>CM037783.1:54640838-54690838 GCA_021229015.1 Solen grandis
GACAGAGTTTGTGTTAACCCTTTCCCTCATATAAACTCATTTTGACGCCCTCAGTAGGTATCACATAAAGCCTGATCTGCAGAATACCACAGTTAAACCTTACCAAATTTAATTACAAAATACTCATTTCCAGACCACTGAGGAGCAGCGAACAGCATAAAACCTGATCAGCCTGCGAGTTACTCGCAGGCTGATCTGGTTTTATGCTGTTCGCATAGGTCTTTTCATGGTGTCCTGTATAAGGGAAAGGGTTAAGTAATGGGTCAGAATTCATGACTAAAGCATCTATAGGTTCAGCTATCACCAATCATGCTTTTTACACATTTGGCTGCTCACCAACAGGTTTTCAATGACAACGTTACACTGTATACAGTGTATTACTTGATCAGAATACACAATCAGGATGAACCTAAACTTAAATATACCCATTTAAAAAAAAAAGGCAATTATTATATTTGAAAAGGTTTTTCTTTGCTTATGACCTTTGTAAGTACACATTTTGTGTATAGGTTTCTCATCAAAGAAATAATTAATTGAAAGGTATTTGAATCCAAATCTTATAATACAAATACTGTTTGTTTCTATGAATAATGCAATTTCATAGATTTTGTCAGAACCATTCATATATTCTATTTGAAAAGCCCTGATCCCTTGTTCAGATTGGTTAAAAAATAACCCCCATATTTCCTGGTCAGAGGTTGTTATAGGTAAAAAAAAAAATATAAAAAAATGGGAAATATCCATACAGTTTCCCCCCAGAGTTGCTGTTTATTTATTTATTTCTCAAGTTATTCAAGTTATTATAATTTGTGTACTTGGAAACCAGAGTTCATGAACTCACTGGAACAAGTGTAGACATTTAACATAAATTTCAACTCCCAACCTGACTTTGTTGCAGTATCTCTGAAAAGAAATACAGTGAGTGTTTTATTTTAAAGTCTAACAAACAGGAAGGTCATACCTCCAGAAAATCCATTTAGACTTATTCATGCTAAAATTATTATACAAAATTCTGACTATCTATCATTATATATATCCCTGTCTCTTCCCACCTCTACTTCTCTTTCAGAATAATTACACTTGTGTGAGAATAGAAGTCTCAAATATTTTGCTTGGCCCCAACAAAATAGTACTGCATTCAAGCTAGAAATAACGTTGTCCTAATTAAATTTGAATTTATTCATTGATAGAATTCAGATATGCTCTGCACATTTGAACTATTAAACATATGTAAATCAAAAGTCTGTCACATTCAAATAAAATTATTCTCATTCATATGCGAACTATTCATAAGAAAAAAAAAGCACAGTGTTATTACCATATTCAAATCATCCTTAATACCTTGGCGGGGTGAGTTACAGATCACAAGAAGGGAAGTATCTACACAAGAACTTCAGAAATGCTGAAATTACTGTGACAAGTATACAAAATGAAGTAATATAACCACATATGAAATTAAAATTGACAAATTTTTTTTTTCCATATAAAAAATCCCAGAAACTGAAGTGTGTCCTGTCAGCCTCATGGTAAAGGCAATGGCTTCTCAACAATCAACCTAGGTTAGTTTGAACATTAACCCTTTCCCTCATAGAGGAAACCATGAAAAGACCTATGCGAACAGCATAAAACCAGATCAGCCTGCGAGTAACTCGCAGGCTGATCAGGTTTTATGCTGTTCGCTGCTCCTCAGTGGTCTTGAAATGAGGATATTGTAATTAAATTTGGTATGGTTTAACTGTGGTTTTCTGCAGATCAGGCTTTATGTGATACCTATTGAGTGCGTCAAAATGAGTCTATATGAGGGAAAGGGTTAAGAGAATAAAGTGGTATAAAAAGATATCCAAGGAAGTTCTTGTGGAATTTGAAGGGAATTACGGTAGTGAATGGATAGACAATGTGGAAAAATTTTCCTATTGAATTTACATGTAGTATGAAGCAACAGTTACTGGTCTGTTGTCTTTTTGGGTCTGAGTTTTACATCACATTTTTTAATATCTCTCCATACGATAAAATGCAGACAGTAAAATCTCTGGAAATTGTCTTGAAGAAACGTTTTTACTGTCCTTTCCCTGACAAATGAAGCTAGACAATATTCACTAAGTCAAAAGTTATTATTTACTGTGAAGACAACTCATTATGGCATAGTCAGACATATGTTGATTTTCTTTGTAGGAAAATAAATCCAAATCACAAGGGAATATTGTAAGGGCAGAGGTATTATGGTATTCAGAAATAACTGAATATTATTAACTTTTTCTTCTTTCTTCAAAATTTAAAATTCCAGAGAAAATCTTTTGATAATGTTACACTAGGTATATCATAGTCTGACCTGTTGAAGTGTTCATTTGAATGCAAAGCTCCAGAGGAATTTTATGAATAAGAAGAATAATTTAACTTACCCTTCATTTTATAGAGACTTGTTTTGATACCTTAACCCTGATCAGACAGCTCCTTTCTTACATAAGCATCCCCTCTGAAAATTTATTTAAGTTCAGGCTTTTTCATAACATTGACCTGTGTGTTAAGCTAGTTCTGTGAGTAGGTGATCACTTAGTTTCTAATAATAAATTTCTCCCAGTCCAATGATTTCTAATTTTAGGACATCTTAAGAAGTCAAGGCGTAGTATTGTCGATTATTTATGAGAAAAACTACATGATTGTATTGTCATCTGTATTATACCAGCCTCAGTCTCTTTTTCTCTTTGTATAGCTTTGTGAGTCAAATAAATAATTAAAAAACAAACAAACAAAAAACTTCTTTAATTTTGCCTAATCCATGGTTTATACTTGGATGATAAAAGTAATGGTATAAATCCCCCACAAAAAGTGGTTTTACAGAAGGCAAATTGTTGAAAACTCAAGGTTAGTCCAGACATTTAATCCTGCTAACAACTCTCCCTACTATAATTGGAAATGTCAATGCGACAAACACCAGCAAATTCCAGCAAATGCAGTGCCATAAATCCTCAGATCAAAATAAAGCCCTAATTGACTAGTGTTGTCACAGGATGGGTCCCAAGTCGTTATGGCCATAATAAATGTATAAATTATGGTTTTAAAGTCCTTGCAGTCTTTACTTCATATACAGAATTTGAAAAATGTTCAGATAAAATTAAGAAGTATTAACTTCCTGGCTAAAATAGAACATGTATGTAAACATCCAAACAAGAGTATATTGAAATGCAAGATAAAGATAGAATATTGCGAGAGTCCTTAAACTTACAGCAGCAGTAAAATACTACTGAAATTCTTTCATAGCGAGTAAAACATAAGTCTTCTATCAATATACAGCGCACTTCCATCAAAGTTTAATCTCAAAGGAATTACAATATTCTCTGGAAAATCATCCATTTTCATAGGGGACTGTATACTTAGGTTGATTTTATAAATTCTACAAATTTTAATGTCAACAAAAAATATTGATATTGCAGCAGTATGCAACATGAATTGTTTACAACAATTGATAGTGTGTGTGTGTTTTAAGTTTCCTCTCAGTGTTTGCCTTAGTGATATGTGGTTAGAATTAAATTTTCACAACTTTTGAAGCAATGAGAAAAAACAACAAGAAACACATGCTTGTGAACCTTGCTTTCAATAGAAAGATCCATGACCTTTTTGAATGATTAACGTAATTGGGTTAATTTGTATTTATTTCAACATTGTTTAACATTATTTTTCCTAAAAATAGGCTATACACATGATCTCATGTCCGGTTTAAAACTTGCAAAAAAGGCACCAGTCTTATAATGTTGCAGGGAGTTAATGTAAAGATTGGCTGGGTGCACAAAGGATATAGTGTTATAATGGAGGTACACTATATTGATTTGGTCAAACACTTCACATGTCACTCTCATGGTCCTTATTGTGTCTGAAAGAAGCAGTCTCATTATATAACAAAACAGTAATAAGTCAGACATTATACTCCATCCATTGTAAGAATCTCATATATGGAGTTGTTAGCCTTGAAGGAACTCTCATCAGCCAGCTTTAGCCAATATTCATGCTTAATCCTTAATTGGACAACCATTTTTCCCGATTCTTCCGTGAGCTGCTTTAATTTAGGAAATTGTTTTCCGATTAGGTTGACAAACTCTCATTGATTTTTTGAACCCTTTGCGAGATATTGTTCAACCTTCTGTCTGATATACTGATAATGTTAACATCATTTGTAGATGTCTGTAGGTATTTCTTTATTTGCAGTTGACATTTAAGAAATATAATTATGCAGGCAATAATCAATATGAAAACCTTTCAGTGGGGAATTTTATGTAACATGATTCTTTTTTACTTTGTAACTAAATGGATGTTTGTCTATCTTTCAGCTATGGGATTTCATAAATTGTGTTTCAGACAGTCATAAATATAAAATATGACAAAAAAGTGATATAATTATATATTTCAAATGGTTGCTTATAAATTGTTTTTGCTTAATTCAAAAACAAACAATTAATTTTATGAAATCTTATATGAAAAGTAAATGTTTTTAGCTCACCTGAGCACAACATGCTCATGGTGAGCTGTGATATTTAGTGTGTAGCATGGCCTAATGGACATCTACCAAGTTGGTTCAAATCATGGCCCTGGGGTCAAAAATGGCCCCGCCTCAGGGGTCACTTGATTTTACAAAGACTGGAAAAGGAAAAACTAGAAAATCTTCTTTTCAGTAAATACAAGGCCTTGAGTTTAGGTACTTGGTATGTGACATCTACCAAGTTGGTTCAAATCATGACCCTGGGGTCAAAATTGGTCCCACCCAAATGGTCACTTGATTTTACAAAGACTGAAAAAGGAAAAAATAGAAAATCTTCTTTTCAGGAAATACAAGGCCTTGAGTATTGGTACTTAGTATATAACATCTACCAAGTTTGTTCAAATCATGGCCCTGGGATTAAAATTGGTCCCACCCAAGGGGTCAGTTGATATTACATAGACTGAAATAGGAAAAACTTGAAAATCTTCTTGTCAGCAAATACAAGGCCTTGAGTTTAGGTACTTGGTATGTGACATCTACCAAGTTGGTTCAAATCATGACCCTGGGGTCAAAATTGGTCCCACCCATGTGGTCACTTGATTTTACAAAGACTGAAAAAGGAAAAACTAGAAAATCTTCTTTTCAGGAAATACAAGGCCTTGAATTTAGTTATGTACTTAGTATCCATGACATCTACCAAGTTCGTTCAAATCATGGCCCTGGGATTAAAATTGGTCCCACCCAAGGGGTCAATTGATATTACATAGACTGAATAGGAAAAACTAGAATATCTTCTTGTCAGAAACCACAAGGCCTGGAGTTTAGATGTTTGGTATGTAACATGGTTAATTGGACATCTATCAAGTCTTTTCAAATCATGGCACTGGGATCAAAATTGGTCCCACCCTGGGGGTCACTTGATATTATAGTTATGACAAAATTTTGACCGCAGGTACATTAATTTCTGTGTTGAATTAAATTATCTTGCTATAATTCTGCATAGATTGTGTATTAAGTATGACTATGTTATAAAAGGCAATGAAGGCAATATTTCTCAGGTGAGCAATTCAGGGCCAGCTGTTTTTTTATTTATTATTTTTTTTTTATTAGAATGAAAGTTAAGTGGGGGCTGACTACGAAACTATTCTAAGTGCATAGAAGTAGAAGAAGATGGATAGTTTAGGGGTCAGCACCGAAAATTTTGAACAGACGAGAGTTTTCACACTGCTATTACAGTAGGGTACTAGTGTTTAAAGAAACAATTATAGATACCTGTGGGTACATGCACAGAAAGGTGTATAGCAATATCCATCATCCGCATATCAGTGTGAAAACTTTGTCATGACATGGGGTAAAGAACCCATGGGGGTAACATAGTATAATTATCGTGTGGAGATAATGTGGATGTGGCATGTCATTGAGGACAATGGACAAAACTGTTGACCACAGCCATGTGTATCACATGTTATTTCTTGTATATAATTATGGAACATGTACTATACATGCTCTGAATAAACATTTCTCTTTAACCAGACAAATATTTAAATGTTATTAAAAATAGTAGTATTTGAACTATGACCTTATCTGTGGACAATAAGATTTACAAATTTTGAGATTCCAAAATTAATGGAATTATGCCAAATTGTGACATAATCATGAACAAACAATCTTGGCATAAGAGAGTTCCATTAATTAAGGAGTTTTCTTTTAATTAGTGAGGAAACTTTAAAAGCAGTAGAGGAGAGGTCAGCCGCTGTCTATATAATCAACTGCATGGTTTTTACAATGAACAGAATAGTGCACTGGAGTTCATGGGAAAATAAATAAGAAGAATCAAAGTTGACTTGTGTATCTGTGAGTGAAATTAATAATTCAGCTATAAATTTTCCTGAACATTTATTTGATACAAAAAAATAGAATGGCTATAAGCCTTGCATGTGAGTAAATATAATAAGTCTCTTCTATATAAAACACTCATTAAAGATTATTTTGTGTGATTAAATGTTTTAACCCTTCCCTCATATAGACTCATTTTGACGCACTCAATAGGTACCACATAAAGCCTGATCTGCAGAAAACCACAGTTAATCCTTACCAAATTTAATTATAAAGTCCTCATTTCCAGACCACTGAGGAGCAGCGAACAGCATAAAACCTGATCAGCCTGCGAGTTACTCGCAGGCTGATCTGGTTTTATGTTGTTCGCATAGGTCTTTTCATGGTTTCCTCTATGAGGGAAAGAGTTAAGGTGCATCTTTACACAGTTATAGTTCTAATGCAGTCCAATGTAATGCAGTGCTTAGACTTGGACAACAAATGAAGGGTTATCATGGAGCTGCACTGTACATTTCTCATATATCATAGGTAAAATATTGGAATGTTAACATTTACCTTCATTTTGTTAGTTAATGACCCTGGTAAGCATGGCTGTATTCTCCTTTTATTTCTTGTCTAATTATACCTTTCTAGTTATCTGTGGTTATCATTTGTTCTTAATTCACTATAATCATTAACATGAGGTTATGTCAAATTGATTGTCAATTGATGAAGCAGCCGCATTTAACTTTTTAATAAGAATATAGAATTTCTTACTTTGTCGAGGGAAAACAAATTCTTTCACTAATCTTTCTCGATAGTTACTGGGTTGGACCAGTAATTTGTGCCTGGAAATTTCATAAAAGGTCCTTACCCCTCAACAAGCTTTGAATCATCAACCTTTGGATCTGCAGTAATATACACTGTGCCTAGATACCCAGAAATTAAATGCAAAATTCTTTCTAAGTGGTTAGAGGTCTTGGGTATTGACCCTGGTCAAACTTTCTATATCTTTCTTACTTAATTCTGTTGATTATTAGAGCAGTTCTAGGACTGGTTGGTCTGGTTTTAGGGTGTTGTCACTTAAATATGTAAATACGGCATGGTATTACACAGAATATAATGCCAAAATGATCAAAATCTGTTGAGCATTAATCCCATGCAAACATGCAACAGTTTCTTTCTTTTTTCTTCTTTCTCAACAATAACTCCTAAGATATTTGATGTGACTGAAATTTGACATGGCTTCATGTGATGCACTGTGTGAAGTGGATTAGAATATCTAGTTTATTTTGTTTTTACCCCAAGTTTGAAGTCTGGATAATATAGAATTGAAAATATCTGTAATTAAGTATGCCACGGGGAAAATGTTAAGAAATTATAACTCGCAGGCTGATCTGGTTTTATGTTGTTTGCATAGGCACATAGGTCTTTTCATGGTTTCCTCTATGAGGGAAAGGGTTAATTAATGGTTCCAAATCAGATTTTGATTTTTTTACAAGGCACATGCACAAACATACATATGTAGAAGGCATTACTATTGTTATTGCCAAAATGATGGCACTATGTGGGTGTTCTGAGAGAAAGTCTGGTCTGCATCTTTAACACTGATAAGAGGTCTGACTATCCAATTAGGTCAAAGATGGAGAGGCCCCAACTTTCACCAAGGATCATGATTTCTGACATGAACTGAACACCCTTTGGTTATGATCTTCCAATCTTTAATTCAACCCAGTGAAATTTTCTGTAAATCAGTTATACTTATCTTGTATACTTAATATTTTACAATGCTAATAAGTTTGTATATAGGTTCTGCTATAAGTTTTAGGCCTTGGTATCACCTCACAAAATCATTTTGTAGTATACATGTATTGTGATATGCCAGTCTCTGTATTCTGATTCATAATGTTACATATATGTATTGGGTAATTGGATTTTTTCCAGGATGGTATTATTCTATGTGCACCTTTAAATTGCTTGTTTTACTGTTGTTTATTAAAACAAAATCCTATAATTATTATTTTTTTTTTTTTTGCAATATGACATGCACAGTCTCAGATATTTATCTATTTTTAGCTCACCTGAGCACAAAGTGCTCAAGGTGAGCTTTTGTGATCGCCCTTCGTCCGTCGTCGTCCGACGTCCGTTGTCCGTCGTCTGTCGTCAACAATTTGCTTTAAACGACATCTCCTCTGAAACCGCTGGACAGAATTTAATGAAACTTGGCAAAAATGTTCCTTGGGTGAGGCTCTACAAAGGTTGCTAAAATAAAGTTGATCCATGAAGAACTCTGGTTGCCATGGCTACAAAAAGAAAAATAATTTGAAAACTTTAAAAATCATCTCCTTCAAAACTACTGGCCAGATTTCAAAATAATGTGGTACAGATGTTCCTTGGGTCAACCTCTACCAAAGTTGCTAAAATTATTCCGATCCATAAAAAAACATGGCCGCCAGGGGCGGGGCTTATTTGCCTTATATGTCTATAGAGAAACCTTTAAACAACATCTCCTCTGAAACCACTGGCTGCCTGGACAGAATTTGATTAAACTTGACAGGGATGATCCTTGGGTCAACCTTCACAAAAGTTGCTAAAATAAACTTGATCCATGTAGAACTCTGGTTGCCATGGCAACAAAAAGAAAAAAAAATGAAAACTTTAAAAATCATCTTCTTCAAAACTACTGGCCAGATTTCAAAATAAATTGGTACAGATGTTCCTTGGGTCAACCTCTACCAAAGTTGCTAAAATTATTCCGATCCGGTAAAAAAACATGGCCGCCAGGGGCGGGGCTTATTTGCCTTATATGTATATAGAGAAACCTTTAAACAACATCTCCTCTGAAACCACTGGACAGAATTTGATTAAACTTGGCAGGGATGATTCACAAAAGTTGCTAAAATAAACTTGATCCATATAGAACTCTGGTTGCCATGGCAACAAAAAGAAAAAAAATATGGTATTTTTAAAAATCATCTTCTTCAAAACTACTGGCCAGATTTTAAAATAAATTGGTACAGATGTTCCTTGGGTCAACCTATTTATCTCAGGTGAGCGATTTAGGGCCATCATGGGCCTCTTGTTTTATCTCCATATCTCCATTTAACCTGAAAATCACCCATTATTTCTTTTGCGACCATATTTTGCATACAAGGTGTTGTCATTTGATACCAATTTCATACCACAATTATGTGAATTGTTACAACAGTTGTACAGAATTAGTCCAGATAATTAAACGTAAATGAAGCGAAATATTAAATAAAACATCCTGAAAGTATCAGCCATGTGATGCTTCAGGAAGGTACATCTGTCCTCAGCAGTTTCTCATTACTGCCAGGAAACGCTGGTATCAGTTAGGACCTTGTCAGATTTCTATCTGCATCATTATAGACTGAAGGTGCCAATTAATTTTCTTCTATCTATCCCTTCACTGATAACATGTGAAAAACCAGTATCTGATTGCCTGTCAGAGGTACCTGTGAAAACATTGGGAGGCTCAAACTTACTTTATGCATAATATTTATGATAGATTTAGATCGAGTTATTTCAGTATAGAATGCTATGTAAACAGATAATTTCTTGATTTATAAAGTATTCTTTTTGTAGACAATATAAGTTCACTTATGTCATTCACAGCTTCACCTAATAAGTTGTATATATTGGCATCTTCTTCCACTCAATCTTCAGATTTTTTTTTGTACTTTTAGCATTAAGAAAAGTACCGGTATGTGACACAGATTCTCTGACAGATAGCTGAACAAGGCTAACGACATCTAATGATGTACTTTATACCTTGACACTAATGCTAAGAAGCTGATTGTCTAGGATTTTTTTTGACTTTGCTGAATTGACTTTGATATTCCGTTAATTTGGAGCACTGACCTTATCAAAGCAAGAGTTCAGGGAAGCTATGCTGAATTATTTGTCCTATTAAATATCTCAAAATGTGATAAATTCAGGAAATATTTGAAGAAAAATTATTTACATGTATAGATGTTATTAGATAAGATATTAGTATAAATAGTGTCTAAAGTTACCAGTGATTAAGTTTTGATTTAGAAAAAAATGAAAAAAAAATGATGAGAAAACAAAGGATAGAAATAAAAAAAGATTGGAAAATAAGATGGAAACTTTGTGAAAGATGATAAAAATGCCAAGGCAGTCATAATGCTCTCAGCACTGTAAGGGTTAAAGGTACTAAAGAATAACAAACAATATAAAAATTCTTCTCTGGATGTTGAAATCAGTTTAATACTGGGTCATCAGTTTTCGTATAAATGCATTGAAGTTTCAACAAAATTTAATATCTATGAAAAAATAATAATAATTAGACCAACAGTAGCCAGTCTTATGTACTGATAAACAGACGCAGGCATTGTTGATTTGCATAATCACCACAGCCGTTTTAATCGCACTTTATTCTTCTTTTCTCAGTAGCATATAAATTCAATGCAACTATAAGGTCATGACCTCCTTAGGTATGCAATTTATGAATGGAAACTCACTCTGGTTCATTATGAAACAAATCAAAGTACTCAAGGCACTGAGAGACGGCCTGCAGGGTTATCATGAAACAAAGAGTTATAGTTTGGCTGACTTACTACAGGTAAAAAGAGTTGCAGGAAAACTTCTTGCATCAAATGACCATGGTCTCTCTCAAGTTAACACTGGAATTAGAATTATAGCTATTTCACCATGTAAATCCTGCTATCAGTCTCTCAGCACATTGTGTGCATTGATACCTGATAGTTGTCCTCCAGTAATAGTTTGCAGTAACACTGGTATCTCTGTAGTTGGGCCCTAAGGAGCCCTGATAAGTTCTAGTCCAACAGTGCTTGTATAAGATAAAGAATTACAATGCACAGATTGGGGGTCTTGATATCTGTGTACTTTGCTTTGAAGTGCTATAGTGGATTGCGCAACACACTGAATGCTTTGAATACAAATTACGAGTAATCACATGAAACCTATACAGCCATGTTAACCCTTTCCCTCATAGAGGAACCATGAAAAGACCTATGCGAACAGCATAAAACCAGATCAGCCTGCGAGTAACTCGCAGGCTGATCAGTTTTATGCTGTTCGCTGCTCCTCAGTGGTCTGGAAATTAGGATTTTGTTATTAAATTTGGTATGGTTTAACTATGGTTTTCTGCAGATCAGGCTTTATGTGGTACCTATTGAGTGCGTCAAAATGAGTCTATATGAGGGAAAGGGTTAATTTGTTAATTCAATTCCATTGAGATGAAAGATTTGGTATAATATTTAAATAAATGATATGATCAGCAATATCATTATTATCATCATTACCACTGCCTTTGTCTCCATTATTGTCCCCTTCATTGTCAGCCCTGTCATAAATGGTGTCACTGTTGTTTTTGTCATTGTTATTTTCCTCCACCATCACCATCATCATCATCCCAGGGATCATTTTGGGCCATGACTTTCGCGATATTCTCGCATTTCTTTTTCATGAAAGTCGCACCAGAAATCATCAAATGGGATAAAAGTTCGCATCTGTCAGAGAGGGTGAACAATATTAACAAATAGTGACCTTGGTAGCTCTGTCACCTTTGATCTTTGTCAGTAAAGTTGCACCCCATTCTATTTTCGCCTTCACAGTATCCTTTGATTTGCCAATAGCCTAGGTCTAAGTGTTTGTGTGTATGTGTGTATGTGTACCTGTCATGTAATACATGTTGTCATGTAATACACACAAGCCAGTGTCAATCATTCAGAATATCAGTTGGTTATTCTAATCTCAACATCAACTTACAGCCGTTTTTGTGCAGGTATTTGGTTTGGCATTTTAATTAATTCTGATCAACTTATGTGGAAAATATTATTGTCTACTGTGTTTACTACTTTTGTGGGGAAATAAACAATGTTGATTATTTATCTAAACCATGCATTCTGCCATCTTTGATTTCAAAACATGACGAAGCAGAAAACATGTCCCAGTCCAGTCATCCGAAAAATGACTTGCACATTGAAAGTTTATTCAACCCAATGCCTCATCTTATCTACTCTGCAGTGTCAACACTCATCACATCTACAGTGCAGACGGAGGAAAAACCATGAAAAAATGCATTGATAAATCAGGTTTACAGCAATAAATAAAGCACTCAAAAAGCTTAGTACATGTAAGGTTTTAAAATGTAGATGTTTGAAATAAGGCTACATATATACAGATTATTTGGAATTAAGGCTGACTTTGTACTCATAATTGAAAAGTGAAGTGGGTGGGGTAATGCATTGAGATAAGCATATTTTTCAATAATTAATAGATAAATAGAAACAAAAGAGATAAATTTACATTGATAATTAGACATTATCAAGAAATACCTCATTTTTGTGTTTTTAAAAGAAAATTCTGCAGAAAGTTGGGTATGTCTATTATGAAAAATCTGATTAAATAATATAAATTTATACAAAAAGTTTGACATTTAAATGACATCTTACTTAATCCATTCTGTCACAAATTAACTAGCCAGTGATTGAGTTTTAGTACTTTTCATGTTTTTGTTCTTATTAAAAAAATCTCACTAATATTCAACAAATCCCATTAAAATTTGCCAGATGGGCAAAAAATCACAGTCACATTCTGGCCCACAATAACCCCTGTTATCCTCATCATCAGAGTCATCATCTTCACTATCAGAGTCATCATCATCAGCAGCAGTGACATTAATATGTCAAATAGAATCTGTTAATTGGCCTATTTTGCATATCATATTTATATTATATTTTCAGGGAAGCCAAATCCAAACACTGCAGCGTCTGTAACAAGTGTGTGAGTGACTTTGATCACCACTGCAAATGGCTGAACAACTGTGTGGGAGGCAGGAACTACCGGTAAGTCATCCTCCCCTTACCCAGGGACTTTCCTTGCCATCCTTTGTTTTGCCATATTTGCTGTCTAAACAGCTGTTGTTCTGCCATTAATACCCCTTGAAGGCAACTCTTGATAACATTTTGAAGACTGCTAGAAGTTTGCTTTTCGAGAATGAAAATTCAGAATGTTCAGTTAGACCAGTTCATCTTTGAATCCAATATTTTTTTTTGTCTTTTTGCCTCTTTTTCTCATGCACAAAGTTCGCTTGAAGACCATAATACATGCATGGCTTCTCAGCATCGTGTGTGCTCAGTCAGCTATCAATGCTCACTTGTTGTACCTTATCATTTTTTGTAGTCTTATACAAGTTGTTCAGCAGTATTATCTATTGTTGCTATTTTAATGTTAACCCTTTACCTCATGAATATTCGTGTACAAATTTATGATTTGATGAATATTAATTAATTGATCTTTAAATGTTTTTTGAAATAATGGATTTTTCTTTGTCACAGATGACTGTGTAGAAACTGAGTTACGATATTATATGAGCAAACAGAGGAGACCCTGAGCTGTCTGATCTGGGTCTGCTCTGCTTGCCTTTGTGTCAAAATGATTCTATGTGAAATAAAGGGTTAAAGATATTTTTCCTCTTCATTATGTAATTAAAGTCTTGTATTATTTTCATAGTGAAAAATTTGCAAAAAGTTCCAAAAAGTGCAAGAAGTATATGAGTATACATAGAATATGAAGTTCCGAGAACTCTCTCAAGAATTTTGGAGTTTGTTCTCAGGTGGGATGAAAACTTGAAAGACCTTTCCTAGTACAAAAGATTGGTTCAACCCAGGAACTGTTGTAAGGGATTTATATATTATTTCTGAGAACTTGCAATCTTGGTGACACAAAAGAAATAATGTAACTTCAAACCTAATAATATTGTCTGTAAGTGAGAAGTTTACTGCCATTCATATTGGCAATTTTGAGAATATTAAAAAGATCTTCAGCTCTTGTGATCTGTTAATATGATTTATGTTTTCAATTTCAGATTTTTAACCTCACTTCTTTAGAATAAACACACTTCATTATTTTAGGCATGTAATACATCAACCAGGTACTTTTAACAATTGACTGAGGTACACAATTAATAACAGATTTTATATCCGAAAGTATTGGTTACAATCTCCTTTTTTACCCTCATTTTACAGATTGATTTTTCTCCTCACATTGTCTGATAGTGAGCCTTATTAGGCACATATATCATTGTACTTTACATTGTTAGCTTAATTTTTCATATAGGTCAGCAATATCTTAATTAAGGTACTATAGTTTCCATGGAAACTAGATATAAGTGATTTACCTAATGATTCAGGGGTGGGAATGGAATGAATACACTCCAGAAACAGTTAATAGATAGTGTTAATAGATGCGCAAAAGGTGAAATATCAGATTCAGGAGTAACTTGATTATATTTAATCAGATCAGGAAATTGATTCATCACTATTTAAGGCATTTCTCTTCTAAGCACCAGTATTGACATATCATCGGTAATATTGTTTAACCCTTAGCTCACACAGTCTCATTTTTCCAGGAGCTGTCCAATCAGGGTCTCAACTGATTGCTCATACAATATTGTAGCAGAGATATTACACAGTCTTCAAACACAAAAATAAGCTCTGTCTATTAATATTCAATACTGGAGATCTGGATATGAAATCTGAAGTTGATTCAGGAATGATAAATAAGGTTGCAATGGTTACATTTATAGATGGTTATTGGAAATTCTAGGAAAAGATAGCCAGATCATGGGGGAGGAAATATGAAGTGACTTTTCATCATTCATTTATGACAGTGATTAGTTATAAACAGTACTCTGTTAGATGAATAAGAACACACTACATTGACATCTTAAGAAATGCCATAATTATACATATGCATAAAAAGTGTGGCATTGCAGGCAAGCATTGATGATATCTACCTCTTATATCATTACTGTTGTATCATTATTCAATGTTATTCACCAAACTATCAAGCCTGGGTAAGGCAATTGGGTATTAGCATGTCAGAAGACACCATTATTAAACAATGATATTAATATCACCTGTGTAATGTAGCAGGATTTACTTTTTCTTGCCTGAATTGATTGATGTTGGACGACTTCTCTATAGATATTCAAATCTCAGCAAAATACTGGTACTGATGAAGTTAATTCTAAAAGAAAAAAAGTTATATGTTGTGAAATTGGCCGAGGCTTCTGTAACTGCTCATATCAGCAGACATTCTCTATATATATAGATATTCCTATCTTTATGGCTGTTACATAATGAAATTATTTTAACTTGCTTTACAAAAGTATGGGTGCTATAGACATGTTGTCGTGTCACATTGCATTGCATCAGGGCCTGTTCACAAAAAGTTCAATGTCTTGAGATGCTCTTTAGAAACAGCAATGAAACATTGTGCACATATTTATGGGCAGAAGGTCCATTGTCAATTAAAGGCACATTTTTTTTACTCTAAAGCTTTTCAAGAGTTGTGGCCCATTTCTATTAGAAATATTTTGTATTTGACTGTTTTTATATTGTTGAGACAAGGGAGTGTAGTGAGGGTATTAATCACATTCAGTGATAGCTCTAGTTGTCAATGGTAACCATCCTTTCTACAGCTGGTTCCTGGCCACTCTCCTGACCGCCATTATTGCCTTGACCCTTGTTTCCCTGATCGCCCTGGCTGAGTTCATTACCTACTACTCAGACAAGTCTGCACGGGACATTCTGCAGCCATATAGAGGTAAGGAGATTATGCCTTGACATTGGAATTTGTATATAGGGGTTTTTACAAAGAAGTGAATGTCTTTTTTTAATGTAAATGGCTAGATCAGTGTGATTTACATGTCAAATTATATGAACCATTTTTCTCAGTAATACTCTAATACTTCCCTTCACATAAAAAGGAAATAATGTGTTTATTTATTTTTGAAAATAAGTTCAAATTTTTCAAATACTTATATCAATTTGAAAGGGATTTTTTCAAATGAAAAAAAAAGAAACATTCACCCTAAGTCCAGGATCATACTTTCTTAATCTTTCATGCATTCAGTTTCTCCCAATTTGACCTTGTATGACATCCTATTGTAGATCTCACCTCGAACCAGGACATAGGCGAGGCAGACTTCCAGATCATGTACCAGTCTGTGATACACGACGGCTGGCTAGCGCTCCTCGGTTGCTATGTGATATTTGGCATCATCGGGGTCGCCTTGCTGGTCCACCTATTTGGCTTCCATTTGTACCTGAGTAAGTTCTGATCGCTTTTTTAGCTCACCAGAGCACGAAGTGCTCAGGGTGAGCTATTGGGATCACCCTTCGTCCGTCATCTGTCGTCCGTCGTCAACAATTTGCTTTAAAAGACATCTCCTCTGAAACCGCTGGACAAAATCTGATGAAACTTGGTATAAATGGTCCTTGGGTGGGACTCTACAAAAATTGCTCAAATACAGTTGATCCTTGCAGAACTCTGGTTGCCATGGCAACAAAAAGAAAAAATTCTTGGAAAGTTTAATAATCATCTCCTTCAAAACTACTGGCCAGATTTCAAAATAAATTGGTACAGATGATCCTTAGGGGTAACACTAAAAAGATTGCTAAAATTATTCAGATCCACAAAAAAACATTGGCGTCAGGGGCCGGGCTTATTTTACATTTTTTTATATAGGGAAAAATTAAAAAAAACATCTCCTCTAAAACCAATGGACAGAAAATTGATGAAACATGGTATAAATGGTCCTTGGGTGGGACTCTACAAAAATTGCTCAAATAAAAATGCTCTATGCAGAACTCTGGTTGCCATGGCAACAAAAAGAAAAAATTCTTGGAAAGTTTAAAAATCATCTCCCTCAAAACTACTGGCCAGATTTCAAAATAAATTGGTACAGATGATCATTGGGGGTAGCAATACAAAGATTGCTAAAATTATTTGGATCCACAAAAAAACATGGGCGCCAGGGGCCGGGCTTATTTTACATTTTTTTTTTATATAGGGAAAGATAAAAAAAAAAACTCCTCTAAAACCAACGGACAGAATTTGATGAAATTTGGTAAAAATGATCCTTGGATGCGAGTCTACAAAAATTGCTCAAATAAAAATGATCCATGCAGAACTCTGGTTGCCATGGCAATAAATAGAACAAAAATCATCTTCTTCAAGATTAATATAAATCATCTTCCAGATTAATAATTTGCAGGGTTTCAAAATTTTTTGAATTGGTACAGATGATCCTTGGGTGTAGCTCTACAAAGTATTCAAAATTATTTGGATGTGTGTTGTAAACTCGGCAACAGTACGAGGGGAGGCTTATTTATTATATTTATATTGATTTACGCAGAACTCTAGTTGCCATTGCAATGCATTGAAAAGATAAATTAAAAATTCATCTTGTTTAGAACTGCTAGCCAGATTTAAAATACATTGTTATAGATGTTTATTTAGGGTTAATTGGCTAATTTTTACTTTGTTTTTCAGACAATTTTAACAATTAATCAAAATCAAAGGAAATGTCCTTTGTTTTCACGTGACGTCATCAAGACAAATCCGCCATCTTACCATTTTTAGCTCGACTATTCGAAGAATATGAGAGCTATTGTAGTCACCCTGGCGTCGGCGTTGGCGTTGCAGCTTTTGGTTAAAGTTTTGCGTGCAAGTTACTATCAACCTTATATCTCAATAACCGTTTATGGTATTGGCTTGAAAGTTTATAAATATGTTCAGGGGCCTCAGACAACCAAGTTAGATAACTCTTGACTGAATTTAATATGAATTATGGCCCCTTTTTAACTTAGAAATTTTGGTTAAAGTTTTGCATGCAATAGAAAATTTGGTTAAAGTTTTGCGTGCAAGCTACTATTTAGTTTGTATTTCAATAACCATTCATGGTATTGACTTGAAAGTTTATGAACATGTTTAGGGGCATCAGACAACCAAAGTAGCTTACTCTTGATGGAATATATTACAAATTATGGCCCCTTTTTAACTTAGAAATTTTGGTTAAAGTTTTGCATGCAAGATACTCTCATGCTTAAATCTCAGTATCCAGGCATGGGATTGATTTGAAACATCTTTAATATGTTTAGGGGTATCATACTTTCATGGTAAATAACTCTTGATGGAATAGGTAACAAATTATTGCCCCTTTTTAACTTAGAAATTTTGGTTAAAGTTTTGCATGCAAGTTACTTTCATGCTAATTCTCAGATCCAGGCATGGATTGATTTGAATCATCTTTAATATGTTAAGGAGTATCATACTATCAAGGTAGATAACTTTTGATGGAATATATTACAAGTTATGGCCCCTTTTTAAACTTAGAAATTTTGGTTAAAGTTTTGCATGCATGGTATTTTCATGCTTATATCTCAGAGTCCAGGCATGATTGATTTGAAACATCTTTAATATGTTTAGGGGTATCATACTTTCATGGTAAATAACTCTTGATAGAATATGTTTCAAATCATGGCCCCTTTTTAACTTTTGTTAAAGTTTTACATGCAAGCAACTATCCAGCTTATATCTCAGAAATTGCTTGTGGAATTGACTAGAAAGTTAAGGAGTGTCTTCAGGGGCATCAGAAAACTAAGGAGGATAACTTTTGGACTGAATTTTATACAAATTACGACCCTTTTCTAACTTGGATTCTTGGTTAAAGTTTTGCATGCACAGTGTTATTGTGCTTATGTCTCAGTAACTAGGCATGCGATTGACCTTAGACATCATAAAAATATTAAGGGGTATCAGACTATCAAGGTATATAATTTTGACTATTATTATGTACAGGGTATGTGAAGGGCAAGAATTTAAATAGATTTCATTTGATTTACCAACAAGCATTTTGAATAGTCGAGCGTGCTGTCCTCTGACAGCTCTTGTACTATTTGCACTTCTGTTTCAATTAAAGATTTACAGATATATACTTTTGAGTTTAAAAAACAGAAACACGTGAAGATTGGTTCTATATTAAAGAAGTGAAATTGCATAAAGTGGTTATTTAATACAATATATAAATTCATTATTGAAGACGGAAAATATATACATTGTAATTTTTTGCAGTTGTTGGTAATTAATTTCCTTAGTGTCCTATATGAGACAAACGGATCCATCAACCTCCAACAATCAGTTTTAAGTCACTATAAACTGTTCGGAGTCAAAGGTGTATTTTTGTGTGATTTTTCACTCCGTTGTCTAAAATATTTTTATCTTAATGGAAGCAAGCACGTTTTTCCCAAAAAAAGAAATGTAATCCATCAACTTACAACCAGTTAACTGTTCCAAGTCAAGGGTGTATTTTGTGTGGTTTTTGACTCCAATTTATCTGTACTTGAAATTGTTTTGGCTGCTTTTTCCAGATTAACAACTGTTACTGATTTAACCTTTTCCTTCATATAGACTCATATTGACACTCTCAAAAGGAACCACATAAAATAGTCACAGTTAAACATTCCTTGTTACAGATAACAATTGTTTCATTTTAAAATGCAGATGTACTCTGGTGAGCATATATGGCCCTTGGGCCTCTTGTCTATAGTCTGACAAATCAATATATGCTCACCAATCAAGTTTTGAGGGAGGGGGTCTGTAAAGCAATCACCTTTCCCTCATCCTATTTCTTCACAATCCTGCTTCCTGTCACAAATTTTCAGATCTTTGATATCACAGGCATGTTTCAAGTTGACAAAGTCTTGAAATGATTCAAATATCATTGATGGGGCTTTAAACCAAGTTCAGAAATGAAAGCAAACAATCTTAGGTAGCACCAGATACCAGGGTGTCCGGATGGAGTAGAGGTCATTTTACTGAATTTTCGCTTGTGTTTATATTTGTCAGTCTGACTGCTTTTGGAAGGGTTGGGTTCTTTCATAGTATCCCAGTTTCCTTCCACATCAAGGACCATGTAAATGTATACATCAATACAAATAAGATATGTTTCAACAGTAATATCCATTTCTGTCCCAAGTAATGTAAAACAAATCAAATTAACTTTTTCTTTGCCAAATATTTGAAGATTTCCCTTGGTTTTAGAGACAGTAATGTAATTATATGCTGGAAAGCCCAGCTGTTGATGATTATGAGTGTTTTATTACTTTTTTTGCAGTTTATAACAAGATCAGCACATATGATTACATTGTTGCTCAGAGAGAGAAAGAACATGAGAAGGAGATAGATGAAGATGTGGAAAGTTTGGGAAGTAACCGGCGCAGTAAGAGGGTAAGTCCAGTCTTCTCTTATTCTGAGCTGAGGCTATCTTTCATTGTCAGCTTTATAAACATTTAAATAGCAAACTACTTCTGCAAATATTGATTGTTTGGGGGGAAATGAAAGTCATGAAATAAATTTGATGAACTCTTATCCCCATGGAACAAGTTTTGGTGGAACTATAGGAATCCTTTGTCTGTTCCATCCTGGACTATGGTTGGCGTATAAATAAGTGCCAGTGATGGCTTAATTATGTTCCTTACTAAAAGTTTGTTTTTTCTTATTTGTATTTATAACCTCCTTTATGTAAATGTCCCATCCTATTTTATAAAACATTCAATATCTATTCTTAAATTGATATTTGAAGATGTTGCAGTGGGGTATTCATCAGTTTCAGTGATGGCTCTAGTTTGTGTGATGGTAGAATGGATTCAAGGACTGGAGTATGAATCACTTTCAATAACAATAGCTTCTAATCACGTTATATGTTTCTGCTTTAAACTGATGATGAAGCAGATCTGTATATCCTGACTGTTTCAGAATCGTGTGATGCCATCAGAAGAAAAACATTCCAAGGACATGGAAATCTCGGTGATAGCAGGCAAAAACAATCTTTTGTAAGTTGGCATCTTCATTTTGTATTGTGCCTCAAATGGAAACATTCCTCAGGTTTCTGCAGGAGAAATTGTCTTTTTTAAAAGTGGTTTACAAAAGTTTCTTTAATCTTCAGAGATGTGCATGTTACACAATGTTGGATCATAGAGAAGCCAGGCCAGATTAAAGGCAGATTTCAGTTTTAACAAGATTCACTGTGATTCCTTCTCCACCTCATTTGTATTGATGAGTGATGAGGAGGATAAAATCTAATCAACTTGTGAGTTATTTGCTGGTTGGTACGATATGCTGAGATTTTCCTCAGCTCAATTGATTAAGTTTTGGAACTCCCTTAAACATGTATATTGTTCTAAAAAATGAGAAAGTGGGCATCTCAGCAACAATATTGTATGAACAAACAGAGGAGGCCCTGATCCTTCTAAGAGCTGTCTGATCTGGGTCTGCTCTGTGTCAAAATAAGTCTATATGAGGTGAAGTGTTAATCAAGTTTACACATTGATAATTTTGGAAATAGAAATAAAATGTTTCCTTCAGAATCCACAGAGAACACAAAAGTTAACAAATGTAAGAAAAATTACTGTGAGACAAAACAATTTGGGCCATCAAGTTTCTTTAAATGTAACAAATGAGGGGTTGGCATGTGTGACTTGAATAGATTTCCTGAATAGATCTGTGTTTTACACCCAGGATTCAAAATGAATTTATAAAATCATAGTTACAACATGTATGTATTCCCTTTTACATATTAAGAAATAAATAAATAAATGAATCTATTATTTATGGATAAAGTAACATTTCACTTTGAAAATGTGTACTTCTTGAGTCTGTGACAGAATCAGATTTGGTGCCTAGTGGACATGACCTATCATGGTGATAATCACATATTCTTAAAAAATTAATCTTGCTAACCTATAAAATAAAGAATGATACATTTAAGTCATTTAACCATTTCCCTCATATAGACTCATTTTGACACACTCAGTAGGTACCACATAAAGCCTGATCTGCAGAAAACCACAGTTAAACCTTACCAAATTTAATTATAAAGTCCTCATTTCCAGACCACTGAGGAGCAGCGAACAGCATAAAACCTGATCAGCCTGCGAGTTACTCGCAGGCTGATCTGGTTTTATGTTGTTCGCATAGGTCTTTTCATGGTTTCCTCTATTAGGGAAAGGGTTAAGTTAGCATCAGCATCAGTAGTGTCCTAGCATGGAGACATGAGTCCTTCCAGGACAGCTGTGGATAGGATTTTTGGTCTTTTCTGTTGAAATCCAGAGGGTTTGTTTTTTTTCTGCGAATATGCAAATAGGCTTGGTTTATCTAAAAAGAAATACAGCCTCTGACGCACGATGTCTGAAAACATAGCCAACTGTCAGAAACTGGAGGACCTAGAAATGGGAAAAAAGCTGTTGTCTGTCATATATTCAAATCTTATAATGAATGCAAATGACTGGAATGGAAATCTGGGAGAACTTGGGTATGACAGGACTTAGTTTGAGGGGATAAAGAATCCTTCACCACTCTATAGTAATCAATAAGGCTTGCTTCCTTGGAAAACACTTTGCCTGGTATGGAATGTTCATTGGTGTTGTTACAGACACCTCCTCTTGTTTGTAGTACCTTGTAGTGCCATCAGTTTTATCGACTGGAAATAAATTAATGTTGCTTTTGCTGATTCTCTTTTTATTGCATAGGCATTTCTTCCATTGTCAGAATAATGGCTTCCTTCTTTTTGTATAGGAGATTCTTTCATTTTCTGAACTTTAGAACATGTTGGGTTTTGATTGAATTGGGTGGAATACACAAGTTTTATTTGGGATTTTACATTAACTTCAGTTTTCTGAATTATCGTATGTTGAAGTTTTGCTCCCCTGTGATAAGAAAATGGATGCAGACTTTCACTTTTTCTTAATTTCAATATTGACATATTCTTGCATTTTGAATATTTATGAAATTATTTTTATGAATCTTTTGTAAATAATACTGAATATTTAGCATGAAAAAAAGTTTTTGTTTACATAAGGATTACATTTTCATTTCATTTTAAAGGAAGAGAATTTTTTTTTCACTACATTTGTATATCTTTTCAGAGAAAAAAAAAAGTAGACACATGTGATCTAAAAAGTGATAACGGTTACCTTTTTAGGTTCATGTTATTCTGGTATGTGAAAATAATTTTAAATTTGAGTCTGGAAATGTTTAGGACCAGGTTATTTATTTAAATTCTAGCTGATTTCAGATATAATGGTTTCATTCTATCATCTGCAAGCTGGAGTGATGTTTCACCAGTTGCCATGCTTGATGAATTACTAGTCAATTGTGTTGGACAGGGTGTGAAAACTTTTAGCAGTTCCAATACGTTACCTCATTGTATCAGTACAGATCTATAAAATTATGTTAAGTACTATATTGAGAGAGAGAATTTTATGATAAAAATGACTTTACAGCAGCAACAACTGTTGTTTTATTTTATTTCTCGAGAATTCTTCTGAAAATTTGGTTTTTATCTTGGCATCTGTTAAAGGATTCAAGATATTGATGCCATAAAATGTTTTAGTTCTTTTAATGGTTAAACATATTGTTTAGTGAGTTGGGAAGAGGAAAAATTTTTTAATTAATTTAAAGAAAAATAAAACATATTTAAAATGATTTGTGGTTTCCTTATGGAATTATTTAAATGCTTACGGCATATATATATATATATATATATATATATATATATAGATGTGCATGTAGTTCACTAGTGCTCTGTTTAATACTTTAATATGGTATTTCAATGATGGAAATTAACTTATATTTTATTTTTGTTGCTACTTCAAGTGAAGGGTTGAAGGAGTAAAACTTAGTGAATTTTCAGTCTTATTTCATGTTTCCTAAAAACGAAAGGTGAGAGTCTGTAAAATGAATCCAATAATTTGACTAAGATCTGTATTAGTACAACAAAAGTATGGATATGAAAGTGTTTCTTGAATTTAAATATAATATTTAGAGCCCATTGTTTTTTTTAATTCCCAACAGTTCCTGGATTGGACCAGTACTTTGTAGGGATGAGTAGAGATACTCAGTATCATTCTAACATTTTTGTCAATAAAGGAACTTATCGTTGTTTTAAAATTTTTGTACAATAAATTATTGGACAGTGTACTGTCCAATAACAGAATCTACTGGATAGTCATGTTACAAATTAGTTCATTGATTAAGAATATTGACTATAGAATGTCTGTAAATGTTTACAGATCCTCTGCATTTGAATCAAAGGACTACAGGAAAGTCATGGAGGAGGCAGAGAAAGAACATAGGACCGAGGGAGAAACCCCTCCCCCCTCAACTACGCCCCTCCATAAACTAGAGGCCAACAACAATAACAACAGTAAATCAGTAGGTGGACTTTACCATCAGTCTCTCTCTTCTCTATCTATCTTTAAATCTCTCCAGTATTTTATATGTTTGCAGTATTGGAATCACACATGCATATCCTGTCACGTCTCTCCACGTTCCCCTGTCAACTCCAGTTTCTCACATTTCATTGAAACGTCAACCTTAAGAGTGTAGGGGGATGGAGGTGGGGGAGTTATTCAAGGTCACCACTTTTGAAATAGATACATATAACTGACACTGTTAGATGTAAGGGAGATTGTGAGACTTTAAATCACCCTCGGTGATAGCTCTAGTTTCATCCTGTGCCTTTGTATGCCCTGATTATATGCTATGTACACTTTCAAAACTGCCTCCCTTATTTACATCAATATATCTGGCTTCATTTGCACAAGCTCTAGAGCTATCACTTATCCATGCCCTCAGACCATGTAGATCCATTACCATACACTTCTTTGTTTTTGATACATGTGAAAAAAAAATACTGGTCATACCTTTGATCCCAAATCATTTTTTGGATGGGATGTTCAGTGAAAAATTTCGTCCTTTAAATTGATGATGTCTTGGAGAGTGTTATCAAGTGTCCTTTCAGGTTGATCTTTTTTTTCCCATCTGCTATAACTTCTATGTGATTCTTTGGATTGCTTCAACACTTGGACAGTTGCTTAAGTGGATGGACCTCTTCATTATGCAGTTGACATTGACCTTGACTTTTGACTTACTTTTGAAAAACAAAAAACAAAAAATATCTGTTATACCATCCGGTCTTGTTATCATGTAATTACAACGTGGTACAATATAGTATGGTTTGATACTTAAGGTCTGAACCTGAAATCAGAATATTCTTACACAAGTATTTTATCTTTTTGTCACCCAGATAGTCCAATCTTGAAATATTTCTCTGTAATCCAGCCTTGTACTGCTTACCATCAGCCAATCTTTTGTCCTACCATAAAACTGTGTGTACTCTCACTTTGTACTCGAGTATTCTTTGGACTAACACACATTTCATCAGTGATATGTAACAGCTTGTGTAACCTCACTTTGTCCATCAGTGCTGTGTGTCATACAAGTCCTTAATCAATTAGCAGTCTCTGTTTCCAAAGCATAATAAACCTTGGTGCCAATTCTACCACCTTTTATAATACTTCGCTTAATTTACACATAAACATGTGCCTGGATAGGGTAGAGGTAACACGCCTCGCTTCTCACCAATGCATCATGCGTTGATACCTGGTCATGTACATGAGAGGATGTAGTGGTAGCCCGTCCAGACATGTAGGTTTCTCTGGGTTCTCCGGTTTCCTCCCACAATTATGACAACATACACTGCCACCAGAGTCATCAGAAGTGATTAATATAAGTGTGATAGCTTCTTTCATAATCGATGTAAGACAAAGTGAAAACTTTGAAACATGTACAGGTATTTTGCAATTTTTTTTTTGGTGTGTCCATATATTGTCAGTTAGATAAGGAAAACAAGATTGGCGGAATGTTGTCCTACCATATTTAAGTTTTTAACCCTTTCCCTCATATAGACTCATTTTGACGCACTCAATAGGTACCACATAAAGCCTGATCTGCAGAAAACCACAGTTAAACCTTAACAAATTTAATTATAAAGTCCTCATTTCCAGACCACTGAGGAGCAGCGAACAACATAAAACCTGATCAGCCTGCAAGTTACTCGCAGGCTGATCTGGTTTTATGTTGTTCGCATAGGTCTTTTCATGGTTTCCTCTATGAGGGAAAGGGTTAAAGAATAAAATTGATGGTGGAAATTTTTTATGCCTATATATATCTTTGATACTTTGTAGAACTACAAAAATTTTTCTCCCTGTTAGACTTTGTAAGAGTTTGTAAAATTCTATAAAGTTGAGTAACTATGTTCCAAACGAAAAATATTGTTATCTTATTTATAATCATTAGTAATTATTGAAATATAGTTTCTATAATGTTCATTTTTTTGTTCTGAAAGCATGAGAAAAATGAGCAGACGACAGTGAAAAAGTTACGCAAGAAGAAAAAGAGGAAAGGCACCAGTGGTAATGATTCTTCAAGTGAAATTTCTGGAGGTAAATAGAGAGCATTGATTGTTGCACAGCGAAAACCTTAAGTCTGGTCAGGAGGGAAATTTCCCAGTCATTCCTGTATATTTGGCTTGAATAAACAAATAGCACAAACAGTGTTAATGATGCGGCTTCAATATGTCCGTCATATTCAGCAGTGTTAAGCAATCCAATTATAGCGTGTGTTAAGGAAGGTCTCCCTGTGTTGCTTCACAGCTTGTTGTAGTCTAGGTGTCTTTCATGAATGTTTGTCTATAGACATTTAATTAGCCTGTTTTTGCTTAATATGTAACCATAGCAACTAATCTATGTACATTATTATACACTTCTTTTCTATTTCTGACACTGCTTTTACTTCTTTAAAGCTTTATGTAGGTGTTTTCAAAGAAGATTGAAAATTGTATAGATGGTGATGATGATGATGATGATGATGATGATGAAAAAGAATATTGAAGCTAATTTTATCATATCTGTGTTGTCAAGAAATTATGAATGAGTAGTATCTTAAACATAATACTTATGAGTGTATTTTGATTAATCATTTTCCATCAACAGAAAAAAAAAATGCAGCTTATTATCATTTCAATGTTACATCTTAACTAAAATAGAAATGTTGATTTTGAATCTTCTAACATGATTTGCATTACTACCCAGGCATCCCCAAGCCCTACCAGAACAAAGGCTATACGATCTCCAAAGTAGACATCCCTCCGCTGGCAAATCCTGTTCGGATCATGCCCCCGCCTGTAGTGACACCACGTGGTTCTGGTTCAGCATTTTCATATCACTCGGACTCGGCTGACTCTCTGAAAGAAGTGCCAACAGACAAATCTGTGAGCATGAGCACAGACCTAAAATATGACACAGTGGATGATGTGAAAAAGAAAAAATCCAAACGGAAATCCAGGTCAAAAAAAAGAAAAGAAAGGGGACCAGAATCTCAGAGTGAGGATGAGCTGAACAGTACTACAATGTTCACCCTCAATGATAGTGCTAAACTTAAATCCGACGGCAGCCTGGATTATACCAATGGTTTCCGCACACTTCCGCTGACACCGAAAAATCTCAGAAAAATGCGGGATCCAAGTGAAGAAGATGTTCCACCACTTGACCTCGGTGGACTTACAGGAAGTACGGACAGCATCTCATTTCAGCCATTTTCTGCAACATTCCGATCCACAGATACTGTCAGAACTGACCGTCTACTTCCTGCATTGAGAGAGGAGAAAATGAAATCTACTCTCAAACCTGTTATTGACACTGAAGTGTGATCTCATGTTTCTTTTTCTGTTGACTTTTTTATCCAATAACTTAAAAATTCAGTTTTTATGGCAATTTAAATGAAAAGCTTTTGGTAGTGTTCCGCCTTTTTTTCTTTTTTTTCTTCCAGATATATATATATATTATGTTCATTTTTGTGATATGAGCTTCAATGCACAGTTCTTCATAAAGTAAAGCATACATTTTATTGTTTATTAGAATAGACTTTGTCTGAGAGACACTTTTGTAGGACTACTAAGTATTAGAATTTAGCAAAACTTTTCTTGCCCGGTTAATGTATTTTATTTTTAGGAAGCTTTTTGAAAATTGTTTGAATGTCATAGACATTTAAGTTACAATCAGAACAAAGTCTTTATTTTCTGAGCCATATTTATATCAAATTGTTTTGTTGATGTTTATGTTGCTGAGGTTTGAGGGAAAAAAAAGGCCTATGACTTAAGAAATAAATTTGTATATTTTTATATGTGTACATCATGTTTTTTCTTATGTTAATTGGTACTGACAAATTGTGTCAGATACTGATATTGAGTTATGTTTTGTTGATGGAAAGCCATTTCATTTAAGAGGAAACCTGACAAACATCTATTTGCGCACACATTTCAGAAAGCAATGTTTAATGTTATGGGCCCCAGGACCTAATAACAAAAGTCTTGAACTCTTAAATAATCTATTATATAATTTACCTAAAAAAATGATTCAGGTATCCCAATTATTTGTTATTATAGATCAGTAAGAAAGTTTCCAAGATATTACAACATCAATTCAAGATTTATTTTTTATTAAAGTTAATTCTTATGTAACTCACTCTTTCTGCTTTGGTGCTTGCTTCATTTAAAAATATGTGTCCTTTTATAACAAATGATCTTTCCCCAATCATCCATATTTTCAAATCTATTGAATCGTAACTAATTGAAACTTTTTTGTTCTTTTTCAAGTTCACAGAATTTTTTCTTATTGATCCACTGGTGCAATTTTGGTCCATTTTTTTCTTTATCATTATTTGTTTCATTTTTTTATAGACAACTCCTTTTCCTTTTTCTCATTTTTTTTTAAATATT
The DNA here is from genome assembly GCA_021229015.1 of Solen grandis. Classification (NCBI taxonomy): domain Eukaryota; kingdom Metazoa; phylum Mollusca; class Bivalvia; order Adapedonta; family Solenidae; genus Solen; species Solen grandis. The sequence continues at coordinate 54,669,599 of CM037783.1, forward strand.
TGATGAAAAGGTTATGCCAAAATGCTTTTTGTCTCAACTAAATGGAAATATTTTTCAGAATTATTTTCATATTTTAGTCTGCAGCATCTCCTTATAGTCTAGGTGATACATTAAACATGGCACATTGTTTGAAGATATACAAAACATTGCACATTGTGGGAATATAATTCATTTTATGACCATACTTTGATTTCTTATTGTTGTAATGGTGTCATTGATGTCAGTAAGTGTAATAGATCAGGGAACCAGTTCATCAAAATATTTAGGAGTGGTACCCATCCTGAATCTAGCATTGGCCTATTCCCTTATAATAACAGTTTCTTACAATAAAAGTTCCTTTGAATTAAAAGTAACAGTAATTGATGTAATCATGATGCTTAGGAATAGTTTATAAACTGAGAAGTAAGGGTTTATATTTGTCTCCATAACTCCTCATAATGCAAGACCAGATAATTACAGTAAAACTGTGATTACTTGATGAATCGTTGGGAATAATGATATAATAATATAAGGTTTAGAAAATGGAGAATATTTTTCTCTTTACCAGCCTATTTCTGTAGTGTAAAACAGTATTCTGCTGTGGAACTGGGGGCTTGGAAAAAAAATTCTCAGACCATCTTAACCCTGAACCTCATAAATATTCATATACAAATATTTGACTCGATGAATACCTGTATTCATTTACTGAACTTTAATTGGTACATGATACAATGGATTTCTCTTTGCTGAGTAGATAGTGGAGAATTTGATAGCTCCTAAAGGGAGCTAGCTGTCTGATTTGGTTCAGTTGTGTTTGCCAATGCATCAAAGTGTCTCTATAAGATGAAGGGTTAATCTACTGTACCTTCAGAATCTCAACACAATCTAAGCTTAGAAATTAAAATTATATCTATTCGAATTAGCACAAAATGAAACTTGACAATTTTTAATGGCAGATCTGGATTTAAGGTCACTTTAGAGTCAAAGTTTTAGTCTTTTTGATGAAATGAACCCCTGTTAGACTAGATTCTAGACTGTGTGTGTGAACCCTGTCTTGTCAACCACTGTTGTAGCACATTAAATGTTGATAATCAGGGGAACCAGTCCAGAAATATTTCTGTTTACATTCCATGTAATTAAAAAAAGAGACCAGTCCGTAAAATGATAGTAAAGGAAAGAACTGTTCAAAAAGTATGTCTTAATTTTAACGTAATTGATCAAAAGTGTTCTTAAAGAGTCATTGTATATAACATATGTGTTGTATATTTATTCTTGTATAATTGATAATATAAAATATAACAGATTTTTTCCATCATTTTTCATGTAAGCAACTGCAATTAAAAATTCTGTGAAAAAAAGGAATAAAGGAGTTTTGCTAACACAGTGTATTACTAAAGTTGCTTTACTACTATCTCTTGATATGAATAGACACATGTGTGTTTAATACAATGTTAATCTTGAATTTTTTTATTTTTAAGTACAGTGATTTTTTTCCATGGATTGTTAATGGGTCCAAAACCATCGTTTGTGAAAAATTAGCGTTGTTTTTCTAAAATTGTGCAAAAAAAAAAATGTGGGTATCTTCTGATATTGTGAAGAAAAAAAGTGGACTATGACAGACTGCCTTGCAATTTTTCTTCAAAATAGTAGGGAATGGTTTAAATTTTCAAGAAACTGAGATACTGTGGAAGAGAAGCACTTTTGAAATTAATACAGCTGAATAGGAAGGGTTTAGACCATGCCTCTATCAAAGATACAATTTTGAATTGTAAATCAATTTTGGTCCCTTTTAAATTGTGAAATGGTCCTTTTACGGGTAGCAGTTACAAAAGGGAAAAAGTGACAGATTAGTAATCACCCATATCTTTGGCATATATGGTAAATTTGATAAATTAATTGACATATATGCAATCCTATGTATTTCACTGATTATTTTGCCATATATCTATGATCAAATCAATATTTATTTTACATTCATTGATTCATCATGCTCATTATTTATATGACTGTCATATATTAAAATATTATTTTTTTTTTTTTTATGTTGTAATTTTAAAAATTTAGAAGGGCTTTGTATCTATCATTTCTAGGAAATCAGTAGTTTTTAGTAAGTATTTGTTATTTGTTTACTGTTGGAAAAAAATGTTTTAAGTATTAAATTGAGAAAGAACTATTTAAATAGCACATCTAGTCGTGTAATGTTGTCACATTATAGTAGCATATCTTAGTATAGCTTCAAAGCAAGATTTATCAAGTTTTTGAAATTTTATTTCTTTTTATTTCCATAGTTGTAACATTTTGGTGGGGACATGAATGCTCTTACATTTTGAAATTGGCACATTGTTGATTCCTCACTTTATACATTCTAATTTTATACAGAATTTTCTACAGATATTTTTAATTAGATAAGTGCATTCATGAGCTAAGCATTTTAAGATGTAAAGGATTGGAACCAAGGTAAATAGTTGTCTGTTCAAATCAATTGTTTTTGTGGTAGTTTTTGATGGATATGAGGGGAAGCAGATTAAGTTTTATTCAGGCCAGTGGTTGTACTGGTACAACCTCTTGTTATTTAAAGGATTTAAGTTTGCATATATTATAAATACAGCTTAATTACTGATACTTGAAGATAGGTTTTTTATCTTCTTAATTTATGAATGTTATCTGTTAAGACCAAATATATATTTACAAAACACAGTTATTTCTTTATCTGAAGTGGTCATGACAAACCTATACATAAAGTCAAAGAAAAAATGAAAATATAAGATAAATCTTTAAAGTTAAGACCCTATTAAAGAAACTTCTTCTACCATATTTCATTCAATATTATCCTTTCAGTGAAATGCATATAATTTGAAAGCAAATGACATTATCATTATTTGGACTTATCAAACAGCATCTGTATCATATCAGGAGATTTCATGTTGTTGATGCTGCTCATAAAGATGATGATGAAAATGATGATTATGATGATGATATTATCAGTGAGATGTTAGGTTTTGTCATGCCATCATTCAGCATCACATGCATGTATATTTAGTTCTGTGATATTTTTGGTTTTTTAAATTTTTTTTTGTGTTGTTGATGTTTGTGACAGCATATTTGTTCATTTTTCCTGATTTTGTGATTTTTGTTGAATATTCTGTACATTATTTATATACAATCATTTATTCATACATAATATAAAAAAAATTTTTTTAATAATTGAAAGATATACAAAGTATAAACATGTTTTGTTTATTTTTTTAATTGAAAGGATATATCTTGTTTTTTTTGTTTGCGCAGAATAAGTTACAATTCATCTATAATATTCAGAGAAACAAGGTTACAGAGTTGTAGTGTTTTTCATCCCTGAATGTTTGCATTGATTGCTATACAGTGTAGATCCATAGATATGCACTTCTGCAGAATATTGGTACTAATTAGTAAAGTCAGTATAAAATGGTCCAATATTTATTTTGTGATATATTGACTTAAGGTGTTTCCATATGATTAAAATGTGGTTCAATAAAAGGCTGTATCTAGAACTGGAACCCAAAATATAGCATTTTACTGGAGCTGCGCTGTATGGAATTAATGGAACAAAACAAACAAAAACAACAACAACAAAAAAAAAAGCGGTATCAAGAGTGAATAATTGTATAGCTAGTCCTAGTTGTGTTTCCATGTTGCTAGAAGCAACACTGTCAACCATCAATACAGCATTACGTGTACTGTCACATATACTTAAAAATGATGAGGATATTCATCATTCTCAAAGTCCTGTGATATTTATAATCCACTTTTACCATAACTGTTAACTGTTGTTTTGGGGTTTTATTACTTACACAGACTTACACTGATTGTACAAACTTAACTTACATGACAACAATTTAAGGCTGTGTATACATCAACTTGTGTTGGTTTAGACCGAAAAATTGATTTTTCACAGCTTATGTAAAACATAGGCTGTTCTTATTATTCAGTATTTCAAAAAAAATAATTTTTTTGTCTTGAACTTGATCATTACAAAAGACATTTTTTTACTTTTTTCTAGGACTTAAGAAACTTTTTGGATATACTGTACATCCAAATATAATTTGAAAAGATACACAAGTCTCTTATAGAAGATCCCGGTAAAAAGTCATCCATTAGGAAAATTCACTTGAATGTCATATAATAAATATTTTAAGCAGAATTCTGCAGATTGCAAAACTGCTATAAAAACACCCATGAAATCAAATCCCTAAGAAGTATTTTCAAACTTTATCTGAATGCAAGAAACCTGCACTTTTGCTGATTTTACCCGGAATCACCTATGGTGCCAATAGCTAGTAAATTATTAAGATATATGTAGTATATATACATTTATGACACTGAAGACAGCACATATATGTTTCTAAGATATGTCTACTGGATGTGTAAGGGACTATTTTTCTATATTGACAACAGTGTAAGTGTGTGTGTAGTGAGGTAAAACTCTGGTTAGTCACACATTCATGTGCGTGTTTAGAGTGTAAACCTGTATCTATGTAACGTTATATTTGTATATAGGCCCTGGTTCAATACAGACTGACTTGTCACATTTAGATGATCTGTCTTGCACCCAGGCCTTGTTAATACATTGATGACAGCCATGTATACTATCTTATATGGTAGAAAGCAATATAAAGTCTGAAAAAAAAGATACGGATTGTTTGTGTTAGTTTTTTTCCCCCACTGGTCTCTGTTGGATCTGCTCTGTAACTGGGGGTTTGAGTGTTCAATCCCTTGGCCCCCAGGGAGGCAGAACTGTCTTATATTAACATGACAATATCGCCAAATGACAGAAGTACTGTTGTTGGCACATTTAAACACACCATTGTCTTTGGTCAGAGAATCAAGGTGAATGCTGACAGATTGCTTTTGATATTGTAATTCTTGGTATTGCAATATTTCTCTTCTAGTTGGGGCCGCCGTGGCCGAGCGGTTTACAGTCGTGGACTACAAATCTCTCAGCCCCTCACCGCTGTTGGTTTCGAATCCTGGGAGGGACTTCGGATTTTTCATGTGAGGAAGCCTTCCAGCTGGCTTGTGGTAGGTCGATGGTTCTACCCGGGTACCTCTGTGTACTCGGGGTCTTCCTCCACCTGTAATTAGGTGGACGTCGCAATATGATTGAAATACTATCGCAGCGACGGTAAACCCCAATACAACAAAAATACAAGAACTCTTCTAGTAAATGCTTGTTTTCAAACAAGAGAAAGAAACAAGGGTTAACAAATTCAAATTTGAAGTTGGACCTAATTTTTTTTTTTTTTTTGGTTACTTGTTTTAAGCAACAAAAAATGTCTAAAAATAAAGTTGTGGTAAATGGCTATCATCTAACTGCTTTCATCATAAAAAGTAATATAAATACATGTAATCAGTCAATTAATAGTTCAATCTCCATACATGTTACGTTTTATCATTCATGCCATAAAAAACCTTATCATAGATGATCATGATAAAAATAATATTTATTGGCCCATCTTAACCATTTCCCTCATATAGACTCATTTTGACGCACTCAATAGGTATCACATAAAGCCTGCTCTGCAGAAAACTACAGGTAAACCTTACCAAATTTAATTATAAAATCCTCATGCGAACAGCATAAAACTAGATCAGCCTGCGAGTAACACTCGAGTAACACTCGCAGGCTGATCTGGTTTTATGCTGTTTGCATAGGTCTTTTCATGGTTTCCTCTATGAGGGAAAGGGTTAACACAAGGTAATCAGGGAGAACTATTTGGATCACTGGAAGTCTGTCTCTACAATTTGTTTATTCTCTTGAATCTTCATTCTGCAAGCAATCTTAGTCAAACTTGGAGCCAATGTTAATATGGCTACTGTATACATTTAGTCTTCTAACCAAGACGGTTTGATTATGTCTCATATTGGACCATTAAGTCTGGGGTGAAAAGGGGCCATCCTGTCCTTCTTCGTCCTCTCATTGGTCTTTTGAAAAGTTCTGTAATACACCATTACCATGCAGCATTATTACAGCTTCTTCCTTTATAAAATATGCATTGACATGAAAACATCCATTATCTGTTGCCTTAATCAACATGACAGTGAAGGCTGTCTTAGAGTTTAAGATGCACAGAATAACTCGGGTTTGTGCTAGGTCTTAAAGATTGTTTTGGAGTCTTTCCTTTTTTAAACCTCTATTCAATTAAACAGGTATCAGTTAAAAAAATTATTTTCTGCACTTCATCAAGGAATGAAATATTAGGAATATCTCACCAAATGTTCAAATAAATACTCTCAGTTCTTATGCAAAACATGTTTGATTCAATAATTCACAAATTTGTGGAATTACAAGTACATACCTGCAAGGAACTTTCCTTTAAAATCCAAATGGGAGATCCAGCTGCAGGGGATAAAGCAGCTGGATAGTGGAAGGAAAAGAAAAACAAAATATCAAAATTTTATCACACCATTTTAAAGGTCAATTTTAGGCCTAATAATATCACACAATGTTTGCCCTCTTTTACAGCATCACTGCTATTTATTTCTCTATGTAGACTATTTTTTAAATAAAACAACATTGCATTTTATCAATAGATTTGATTATTAATAAATAAGTAAATAACAGGTGAATAATACATGTATCTATTCCTACTGACTGATGCAGCTTTTTAAATGCAGCATAAGAATATCCTATACTGTATATAATGATATTAAATGATTTGCATAATTTGGCCCTTGAGTTTATACTTAACCCTTTCCCTCATATAGACTCATTTTGACGCACTCAATAGGTACTACATAAAGCCTGATCTGCAGAAAACCACAGTTACAAAATTTAATTACAAAATCCTCATTTCCAGACCACTGAGGAGCAGCGAACAGCATAAAACCTGATCAGCCTGCGAGTTACTCGCAGGCTGATCTGGTTTTATGCTGTTCGCATAGGTCTTTTCATGGTGTCCTCTATGAGGGAAAGGGTTAAACTAAGATGATAATATTCATCTCTTGAATGCTGCCTACTAAGCAAACAGGCTGTAATTTCATCAACAATACTTAGTGCCAAGTAATATTTAAATTCTTAAATTGATTAAAAACACATGGGTAAAAAGACTGAAGAAATCAACCCCTAAATATTTAAGTTTTTTCTTAGCATTGAGTATGATTAGTGGAATTCTAGCCAGGCTTGCATTCCACTAACAATACTTGGCGCTAAGTAATACTTAAGTACTTAGGGGTGAATTCCATCATTCTTGTTTCTCACATGAAAATACCCAAATATTTAATAAGAAATATTCAAGTATATGACTTCAGTTTAAATGCATTATTACCTTTATAATTAACAATATTTGCTAAAGAAATTAGGCATTTGGTTATCTTTATTTAGAGAAATAAACATGATGAAATTCGCCCTTAAGTATTAAAGTATTACTTAAAGCTAAGTATGGTTGGTGGAATTTGAGCCAGAATGTTAAAAAATTTAACTTTACAATGAGAATTCTGCACTATATCCAAGAAATGGGTATAATGATTGAAAAAAGTTATTTCCAGTCATAAATAGCAAAGGCTCTCTCAGGCATTGAAGGATGATCATTTTTTGTGTCATATCTGCAACAAGTTTTCCAGGAATTTGGAGAGATGATTTTTTTGTGTAAAATAAATGAGGTTTCATTCAAGAGGCATAAGACAAATATCTATGAAACAAGCAAAGAAAAATGTTCACATCATCTGTTAAAGATAAGCACAGCATTCAAACACAATGTAACACATTTGTCAATCACGCATATTGAAATGTTTAATTATTATTACAACAAAGGGCAAGAATAAACAACAACAGAATAGGACCAAAAACCTATATATGTATTTAAGAAATACACACAGTATAAAATGGGTAACAAAAACAGATACAAAAATTCTAGAAATGATATGTTAATATAAATATATAGTTTAACAAACTAGTTTGAGCACCTTGTACTATTGTGTTATACATCAGCCATGTGGTAATTCAACCTTTCTGAAATACATGTATTTCTATATATAATTCCATACTACATTTGTATTAGGGAACAAAAACACTGACAAACATAATAAAATAAAATTTTATACAGTAAAGAGATATAATCTTCAAAAGCAATCAACAAATAACCTCCATTTCAAAAAAAAAAAGAATGGAAAGTTTACAACACACAGGTTTTATCCATTCCCATTGTGTCTTGGTTAAACTAGTGCTTAAGGTCAGGAAAGGCTTTGAAAATATATTGCCTCATTGTACACTGAACCAACAATCTTCAAATTCAGAGTCAAGCACTCCATCTCTGGACCATGCCTATATTGTGATGGACAGTACCGGTAATCTATCTACAGTTTTGAAAAGCTCATCTAAACACAAATAATTAACAAGTGTTCCGTTAAATTAGAACATAGCATTTAGAGTCCAAACCAAATCATCACATTATACAGGACTGTTAAACCAATAGATCCACTGGTTTTGGCATCTCCTTTAAATAGAGTGTGATGAATTGGATCTGTACTAGTAGTCTACCTTATCACTACTATCACAATTCAAAATCATATAGACATGCATCTGAACACCATGTGAACAAGTGGAAACCCAGATCAGACTGCAGGTACAACACTTTGAAATGAAGAGATATCAACATCAATATCAAGATATCTTAAACACCAAGATGGATGATGTTGCCATAAGTCTAACCTGTATCAACACAGTGATGCTAAATAACGAGATAAAGTTGCAGACAGATCAGATTCACACTGGAAACACAGGTACCCTTCTGCAGGTATGCACTGATGGTGAGTTTAGGAAATCTGTAGTAAGATACCGGGTACATTAATAATATGGGCAAAAGTTTAAGGAAATGCATAATAAAGTCCTACATTTGTATATGAGAGGAAGAACAGGATATCAAATCTAAGGTGAATTTCATAACATTTTTTTTTTTAAATTTCTATATTATGTCGAGTATAATGTATAAATATCAAACAAACAATTTATCAATCACTTAAATCAGGCTCTCCCTCTGTAGGCCACAATTATTTGGTAACATGTGAGGAAACTTTCCAGCCAGCTTGTGTTAGTTTGGTGTTTACCAAGGTGTCTCAGTGCACTTGAGGTCCTCCTTCACATAAGATTAGCTGGACGTTGTTATATGATTGTAAACTCGAAAACAAGAACAACAACATAAGGTAAATACGATTATATAAAGGCATGGTATATAAACATCATATCTTCAATTTACCTGGACTTCCTTGGAGTATGTCCATAGGGACATAACCTTACCTGCAGAAGGGGAGGAGGACACTTCTTGGACACGGTTTTATAAAATAATTTTTAGGAAATAGTTCATTTTAACCATAAAACCTTATCTTTAGTTTTTAACAGGACCATTTTAATGTTGACAAATGTTTGAGCAGGTATCTTTTGGTATCAAAAAGCTAGGAGTGAATGAACCAAAGTTAACATTTTATTTAGTAGCTGCAGCGAATCTTTTTAACAAAAAGTGGCAGATCGCGACTTTAAATCCATATTATTGAAAAATGGGTTGTTGCTTTGTGATGGTATAATCTAATATAAAAATAATATTAGCACAAGGATATCTGATTGTTTTTGGTTATATTACAATTGACCAATGAGAACTTAGTTTTTATTCACTAATGATAAGTAGCTTGCCCTGGAAATTTCTATCTCCAATCCAAACATAAACAAGAGCTGTCAGAGGACAGCACGCTTGACTATTCAAAATGCTTGTTGGTAAATCAAATGAAATCTATTTAAATTCTTGCCCTTCACATTCCCTGTACATAATAATAGTCAAAAATGATATACCTTGATAGTCTGATACCCCTTAATATATTTATGATGTCTAAAATCAATCCCATGCCTAGTTAATGAGACATAAGCACAATAACACTGTGCATGCAAAACTTAAACCAAAAATCCAAGGTAGAAAAGGGCCATAATTTGCATCAGTCCAAAAGTTATCCTCCTGTTTTCTGATGCCCTTAAAGACACTCCTGAACTTTCTAGGCAATTCCACAAGCAATTTTTGAGATATAAGCTGGATAGTAGCTTGAATGCAAAAAATTAACCAAAATTCTAAGTTAAAAAAGGGCCATAATTCATATTAAATTCAGTCAAGAGTTATCTATCTTGGTTGTCTGATGCCCCTGAACATATTTATAAACTTTCAAGTCAATACCATAAATGGTTATTGAGATATAAGGTTGATAGTAACTTGCACGCAAAACTTTAACCAAAAGCTGCAACGCCAACGCCGACGCCAGGGTGACTACAACAGCTCTCATATTCTTCGAATAGTCGAGCTAAAAACACAATTTTTATCATTCATGACAGATAGTTAGATGCATGTATTTTAGCATTTGAAATAAATTTGAACCAATTTTCTCTACAATAACTGAAAGGAAATGCAGGTCCAAAAGATTTTCCTTAAGATAGTGCCCCCCCCCCCTTCCTTTTTCTCCATTTTTAACCATAATAAAGGCACTTTAAAATCACATCTGTATGATTATTGCATAGTGAATCACAGCCTCCTTATTGCATCTGGATTATTGTTTTACATTTAAAGGTAAGTAAGACAATCTGATATACAATTATCAACCCTACTAACTTATAACATCATACCACAACTGAAAACATGAAAACATCATACCACAACTGAAAACATCATACCACAACTAAAAACATGAAAACATCATACCACAACTGATAACAGAGTTCTTTTCACAATAAGAACAATAAAAGCCGTTTTTTCCATTCAGCTTAAAACTGTCATGTATTTCAATTTTTGATTGTAGACTTAAATTCAATACAACACTAAATAATCACTTAAAAGCCAGAATGGCTCATCAGTATATACAAAAGAAGGCTGTTGAGGCCTGGCTGTCAATAATATATTTTTGATTTGCAGTGGATTTTGACAGACTTCTTGCATTTATAAGAAAAAACTACCCTTTAAGACAAAATACCCAAGATCTGAATCAAATCAGCTTACACATCTTAGGTATTGTGAAAATTTAAAACAGCCGTTTTACTACTTTAAAACAATTTATGGCCCTGACTTTCATAACACTCTCACTGCACCTGAACAGATGATAAAAATGACAAAAAATATTGTTCAAGCAATGCTATGAATTACATGTACTTGGATTTGTTTACCTTTCTCATGTGGAGAGCCAGCATTTGATGTCAGAGGTCGTCTAAACCCTAGAAATGCAGGGAATGTAAGGAAATCCTCAATTTCATACCCTTTTCCCCCATTAGGGTCTGGTTACAAAAGGGATCTCCTTCTCAATTTAAGATTAAATAGGGACAACCCTGTCTTATCAAAATGTCAGAGGGTTACAGACCCTCACTCCCTCTCTTCTGGATCTTCACATGTTTCTAGTCTAAATAAAGTCAACACATTCTTTAACAAACCATGTGACTCAATATATTTCTAGCCTAAATAAAGTCAAAATATTCTTTTATGAACCATGCCTTACGTAAGAACGATCTCAGACTCAAACTTGCATACCATACTCAACTTTATATAAAACTTTTATGCATTTTTTGGGTTTGAGCATGAATATCATAATTATGTACACATTTTTTTAAATATTTTCCAGAACATGGGACCATGTGACTAGATACACACACTCTTGACATGGATTTGTCCTGCATATCAAACTGTTATATGTCAACATCAAAATCAATAATGACACTATCATCAACAAATGCACATCTAGGCACTTAGGATCTGCCTGAGAGTACTTCACAATGTTTTTCTTTGAGGGTAAAGTAAACAGAATACAGGCCTTGGATTTCACATCTAACAGTATATCAAATTTAAATATGTTCAGCAAAGCTAAATATAGACATTACAAGTCACACAAAAGAAATGGTGTTTTTACCCTTAAATAGCTTACATTGAAAAATTAGGCATAAAGTATGAATAATAAATATAGCTCAAATCACAAGTAAGACTTAATTCTCATTTCATTTTACACACATGGAGAACATGGATAGGGAAACTTGAGCCCCTGGAAGCTATAAAAGAAATGACTGAAACTACTATAAAACCAGATCAGCCTGTAAATACATGCAGGTTGATCTTGATTTATAATGTCTATCACTCCTCAGCACTCCAGATATGAGGAGGTAAATCTGTTTACCATGAAATTGCTTTCAGTCTCATCTTGGTTTTTATGGTTCACATTCATCATGATGTATACATAGCAAGACTAAGTTGTAGAGGTTTACTGATAAACACTGCACACTGGTTACATGCCAATTTTAGGCATGTTTTTTTTTTGGCATGGTGATCATTTAAGTCATTAGAAGTTTTTGGCATTTTAAAAAAAATCAATGTCAGATTGTTGTACAAAACCTTAACCCTTTCCCTCATATAGACTCATTTTGACGCACTCAGTAGGTACCACATAAAGCCTGATTTGCAGAAAACCACAGTTAAACCTTACCAAATTTAATTATAATGTCCTCATGTCCAGACCACTGAGGAGCAGCGAACAGCATAAAACCTGATCAGCCTGCGAGTTACTCACAGGCTGATCTGGTGTTATGCTGTTCGCATAGGTCTTTTCATGGTTTCCTCTATGAAGGAAAGGGTTAAAGCCACAATGCTAATGAGAGATAGAGAGAGAGCTACATAATACAACATGATTACAGATGTTTATCAATGTCAAACTACCGGACATAATTTAAACTAAGTACTGTAGCATGAAAAATATCCCATATATTAAGCCCACATCCCACTGTATGTGAAACCTTATTTTCATATCAAAGGTTTTCTTAATAATTGTTAACCCCTAATTTTCTATATAGCTACCCAATGACAACCTGTCATGACCGTTTACAACCAATGTAAGTTTCTCTATTTAAGCAAGGCATCTAATTCTTCAAGATCATCACCTACTTTTGTTTAATCCACTTCATCCATCTCTGTTTTCTCCTCCACAACTGCCCCACTTTCCTTCTCAAAAGCCTCCACAATCTGTTCAATTTTCTTCTCCATCTCTTGATCCACTCCTTGTACAATACACCCTCCTTCCCCTGCCTCTACCATTGCCCCAGACTCACCTGCTTCACCCAAATTCTCTACAACAGTCTTAGGCTCCCCTTCGGCACTGGTATTTTCTGGTTTTTCATCACTGACTACCACCACTCCAGCATCACTTGAGACTTTATCTGAATCCTCAGCTGTCAGTTGCTGACCACCTGTTTCACCCAAATCCTCTGCAACAGACTTAGATCCCACTTCAATATTTTCTTGTTTCTCATCACTGACTACCACCACTCCAGCAGCACTTGAGTCTTTATTTGAATCCTCAGCTGTCGGTTGCTGATCAGAGGGTTTCAGACCATTGTCTTCCAGGAGAGTTTCTGGCTGGTTGTAGTAGTCTTGCATGTCTTCTTCCTCCTCATCCTCGGCATCCTCTGGTTTTCAGTATCTATTACGGTCACTTGCATACCCTCTGTGTCAATACACGTATCATACACCTCTGCCCCATTCACATCCTGGAGTACAATATACAGTGTAAAAATAAATGAAGGAATACCTAAATGGAGGTTTATATTGTTTATATCTTTTAATATATTTGAAAGGAAGTATTAAAATTAATCAGAATCTTTATGAATTCATCAAAGACATTGACTGTTATATACAAATTATTTGATGGAAGTATATGATACAAGAACTGCAAACTAAAAAAATTTTTTTTTCCGCAGAATATTAGTAGGTAGATCATACAATTTCACATATGTAATGTTTCCTAAGATTAAAGATAGAATAAACTGTACTGACCAGCCTAAGTTTTGATACAATATCGATAACAGTTTCTTTCGCAGCTCCATCCTTGGCCAGGACATACATGAAGCCTCCCCCTCCTGCCCCCGCCATGCATATGCCTAGAGCATGGGGTCGACATGCCCCCATCAGCTTGGTGATGAAGTCTGTCTCACACCCTGGGGCCATGACTTTCTTCATCTCCCAGTAGCGGTCCAAACACTGTCCAACTGCCTCCAGGTCACCTGGCAGCATCATTCACATAGTGTTAATAACATCAGCCTACTATGGAATTACATTACTGAACCAAAATATTGTTACCACATAAGTCCTCCCCCCACACACACACTGTAAGGCAATATTTGTGATTTATCACTACAGCTCATTGTAGGGAAATTAACAAAGCATATATGATCTACTTACTTTTCTACATATCAAAGCAATAATTGTATACTACAAGGGCTGATTGATAAATTCACAGAATTCTCCTTTCAAGAAATTGTTTTTTTCATCAAATCACATGAAAACTTGTTTACAAGTTAACTTATTTTCTCCTTCATTGTCAGGTAGGTGAAAAGATATTTAATACTTTAGAAGAATAAATGGTATCCATAGCAACCACTGTTTGGTGACTTGAAGCATGCTGTTATTTCCCACGTTATGAATTCATTAAACATGCTAATCCGCAGTCAAATTTAACGCATATTTGGCGCGAGCGCAACTGAAGTAAGCGTGACGTTGTGTTGGATGGTTATTTCACAGCAGCGTTTTATAGACATGGCTTCAAAACGGCATATGATGTCAACAGATAACACTGAGTTGCGTGCAGTTGTCAAACTTTGTGTGGGACTCAAACTTTCACCAATAGAAACACTAAAATAAATAAAAAATTCAGATCTATTACCAATCTGTGGGAAAACATTTGTCTACAAATGGCACAAGTGGTTTACGGATAGTAGAACCTCAGTGTTTGATGACGAAAGACCAGGTTGGCAGACATAGACAGTCAGAACTAAGAGGCCAACAGTTTGAAATGGTGGTTACGTCAAGAAAGTTTACCGGACACTAGACTTTGACTTTTAGGTAATGTCAGCGTGACATCTGAGTGCTTCAAGTACTACATAGTACTGTTGTTCAATGTTTCATGTAAACCTTATTGTTCAATGTATCTAAATAACATTTAAGCTCTATGTCAGTCATGAGTAAATGTATCCCTTGATGTATTTTGTTTTTACTTTTCTATTCCAGGTTTCAGTAATAAAGCATTTCTGCGGACATATCAATCACCCCTTGTATTCCTCTGACAACTTAACAAGTGCCATACATTTTAACTATTCCACATGTAAGGGCAGTACCTGAGAACTATTCTACACCCAAACAAGAGCTAACACTGAGTACAATTTATACCCCAGCTACATCACCGGACTTAATAATGACAAAAAGAGTCAAGTGTCATAACTCTAGGCAAATGCACATTTAAAAAGGCTGCTGAAGTTATGTGCTAGTGTTTCTTAAGATATTGAACATGAAGCCAAACTTCTGAAGTAAAAGGGGTAATAACTTTTGAGAATTTCTTTACAGAGAAAGAGAGATAGGGAGACAGACAGACTGACAGTGATGAACAGTCTATCAATGATAATGTGTGCAAAGTGCCATTGTTGTCCTTTTCAGGCTTTTTAAGATATTGAACTTTTTGTGTAATAATTCAGGACAACACACATGAATCCTATATAGTCTCAACTTCTGTTTGTTAAAATGGCCGTAATAAATGCAGCTATCACTAGAGGATATTCATAACATCACAAAGCAATGACATAATGTGACACAACCTGACAAAAAGATGTAAATTACCTTCCCATGCACTGGCATGATGGGGGTCTAATAGCTGACTAATATTATTGCTCAAATATCACTTAAACTTCTCACCGTTCTCGAAGTGTTGTGCGCAGGTGTGTGCCAGACTGACAAGGTTGTCCTCCGTCTCCACGATCTGGGGGTTCCTGGCGTACCAGTTTCTCACCACCTCCTGTGTACACACAAACAATACATACAAACACATTGTACATACATACACTGGATATACTGTACTGTAAAGATCCACCATTGGTTTCAGAGAAGACTTGACTATGACTATTTGAGTTTACCGTCGCTTCGACAGTATTTGAGTCATACAGCTAATTACAGGTGGAGGAAGACCCCGAATGCACGGTGGCATCCGGGTAGAACCACCGACATACTGCAAGCCTTCAGTGAAGAAAATTTGAATAAATAATAAAAAAAAACAAAAAAACATTCAAATTATAGCCAAAATTGTATGGATCATGTTATTGCAGCTGCTTTTGTGAAGGACCCCAAAAGGAATCAGGATCCCACCATTATCTGCTCAGTGGTTTCAGAAGAGGTGTTACGCAAAGTAAATTGTTGACAGCAGACGACTGAGCATATCATGCCCAGGGAACTAAAGACCGCATTTTAATCTCATGGAAAGAAGATTTCTTTTCAGATCATAATTATTTACTTTCAAAATCAAATCTCCACAACCTACCTGTAGAAGATTTCGAGCCAGTCTTGTTTTCCCAGTATATATGAGGACTATCCTTTCATTGAAGGCGTCAATAGTTTCCTTGGAGATGCTGAGCTCCTTAGCCTCCACGAAAAGGGGCAGTTTTCCCTGTGAGAGGCCCAGCCTGACCCCACCACACAGTCCTCCTATCTGGTCCTGCCAGCCGCCACCTGTTGTCAACATCTGTTCCAGGTACAACACCTGCAGAGAAACAAGAGGGGCGGTCAATAAGTTCTAATAATGCATGACTTTTAACACTTTTGAAATGCACTTGGCTTTTATGTTTTCAAAAGAGTAGACATAAACTTGTTAAATATAACAGCCATAATATATTTAAACTGTATTAATTAGACCTTTTATTCAATGAACCTTACTAAATGAGAGTAAAGCCATTTCATCAAAACTCAGAATAACATTTATGTCAAATCTTATTTTTTAACAGTTAATGCAATGAAGCTTAATACTACTTAAAGATAAGCACAAAGCATAAACCCTATTTCCCTACCAATCATAAATAAAAATGTTCAGTTTCCCAGAATTCCCTGACCTACCACATGGATGAGGCCCTTCCTGTCACATGACTTCCCAGCAGCCTTCAGGAGACGATTAGAGTGGTGACTGCACTATGGTGTTGACACTTTGAACAGTTTTTTAACTTATTTGTGTCAACAGGACATGTAGAGGTCAGAAAATCTTACGGTATTTATGCACTATTAATTTCTACAACACTGACGATTAGAGTGGTTTTAAGGTCAGACAGAAAAATTAATTTTGTTGATACATGTTCTCTTGAGAGTAACACCTGCATGGGTACAAAGCAATATGAGGGCCCCTGCAAATATTATCACCCTAGAAAAGGTTTTTAAATCAATGACAAGGCATGATGGCTTATACTGTTTTGCAGTAATAGCATTTTTTTAAACACATTCTTTAATCAATTTTTACAAATTGCTTGCTTTCTGAAAAACCTTTCAAAACCATTCTAAATTTCAAATATAAAATTTGCTAACCATGTTAATATACCCATACTGAGTTACTTTAGACTGTTCAATCAATGATCAAAATTAGCACAGTGCAAATTTCATTACCAAATATGGATTATAAGAAGTATAAGGATTCCAGCTTTTAATTTTTATCTTCCATGATTGTTTAACATTTTGTCATCCATCCTTTTTACATAATCTCTCTATCTTACCTGAGCCATGGGGCAGGTTGGTCCAGGTGTGAATCTCGAAGCCACCACAGTATTTGTCAATCAACTGGTCCTTCAGACTGTGGTCAGATTGGAGGTCCACAATACCAGCACACACAAACGCTGCCTTCAGTAGTGCACCTGGTGTTCATGTACCACAAGATGTGTCAAAATACTGATAAAAACCTCAGACTTAGCAGCAAAGGAAAAAATTCAGATGTAAAAAAGATAAAAAAAACCTGCTGCTTATCTATAAAATATTCGATAGGAATTAAATACAATATGTGAAAAAAACAAAAAAAGCATTTATTTTGACACATACTTGTTATGTAGTTTTCTCACAGAAAATGCCATATTCTTTGATACTCAGAAACATCAGAGTGTTTTCTTCCCCATATTGTATTGAAATCCTGTTGAATATTTGAGAGATAAGCAGCGTATAATATTTTTTCTTCTATAGAACACTGGAAAGACAGTTTATTAGAATATTAGACACCATTGCAATATTGTCAGCATGAAAAATCTATTGAAACTAGAGCTATAACTAATGTGATGAATACCCCGGCTTGTTTGTTTGTTTATTGGGTTTAAAGTCCCTTCAACAGTATTCAGTCATTTGAAGACGATGTCTACTTGAGACAGATATAGTGCTGCCACACTGCAGTGTGGCATAATACCACACCCAGTCACATTATCCTGACACCGGGCCAACCAGTCCTGGAACTACCCTTATATGCTGAGGGCCAAGCAAGGGAGCTATATCAGTACCATTTTTTATGACTTTGGTATGTCGTGGCCGGGGATCAAACCCACGACCTCACCCCCCCTTGTATGCCTTGACTCAGCACTATGAACTCTTTATAAAACAGGAGGAGACAGGATAGGACACTACCAGATGGGACAAGGCAAGTGATTCCTTTCTAGCATAATAACATACAGTACTCAAAAACATGATCCAATCTGATCTCTACATCACTACATGAAAGGTGGTTACCATAGTAACACATACCAGTAGCATGAGGCTGGTTGTAGTCCCTAAGGTCTGACAACTCTGTACACACCACTTCCTTGGCTTCATCTGTGCCATGAAGCACCATCTTCAACTGGGGGCTGTCAGAGACAACAGTAGAGATATAACACACAGACTCGAGACACAGCAATGGAGAACTAAGTGGCACCTGGTGTACCAGAACTGAGAAAGGTACAATGGACCAATGGAACTATCTGGGTATCTGAAGGTTGTGAGTTAGAACCCAGTTGGGTTCATGAATCTTCCATGAGCAAAGTACTGGTCCAACCCAGGAACCGTCCAGAGGAATAAGCTGAGTTTCAAAATTAGCCTTGAGAGCTTACAAAAGCCATTTGATAAAGGAACAAAAGAAAAATCTGAATTTTGTATATTTACAGTAAATATATATCTGATTCAGAAAATATTGAATACTTACTCATTGATTCTCTTTGTCTTAGCTCCAACTGGTCTCTAAAAGTATGAAATACAATTGAAATTAAATATAAAACTTTTTCACACATACTGGTATGATTACAGGTAACATTTAAAAAGAAAATGGCTAAAGACCAAGACCCATTAAAACAAATATCTTTAAATTGACTTACTGGAAATGAAGAAAAAAAAAACATAATTTTTTTTTTTTTACCATTTTAAATTTCAATAAAAAGGTTTCTTATGCTTGATATTTGTGTATATCATATGGTTAATCTGTTGTGGTAAAGTTACATATTTCAGAATAAGTACAAATTTTAAATTTCATTAAATTTGAGAAATTTTTAAAAGATGTTTAGTGAATACGGCTCTTAATCTATGACAGTTTCTTACCTTTCCCTTCAGTAGAAGTCCTACAATGGTGACAGCCCCTCCATGTTCAAATGTGATGGGCGGGGTATCTGACCAGCCCCCTGATACATCTATCCTAGAGGGACATTCTGCCAGGACCCACTTTCCAAATGGAACTATGGGGTCGTCCTCCAATTTGAAGAACTGAAAGAACAAATTGAGTTATTTTTGCATTGTGTTCCTATTCATTACATCATCATAAGCAGAAGAAGAATTATCATCACCATTTTCATCATCAACGTTTTCATCATCGTTTTTATAATCACATCAGCAGCAGCATCACCCTAATCACTATCACCTTTATCACCACCACCACCATCATCATCGTTATCATCACCATCAGCAGCAGCATCAACACCACCATCAGTACACTATTCTTTTCTTTTAATTCTTAAAGAATGAATAAACACAACATCAATACTATATGATAGTTCAATTTTCAACCACTGAACTTGCTATAACATTGCAGACAAAGCATTTGATATACTGAATGATAAATCAGTCTTTCCAATGTATCAAAATCAGAATTATGTCACTTGAAGAGTAAGGTTTATAGCCCAACTACAACTTCAAATGACTATAGGTAAATAAACTACAAGTGTCTAAATAGTGCAGTGGCCAACACACTGGCTTTCACCTGTGTTTGCTCTTTCGGACATGTAAATTAACTATGATACTCTGGGTTACTCCCACACAGACACCATTTTCAGTGCCAAATTCTAAAAGAGATATAGTTTTATATTTAAAAATAATCTTGTGGAAAACCAAACCAAGAAAAAAGGAGCCCACCTCCACCGCTGTCATTACAGCCTGCCTTATCAGTATCTGGGCTGCACCCTCATAATGACGGGCCGCCCGAATCAATTTGTCTGGCCTGTCCAACCACTGTGCTCTCTCTTGGGCAAGGGCAGCAACTCCGTCTTTAATGTTTCCTTCCTGGAATTAATATGCATACATGTTCAAACCTTAACTAGAACTATCACTTAAGGTTATTAATATCCCTGCATTCCATCTTATCTTCATGTAATGTGAGTTAAGGGTGGGACATGACAGGATGGGGACAGGACTTGATAAACATGATTCATTATAGCCCCCATGTCTGTAAAACAGGAGTGTAATAAGAGATAAGAGTTAAGGAAAAGTTGATGTTATAATCCCTCACATACCCCCCCCTCCCCCATCTGTAAGTCGACGTACAGTTAAATGGCTCAATTTTTCTCAGAAAAATCTGGTTTGCAAAATGAATGCTTTGAGATACTGCTTGTATTCATTCAGACATTTCATTAGCCATTTTCTTTTAAGCTTAGGGACTTCATTTCATGTGAGGGGCAACTTTCATTCAGCTGTCCGGATGATGTGGGTGAAAATGACAAAAAAAAACAGAAACAATCCTACCTCGAGACACTGGAAGGCCTTGGCCCATGTGACATTGGCTGCAGGCCCACTGCGCAGCCCACCCTTTGGCCCCGCCATACATCCCAGCACATCAGCTATGTTGGCCAGAGTCCTGGCTGCCACACCTGCCTGTAGGGAACTCTGGCTCTCTGTACACACTGCAACAAAGGGTCAAAGGTCAAATACTGCATAACAGGGGATCAGAAGTCAAGTGATACACAGAATCAAAGGTCATTTACTGTGGCACACAAGGTAAAAGGTCAGATCACATACTACCAAATATTGTCTACACACACAAGGAAAAGGCAAGCAAAATCTGATGTAGATTGTACTAATAAATAGTCAGGTACTATCAAAATGCACCATATACAACACCATCTACTAGATAATAGTAAAAAAAACAGAAATGCAATAGTATTAGATATATGTATTGTCTAATATACAGGAGATTTCAGAAACTAAAATATAA
>CM037783.1:54690938-54740938 GCA_021229015.1 Solen grandis
TTCAGTTCAATCTGTTGTTGAATTATTTACAACAGTAAGGAAATATGTCACATGTTTTTTCTATGAGACTAGTTGTCTTTTTATAATCATTTTATTCTTCATCTTGAAATTATCATTTGGTTATAGAGTTTTCTGTAATACTTAGTGTTTGATTGATTTCGATCTGTAGTCTTGATACACTTTGTTGTGTTGTATGTCCTGACTTTGGTATGTCAGTCATTTTTAGACAATATCTGCATGAGACAGATGAAGGTGCTGCCACACTGCAGTATCATGCCATAAACAAGTGGCATAACTCCATATCCAGTCATATTATCCTGACACCAGTCCTGGAACTACCTTATATGTATACTGATCACCTACCAGTACTATTTTTTTTATGACTTTGGTATCCTGCAAGGGATTTAACCCAGGACCTTCAGCTGCCGAGGCAACCTCTCTGACCACTCGCTATCAAGGAACAGTAAGAATGATGCAACTGTTGTAGGATTTGAAGGGATATTAATGATGTGAGACCTGTTCCCTACTCATGTCTAACATTCTTAGATACTTTAATAACCGAATCTCAAAATCAGACTTAATGAAATTAACATGGGGGATAACGAGGCAGCACAATTTGCAATTATGATAATATGTGACTGAAGGACACCTATCAAATCCACTGGTCTCCAAATCTTTTGTGTTTGTTCCTTGGACCCCTTTGAAGTCAGTTTTGCTTGTCCAGTTTCAGGCATTAGACAAACAGATTAAGATAAGTAATCAGGGGTCCCTTGAAACCGCTAATAAAACAGGGTGTTGCATTTCTCATTCCAAGCCTTTGCTACAGATAAGGGAACCAAGGACATGATTGGAATTAATTGGAATCTTAGGGAGTTAATTGGTTGTAAGCTGTCTAATACATGTTTTTGGATTTGTTTCAGATAATTTCTCTTAATTTGAAGATGCTGATTTAATAGCTGGAACATATGAGCATTAGGGAAATGCTTGTCAGTTTAATAAAGTTGGGTGTTTTGAGTTTTGGTGCATAATTTTTATTTTGTGTGTATACAGACTTTGCATGACATATTATTTCTACAGCATTTATCAGCCAAATTATTTTATTTACCAGTATATTGCAAGTGGGAAAAGTTGCTTCTTTCATCAATTGGGAAACAAATTCTAACAACTTTCTCAGCATTTCCTTCATTAGACATTGCAATTTGCAAGTTTGAAGATCATGAAAGAAACTCAGTGAAATTCAAACCTAAAACCTTTGGTTCTATAGTCACATATCCTTCTCCTGGACCTAAAAACCTAATGTTTACCATCAAATTAACCCTTTCCCTCATATAGACTCATTTTGACGCACTCAATAGGTACCACATAAAGCCTGATCTGCAGAAAACCACAGTTAAACCTTACCAAATTTAATTACAAAATCCTCATTTCCAGACCACTGAGGAGCAGCGAACAGCATAAAACCGGATCAGCCTGCGAGTTACTCACAGGCTGATCTGGTTTTATGCTGTTCGCATAGGTCTTTTCATGGTTTCCTCTATGAGGGAAAGGGTTAAAAGACAAGATGTTCATCACTGATTTTGATTAATAAGGGGCACCATTGGCCATTTGTAACATATCCAAAAGTTGTGGGTTCAAACCCTGACAGGGGCAAGGATTTTTCATGCAACATACTAGTCCAACCCAGGAACCATCGGGATTTGTGTAAGTTAAACGAACTTGTCTCCCATTAGACATAAAGTATAAAAGTTTAAACAAAATTCAAACAAAACTATTATATTATCAGCACAAAACCAGAAAAGTACTGTTTCATTAATGCACAGCATTGCAAAACAGTCAACCAATCAGAAATTCATGTAGGGAAAATATTAAAAGAACACTGTTCCCATTTTATTCGTGTTTAACTTACATATCAATATAATAAACTGATTAATCAACATCCTCTCTCTAGATGGTATATACATAATAATTTAGTTTGCCAAATTTGTTTCCTTAACAATAAGAAGCAGAAGCTATAGTAATTCAAAATACTGCTGATGTATCAGATTTTCTCCTGCCTTTAAATTAAATTACTTGAATAAAAATAAACTTTTGTCCTAATAAATTTCTTAGTGTTCCTATATGAGGAAATGTTGACATTTTTAGATACAATGAGCCACTCTGGTTAAAGCTTGGGAGGCACATTGTGGTCAGGTTGACTTCAATTTTTGTGAGAAAATGATTTTTAGCAGAATTACATAATTGTGAATGATTAAGAAGGAAAAAAGATTCTTTTCATTCAGACATTGGGAATATTGTCTATTGTGTGGAGAACAATACATGTGAACAATGTCTCAGTAGACCACAACTGACTAAATGTCGTCTGCCCCCTGTCTGACTTTATTCCGTCTGGTGTCATACATTTTGATACATTTGGACTACCTTCACCAGCTGTTATGAAAATGCATCATTTGGAAATATTTTAAAGACTTTATTCCTAAATAATATCATGCTTTTGTTTTTTTAGAGGCCCTCAGGATGTCTCTACTGATATCAGAAACACCTTTTTTTACATCTAGTTAAAAATAAATAAAAAAAAAACCATTCAATTTCTCTCAAAGACGTTGGTATATGTACATGTATTGTATAGTTAGATTTCTGGATTTTCCTCTTAAAAGGCATGATATTCTATGGTTTAAACAATAGACAATGGTCATATTTCTGCCAGGTCTTAGAGAATGATATGTCCTCAGAAAATGAAGTATTCTTATACCAAAGCAAGGCCATTTAAAGAGACTTCTTTAAGAGATTTAACAGAAAGTGCACCAGAAGAAAATGACCGGGTTAAAGGTTGGGTTATTGTTATCTGTTAGAGCCACAGACGCTCAATTGTTTCCTAAGCCTGTATCCTTTAGTTTCAAGATGGGAACAATGGAACAATATTAAAACTAATGGATGTAAGTAGATGACACTTATAACCTATCATAGACAGCGTGTTTACGCGGTCAGGATTAGTGTATACACTGCGTCATGCTTGTTTAGTCAAGACTCCATACCATCATTGTCACGAAGCTTCGGACAGTTTATATCATCTTGCATTGGAACATCCGTTGTTCTCCCTGAACCAGGATGAAATGAGTGGTATCATGACTGTCATAACCAGTAGAATGAGATGATTTCCTGAGAAAATGATAAATGTCACGTAGGCAGGCTTTGAAACCGTGGATCCATTGAAAGGAAAATCTATTGTTTCTTTGACATTTAAAATTGCCATACTCAGAGGATTCTTTATGGTTTTTTTCTGTTTTTTCTTTCTTTGTAAAATATTTCCATCTATCTTAAATCATATTTTCTGTTTAATGTAAAAAAATCAGTATCTCTATTTTTTTTTATTTTGATAAAATAGTAATATGTGTAATATACATAACTGCTATTTTATTCATGCTGACAAGTTTATTCTGTGTAGTTAGAAAAACACTGCTAATTTTCTATATGTGATCAGCAAGAATTGTTTTGCAAAAAAGAAAAAGATTGCAAACCATCAACACATTATTATATGTAAGCTATCAAGTAATTGTGAATTACATGACTGGTATAAAGCAGATCAGATGGCATGACAGTGGCAGGCTGGTCACTGCTCATTATAAGAGATAGCTTGTCTGATTTGGTTTTCATATGGTATTCCAGTTTTATTGTGCAGGGCCATGTAAAGGATGTGCTATTCAATTTCTGGCACTTAGAACCTCTGACAATGGTTTGTTGGCATTCCCCTTTAATTCCTGTGTTCCCGTCTCCCACTAAAGACATAGCTGTTAACAATGGACACTTAGCGGAGCTTTAACTGCCTTATCAGGGGGCATAATTCCAGTAATTACCTTGTTCCAAAGTCTCCGGTTATAAAGTCTATAATTGAATTGTGAAGCTCGTTAAGTTCTGGAGATTATTGGACTGGTATCGTAACCACTTGTTGTGAAGGGCTCCAGCTTGGGGGTAATGGTGTAATTGTAGGAACCAGTCACATCACTTGGCAAAGGTAAATACTACAAATTACTTACACAAGAATCATTACTTTAACATTCTTATTAAACTAACTAGTAAGGCTGAAAATAGATCTGCATGTCTATTAACAGATGATATATATACATGTTCTTTTCTGATGCAATTGTTTTTTGTATTAAGAGTTTTGGGAATACAAAATTGTTCACTATACTGGGAAAATTTCCGTAAAATTTTTTCCAGATTCTAAAAATTAATCCATGGATGATCTGTTGAAATTTGGAATTCTACATTATGATTTAAAGGGATTTTCATTTGGAAATGGGTTATATTATCAAACTTACAGAAAAAACTAAAACTTTTTTTTTGGCTGCTGATATTTACATGTAAGAAAAGTATCTATTGATGGATTAATATTTAAGGTCATGAATCTCAAAATAATTCAATTTTCATGAAAAGGCAAATATAAAATAAAATTGACATATTGTATACTAACACAAATGGTACATAATGTGCAAATATCTTTTTAAAATAAACAGTTTAACATATTGAAAATGTTTATCAAATTACACAATTTAGTATTTTGGATAGATGTCAAAATACTCTCATTGTTAACATTTTGCATTGACAGGTATACTGAAGACAGTCTGTAATCAGAAATAATTTGAATTTGAAAAGCCGTCGACGAATCACAATTTGTTTATCTGCTACGTCACCAATTTATACACTCATGAATCATTAACCCTTTCCCTCATAGAGGAAACCATGAAAAGACCTATGCGAACAACATAAAACCAGATCAGCCTGAGAGTAACTCGCAGGCTGATCAGGTTTTATGCTGTTCGCTGCTCCTCAGTGGTCTGGAAATGAGGACTTTGTAATTAAATTTGGTAAGGTTTAACTGTGGTTTTCTGCAGATCAGGCTTTATGTGGTACCTATTGAGTGCGTCAAAATGAGTCTATATGAGGGAAAGGGTTAACAGAGACATACGGAATGTCTGTGGGGAATGAGGAGGAAATGCTTAATATGCAAATTAGTTATTTTTGTAAACAATTGAATGATCTTTAGTAAAAGATTCTTTCTTATTTATGCATTGTAGAAACGTTGTCATCAACGAGTATGTACAGATCTGAATGCTTCTTGTATCGCACACTTTGCTTTTCTATCTGAAGAATATACACTGTTTTTGGAAGCAAAATGGGCCTTTAACACAAATTTAATGTCCTTTTATTTTCTATAAAATTATCCATGAAATTAACCTATGTATACTTTTTGTATAAATTAATGTAGTATAATTTCTTCTGCATAATTGTTTATATAGATTGATACATAGATTGTTTGCAAAAATAATCTATCTATGATATTCAAGTCTAATTAAATAAAAAACTGTATAGCAACTAGAATGAACTCAATCAAAGGATATTAAGTATTAAATATACCAGGGTAGCATGATACCAGCACTGGCCCTGGCTGGTTTCCCTTAATATCTTATATTGAGATTTCTCTCAACTCCAATATCTCGAATTCCATACCACCACAAATATGAAAATTTTGGAAAAAAAAAAAATAAAGACCATCTTTATCTGTAAAAACATGTTCATATGCAAAATTTCTATTTCTTGTTTATATAATTCCAGCTCTTTAAAATTGAAATGAGAGAAATCTCAATTAGAAATATTTTGTAAAATGAATCTAGTGCTAGACTTGATTCTCTTGTTTCTGGCTCGTTTCCATGGTTGACATAGTATGCATCAAGCCCCACTTGTAGGATTCTATCAGCCTGCAGAAATTAGTGCCTGTGTTCTCTGTGTGTATTTCCATATTTGGCATTTATGTGATTAAGCGGGCCTCCTGTGAGATAAGTACCGGAGTACATCCTATTCCTGTTCTGGATTACTTGACAGGAAATGCTCAATTTGGTCTTTGTCATTTTCCCTCGATGAAGCGACTAGAAGAGCTGGGTTAGCTTTTCATGCCTTGTGGGAACTACAGACTGTGTACAGAGAATTGTCTCTCATCATATGCGGTGATGTACATGCTGTCCCAGCGTTGCTGGAGTTGGCAGCGGAGTTGTGATTGTGGAAGACAGTTTTGTATGGCTCTGTTATGGTAAGAGTTATATATATATGTATATACATATATAATTTTGCTGAGGAAATTTATGCATAGGATTTATTTAAGCTGTTTATGTTTTATTGAAAATACAAATATGATTTCAGGAAGTTGGTTAATAGTTTTGTTAAGATGTCTGGATTGAGTGTTAATCAGGTTTGAGAAAATGTTTGTTTTTGTTAAGAGAATAATTATGAAAAGTATGAATGTAGAGGTCTCTCTCTCTCCCTTCCTATTCCATCTCTCTCTCTCTCTCTCTCTCTCTCTCTCTCTCTCTGTATTAGTCTTTCTCGTTTTACTTTTTCTTGGAAAACATATATTCAATGTATATGTTTTCTGCTGAAGTAGTTGTTAGTTGCAAATTAGTAATTTATGACCTTATGCATACAGTAGAAAATAATAGAAATTGATGGGGGGAAAAATGTGATTCTGTATAAAAATTTCCCTAATCTGCCGCTTCTAGATTTGAGCTGGATTATAAATTTTTTAATATTTCACTTTTTGAAGGCATTCTGACACGAGTGGAATGAGTAATAACTATAAATTATAAGAGGCTGTGAAAAAATGTAAGAATAATTGAGAGAGGAATGTAACAGCTGAGAGAGAAAGAGAGAAAAACAGAGAGGACTGTATTAGAAACTGTGATCACACATTTTGATATATCAGAATTAATCCAGGTGTATATATCCCTTTTCCAATATCAAAACATTCAATCTCAGTAATCTAATATATTCAGGCAATTTTCTGATAAATCAAAATTGGAACCTTGCATTAACTGAGACAGGGTCATAAAAATTCACACTTGAGGAACTCCGAGTGGAGAGAGACTTGTTTTGCCTCCATTATCCACATGGGTTTAACAACGGGCTTGAAGGGGCTAATCATACATGAATTGCTTGGCACTGCAGGACTGGGTGAATTCTTTATCCTTTCATAATACAGAGATGTTCATGAAAGGAATTTAGACTGGACAAGTGGAAAAGAGGGGACTTTTCTATCCCCAGCTACACAGGTGAACAAAATGACAGCAATTTTGTTGCAGAGGTATTTTATGTGATGTGCCATTCTGTGCATCTCTTTAATACTCGCAGTAAACTGATTGCAAAATAGTTCATAACTGATGTTTGAGAATGCAAACTTTTGAAGATAGTAATGTTTGTTATAAATAATTTATTTGAATAATAATTTTGCAGGTATTGTTAAGAAATGTTATGTCTACATATTATATATGTTTACATATTATATATTTTACTTTTTATATAGTTTACTTTTTATATTCAGTCTTTTGGAGTATTGATAGCAGAAACGGAAAGAGTGACACTGTTTGCTTCCCATTGCCAGGTAACTCTGTGTAATTCTGTTCAGGCAGAGAATTGCTTTCATCCATCCAATATTGTGTAACATCGTGCACCAGAGCGAAAATTTATAACGCTTTAACAAGTCTTCCACCCAGACTGCCCTAGACAAGGATTAGTTTTGCTATCGGTTTGCTCTCCAGTGTAGATAGATGGGATGGAATTCACAGGTAAATTAGTTTGGGGTCTAAAAATAGATGTGTCTTTGAATTACCTGTACAAGAACCCTGTAGGCATTGTCAGAGTGACAACACTTGAATGGGGAAGCCAGCAGACGACAGACCAGAAACTTGAGGCATTCCACCATTTTAAAGTAGAGAATCTGATAACTTGAATAAGTTTTGAAGAGGCACATCACGGAACTGTCAAGTTGCATGGGGTTGGTGTTTTGAGGGAGGAACTAGTGATGTGACGATTAAAAACTTGCTGGTAAGATCTTTAAACTGTTTTCATTACTTGTTGATATGAGCTGGAATATTTACAGAGATAATTTTTCCTTGTAACCATATAAGGATGGAAACTGTATTTGTGTAACTTGATAAGAGAAAGGGAGATGTGTGTATGTGTTATTGCGTTTTGCATGTCTGCATAAGGGATGTTTCCAGCTTAAGACATGAATAACTTGTGGGTGTCTATGTGAGGGTGTTTAGTTAGCATGATGAAATTGAGAGGGATGCTTTGAGAGAGAGAGAAAGAGAGAGAGATGGTGAGACTGAAGGAGAGAGAGAGAGAGCTTTACCTGGTATAGCCCACCTGTTGACACAGGGGTGTACATTACCTGGTCTTCAAGCCTGAGTAACATACTCCACAAAGTTAGCACTGTTTGTATAGTCTCTTTGTAACTCGAGAGCTGTCTGCAAGAAATGTCAGCTCTTGTTTACGATTGTACTTAGAGGTAATTGTAAACAAGATTGTATTTATTATTTATGCCATTTTCTTGAAAGGCGTCAAGTGTAATCGAATAAGAATGCACAAATATGCGCTCTGTTGTGATCCAGCGTCACAGTATGTGTCCTGTTTTCTGTATATTTAAATCAACTTCAAGACAGATTTCTAAGAAGTCTGTGTCCTAAATGAAACGTTGCTCTGTTTAACCTATTATATAGTTTGGATTTTGCCTTAGATTTGTTCAAGAATGTTTGTATATGCATGCAGCTCATAGAGAGCAGAGAAATGCTAATGTCTTAGACTACATAATTACAAGGAAAATTTCCATATTTGTCAATCTACCTGTACAAATTTATAAGGGAGGGGATGTAACCACCTCATATGGCAAGTTTTTGCAACTGTTACAGCAATTTATGATCCCACACATGATCTTAGTATTTTCAAAAATATTTATTCAATTATTAAGTGAAAAAAAAAGGGCTACATTAAAGATGTATTCAGCCTAACTTTTAAATACATATTGGATATGAAAAATCTTCGCTTTTATAACATTTAAGGTAAGATGATATCAGCATAAATGTACTAGTACAAGATGACCAGTGACACTAATATATTCAAGAAACAAAACCTTGTCATTGGAGATTACAGATATACATCCAACATTATTGGAAAGGCTCGCTAGTAATTAATTATGCATGCAGTACCTTAAGTTCAAGGGCTAAAGGTCACTGCTAAAAAAATGGCTGAACAACATTCTGACAGCGATGAAAATGAAAGTTCTATGTAAGGGAGAAAGGTCAAAACATTGAAAATGCACATTGAGGTCTAGAGCCAGTGTATTTCTATGAAATGTTGGATAGTTGGAGACATTTCTCACACTTAAACATTTCCCTCTGTTATGATATTTGAAATGGTAAAATAAGCATGAGGATTTTGAGTTCCTCATGCTTTACTTTGTTGAAGTAATAGAAAATACATAAGAAACACAAGGAACTGGAACTGCATATGGTTGCCTTATTTAAACAAGTGAGAAAAAATGTAGCCTGTTTGTTGCCTTATTAATATTCATGATGTTCAGAGTGTTTCTGGTCGCGATCGGATCATTTCCGATTATGTTAGGTAATCTTCATGTGTACTTGTCAGTTAAAATGTTGGCATTTTTTATGATTTTCGTTATGTTAATATGACTTTGTCCATCCCAGTCTTTCAACTTTTCTGGTAAAATAAATGTTGCACGCTATAGTTTCATAGTGTTTCTTTCTTTCAAGAATTGGTAGGGAAAAAATAGAATTAAAGAAGACAAAAAACAACAGTTACTCACTTAAATAAAGTACATTCAGCACCCACCCACACAAAAAAAAAAAAAATAGAAAAAAAAAGACATGGTGTATGTAATCTTTTCTTATACAGCAATTAGGGATTTAGTTGATGGGGAAGGGAGTACCACTTTGGGAGAGGAGATTATAAAACTGTGCATTTTAACTGGAAACTTCATGCAGATTTGGTGGGCCTTAAAATACCCCAGCTTCAGTGGATGTTTTGTCATTAAGCAACTGCAGACTTGGCTTACTTCAACTAACAATATATTCAGTAATACTTAGAGATTAATAGATACACAGAGAATCAAGTTCCTAGAAATGCTCCAAGTTTCAGATGCCACTTTGTAATAGCTGCTGATGTGGCAGATAAAATGGCTCCAGGTTCTTGAACAAATGAACTACAATCAATACATAGTATTTCGAGGGTTGACCGCAAAACTGTTCCATCTCTTTCTCTTACTGAATGTACTTAACACAGTTTTGTGGTCAACCCTCTTTGTGAAAATTAAAGTGTGTTGTCATCAAAGGTCTTTGATTCAATATCAGCAGTGAACTCTGAGAATATTGTAAAACTTGTCAATCCTAGGAAAGAAAGTGCAAGGTATTGACTTGTTTCCATCATCAGCTGATGTATTTTAAAGAAGAGACATTTAGCTTCTTTTGAAATGAGTATTGAGATACAAGATTTAAAAGAATAAATTATATTTTTATTGAAAGGTAGCATGTATAATGAAGCAGGAATAATATTTTAGGGTCAGAGGGTACAATCATGGGATTCCATGAGTGGTCTAGATGAGTCATGTCATTTAAGAGAATCCTGTGCTGAGTGGTGTCCACTGAATGAAAAATATTTATGGAAGAAATTTATTAGTTCATGCTGCTGACTATACACTCCACAAAACCTTGGCATTGTGTCGAGCCATATTGTGACAAATACAAAGCAAGATCAGCTTCCAGTATCTAACACACTGATGTAACATTGTACTGTACAGAGCATACCGATTGCTAATTTGAGATTAGAATGAAACATGAAACATTAACATACTGTAATTTCCATTCATGCTGATTAAGATTCATGCAGGTTGCATCAGCCATTAATTTTTTTGTTTGCATTCTTTAGCTTAACCCTTTCCCTCATATAGACTCATTTTGACGCAATCAGTAGGTACCACATAAAGCCTGATCTGGTTTTATGTTGTTCGCATAGGTCTTTTCATGGTTTCCTCTATGAGGGAAAGGGTTAACATCATTGATTTGTTTTTGAACTTTTATATTACGAATCATGGTGAAGGTTATTAAACCGCAGAAACTTTATTTCTTTAACATTGAAGAAAATTTCAATGTGTTCTACCCTACTCAGGTGTTTTCTGAAATCTGTGAGGGAGGGAAAAAGAATGTCTGTGTATAATTAGATGCCCTTATAAGGAAGTTACCGCAATTTCAAGACCCGATACAGGGGCTGCCATAGGGTCCCCTCATAATTAAGCATTTGTATATGTGCAACAATGAACAGCCTATTTATTATTCAAACCGTGCCGGTGCACTTGAAGATTAGCATAAAGGTTGCATGTTAATACACATTCCAATTCCAAGTGATTGCCTTGATCTCAATTTTCTTTCTCGGCAGATGCTTTTGTTGATGATTACTCTGCATGAAGATTTCTACCTGTTGATACCCAGTTAAGCCCTTCTGCACATAACAGCTGTGAATAGACAAAATTTTACTCCCCAATATTTCTCCCTTTCCCAAGATAAATTTGACTGAAAGGAAGAAACCTTCCATTCCAATTATCTGTTATCTCTTGCCATTCTTTAAAATTGTTTTTCCTCCTACGACAGAGCAGACATACCAACTCCCTCGGACTTTTTGTGTCCGTCTGGCAGGTATTTTCATTAAAGCAGGTATTAATCAAAGGAAATTTAAGGAGCAAACGGGGAAGAAAAAGATTGAAGAGTGTTTTAAATCTCTTCCCTTGGATAATGGTTTTTACATTTCTATAGAGCTCCAAGCACCGCTGGGGGAGAACATTGGAATCTTAAGTCTAGCATAGCCTTCTCACCATAATCAGTTTTCCTGCCTAAAGAAGACTGTTAATATGACATCGCTGGGCTGTAAACCTTATCTTTCACATATTTGTTTAGGTATTTACAAAGGAATGAGTGACTCTGAGAAACAGCGTGATTTAGGCTGTATAAGGGTACCTAGCCCAGGATTATTGGGATGTGTTCCCTCGTTTTATTACACCTGGCCAAATGTGTACAGTTTTATAGACACAGCTCTAGTCTCTAAGAATGCCAATTTACGGCTTAACTGTTCCAAGTTTTTATTGTCCCTGTATGTCAAGCCTTTGAGAAAATTCCCCAATACCATTAAGTGGTATGTGCTGTAGTGCCCTGTAGGAACTTACCTGTGTCATGCTTTACTTTGAGAAGTTTTAATCACCCCAGATATATCAATAGAATTTCTGCCAACTTAGGTAAAACACGGTGGAATTTCAGGCAATTTACTTTGACATTGAATATAGATCTGTATGTAAACAGGCCTTGCGGGCAAGTTGTGTGTTCCACACAGTGTCAGTGTGATACTGAATGTCAATGCCATTCATGGGACACCATGCCTTGGAATGAATCCTGAAACTACAGGTTGTCTGTCACTTTATGCCTTGAAAGTTAATTGTGAGGCTATGAGAGAACCATGTCAAACCAAGATCAGCCCAATTGTTTAGATTTTAGTAAGTACATTTTGTCTGAGAGTAAATGATGTTTATAACCTTTAAGGTAAAAGTAGTTTAGAGTACCAGAAATAAAAGATTGGAAAGACCAGTGAAAACATTATTACCATCTTGCTCAATTTTTAGTGTGATAAATCTGTACAGTGCAGCTTGGACTTTTAAGCTCACCTGAGCACAATGTCCTCAAGGTGAGCTATTAGGATCATCCTGCGTCCATCGTCATACGTCCTGTATCTGTCAACAATTTACTTTAAATGACATCTCCTCTGAAACCACTGGACCTTCACAAAAGTTGCTAAAATAAACTTGATCCATGTAGAACTTTTGTTGCCATGGCAACGGAAAGAAAAAAAAGAAAACTTTAAAAATCATCTCCTTCAAAACTACTGGCCAGATTTTAGAATATTTTGGTACAGATGTTCCTTAGGTAACCCTCTACCAAGATTGCTAAAATTATTCCGATCAGTAAAAAACAACAAAAAACACATTTCCGCCAGTGGTGGGGCTAAGTTGCCTTATATGTATATAGTGGAAACTATGGAGACCTGTTCTCCAAAGCTGCAGGTGAAATAATAAGGAATATTTTGGCACAGGAATTGGTGTTCCTTGGGTTATTCTCTACAAAAGTTGCCAAAATAAACTTGATCCATGTAGAACTTTGGTTGCAATGGTTCCAAATGAATATTACCAGGGTTTTTTTTTTTTTTTTAAATAAACATTCTCAAAATTTAATTTCATTCAACAAAAATGATCACACCAATCACATCTTTATCTTCTACCAAAAATCATTTTGTATACATTGAAGAAAATATATTTATATTGAGTTTTTGGTTTAAAGGGATTTGCTATTTTATACTCATTTTCTGACTTTATTCACTTGAATCATATGGTAGACAAATTGTCTGTATACATTTCAGTGATGTTATGTTGATAGAAAGAGAAGAGAGAGAGAGGAATAGGTAAAAGGAATGAATGACTGAAAAGGAAAAGGGGATGAAAAAAAATTAAAAGGCAAAGAATCATTTGGTATTTCAATTTCATAACTATTCCATTTGGTAAAAATTAATCAATATAATATGACGGCAATTATTCAAACATTAAGCCTTTCATACTCATTAGAACAAGTTGATTGTTGTTTGAACAGATTTTTTACCATCTTGTATGTTTAAGCTACAGCTGTGTTTAACCAAACCAACCATTAAAACATTTCTTGTGGCATTTAGGTAGGTTTTGAATGCATTATCAATCAAGTGCAACGTTTTATGATTATTCACGAAATTTGGAATCCAGTTTAGCTCGCTGGTAGATAGATGCTCTCTCTTTCCCCTGAGGTAACTTGGATGCAATCAGTCATTATTTGTCAAACGGAGTGCATGTTGATAGCTCTTTACCATTAGCCATATATGGTAAAATTACCTATTGAGAGGGAGTTTTGCATATCCACTGATTTTACCTGGATTGCAGATGTGTCGGCTTGGAATACGATTGTTCATTCTGCAGGGCTTTATCTGATAAACATGTCTGCATAATTATGCTTTCTGAATGTGCACACATGCCTCTACGGTGCTTGGGATGGCGGACGATCAAGGGGCTGATATGTCCAAATTTCCTCCTTTTATGATTACGTAGACTTAACACTTTATGAAGAAAGCTTTTGGTCCAACTTAAAATTGGATCAGTCATGGCTTTATTATAGTCCTATGTTACAAGGTGAAGTAGGCGTTTTATAGGATGATTCACATTGTCTTTCCGCACCATATGTCGTCCAATCCTGTAGCACTTTTTTTTATATCATTTGATATCTTAAGGAGATTTTGAGGGACAACTATGAAACTTTGTAACATATTCATTAGCACAGAAGTTTCTCTTAAAGATTTTCAAGAGTTACGGCCCCTTTTATACCTGAATTTTGACTTAATCAATATCTGCTGCGCTTGACAGTTTAAGGCACACAACTACTTTCTTCAGTAAACACTTATCGCTAAATGTGCATTTGCCTTCGGTCATAACTCTTTTTTTTTAAATTGTTGAGTGAAGGAGATGTAGTAGGGGTATTAATCACTTCAGTGATAGCTCCAGTTAAGTCATTTGTTTTTCTGTTTACATAGATTTGTATTTTTAAACAACTAATCAATTACATCTAGCATTAACCTTGCAGGCAGATCCAGATTTATTAGAGGCCTGTGTCAGCTCATAATAACTTGCATACTAATGCACAGGTGTTTCAGAAATATCTGTCAAACAGAATGTTGTATCTTTTAAAATTAAAGACACTGCAATGAACTACAGTTTTCAGCTTTGCTGCAGTAGAAATAAATTAGTCACAATCATGCATAAATTTGTGTACAGCTTATGTCAACAAAAATGGTGCTATACAATTAAGGGAATGAATTTTATTGTCAATATTTCCTCCACAGTCGAGAAATTGCAGACATTGCAGATTGTGTATTAGATATAATTAGATGCAATATATTCATATCAACTAGTAAAGTGATGAAAAATGTACTAATATTCTTCTCCTGTGTTTAAATGAATAAAGTGCTGTTATTTAGAGTTTTATTATCAGACCGTATCTTGTCATTGTTTCCTTGTCAGGAAAGTTGCATAATGTGATGGTTTCGACCGCTGTTGTTTCTGAAGATCCTTCAGATTAAATATATACTACGAAAGACTTGAAAATAATGAAACTAGCAGGACATGTAACATTGTATACATTTTGTCAAGTAACTGGAAGAGGAAGAAATACCTCAAGGAGTGAATCTGTCACTTCTGTGTTAACAGGCACCTGGTCTTTGTACACATATTAGCAGCACAGTTCTTAATTTCCTTGTGTGTAATTTTGGAATACTGTTGTCATGTAATAAGAAATGAGATGTGACAAGGAAATTGGGATCACTTTTGAATTGGTTGTGTTTTATACGGACAAAAAAAAATGTCGTAAACAACTGCAAAAATCATATATCATGTAACCCAAAAATAAATGCTTCAGAGAAAAGTATTAGTAATTTTTTCTCTCTTTCAAACATAATAAATGTCTTTGTAACAAAAAAAAAAATAACTAAAAAAAAGGAATAAAACAATAGTTAAGTTTTATTCATGCAGGATTCCTTTACTCTTAATTTCTTACCAACCATGTTAAGGAATTAGGAGATGATGGGAGATTTTGGCTCTAAATTTAGTCCAATTTCTCATTTTTAATTTTAAACCCTTATCTCCTGTCATACTGCCTGCAGATTTCTGAATCGCTAATTTATGACAGACGGCACCTGATAGTCTATTTATGGAAAGTCATGTGAAACGCAGTGCTCTCTTTCTACTGGGTAGCTGACAAACGTGCCTGATGTATCGTCTTGCAGCATGAAGTATTCACGCCCATTATCTTCCTTCTTACAAATCCAAGGTTGAAGACTTATTCAACAGATACTTTGCAAAACATGACAATTTGAAAGACTCAACTTGTCTTTTGAATTGTTTTTTAGGTACCTGTTCTGGTTTTTCTTTGTGTATAAACAAACTATTTTTTTCCCTTAAGTGCCATTTGCCTTTTTTCTGTGATATTGTTACAGGCAGAGGCTTGATATATGATATTGTAATTACTTAAAATAGCCAAGCAAGCAATGTTGCCTTGATTTTATCTCAACTGTGTGTAGAAATATTTGATAATTTGTGACTAATAAAACATATGCTCACCCAGATACAGGATAGTGTTTGTTAAAGCATATTCAGTGAATGTAATCAAATTATCAGTATATTATTTAGTAAGCATAAGATATATTAATTTTTTTTTTTTTTTTTTTTTTTTTGTGATCCAAGAAATGAAACATTTGTAATAAGGTCTTGTACCTTGTGAAAACAGATATATGAATTAAATTTAATACTATAAATAACTTTATTCTGTTATCTAATATTTCTCAGAATAAATGCAAGTTTACATACTGAATCTTGATTCAAATGTATGATAATTCAGATGCAAATCATTGATGCAGAATATCAGAAATCCTGTTGAGCCTGGGGTGGTTAGAAGGAAGGAACTTCACTTCCTGATCCACAAGATATGTCAATCACTCTCCTCTCACCTTCTCAAACTTTGTCAGGGCATCTATTGTCTTTGTAAACTCTGCTGGAAAATAAGTGCCCCTCTTCCTGTAATTATGAACTCCCCTTTGGTGCCTAATTGATTGATTGTTCCAGATAGTTCATCTTAATTGAAGGGGTAATTTATTCATGGCATTGAGGAGTACTTGGGGCTAGTTAGCATAGAGAGGGTGTTAGGGTATAAGATAGGTGGTGTTCTGTTTGAGACCTCATTGTGTCAGCAGCTGTGATAGATGTAACATCCCATGTTGAAGTGAGTGTCCTAGCATCATTATTCTAGTCACATATTGGAGATTCAGCGGAGAGAAGAACACCTGTGGAACTTGTGAGGCAGGGGAGGGAAATATCAATCACATGGTGGTTCACAAGTTGGTGTCATCTTCGGTCCAGACTTTGTCTCTCTGTCATTTGCATATTAAACAGCGGTGCCTTCATCATGGGGAGGTAGGTTTGTAATTTGAATTGTATATTGGGAGAATCCTTTGTCCCGCTCATGTTGAAACTTGCTGGTCCAAGACCTAATTTATGTATACCATCATTGTGAAAGGGAGACAGGGAAGTTTGAGTTATATATGACATTGAGGCATGGAGTTTCTATGCATGTAGGAGATGAGGGTTAGGCAGCGGCAGACCTAATTTACCATGAAGAGCCCTAATTTATGTATTTGGAAGACCTGATTTATGTTAGTGGAAATTTGCTGGAGACAATGTAATTGTACAAGGTCGAGGTGTGTACCAACCAAGTCTGCATGCCTTGGAATAAATTACACCTGGCATAATCAGATTCCAGCTGAAGGGTTGAGGTCAGCATAACTTTCCTGTTTAATGTCTTCCATGCAGTCTTCCTTAGGTCCTCCATTTGGTTCTCACACAGTAATAAGGTCAGATAAATAATGTTGTGTCCATAAACAAAATTTAAGATTTGCTTACACATTTGCATATTACCAGTACACGGTCTTGTACTCTTATTTTTTTTCTTCAGATGCAACAAGATTTTTTTCCTCAGAATAACCAGTTCATCACTTTACTTATAATGCTGAACTTAATATGTTCAAGAATATTTTTTTTCTAATATTTTTTTTTTGTATTTTATATGATGTTTAATACCTGAATCATAAAAGTAAGTTCTAAGGTATGGGTAAATGTTTTTCTTGCCAGAGCTCACTACCTGTATATTAATGCTTGACATGTCCAGTACCTTGATTGATCTCATGCTTTATACTTCAGAGGGAAATGAATGGCAAGTTTAGAAAGAGGACATCTCCATTAAACCCTCAGGGCACTTCATTTTAACTATCATGCAGGACCATCTTTTGAAAGAGTTACCGTGGCAACAAGTCTATAGTTCATTTATCAGAGGTGGGAGACCTTTTACATCCCCACTCTCCTTTCCCTTCCCGACAGACAGAGTGTCCATTTCACATCCTTTTGCCGTCTGCTTGAATGCCGATGGTACAGGTAAATTTGGCATGCCTCGGCTTTTAATGTTGGAAAGATTAATAGAACATACCTGCAGGCAAGTTGTATACAAGATCTTCGCTGGTGACATGACTGTTTGGTATGGAACAGAGATTTGATAGATTGGTTTGATGGCCCAATGTGTCACATGGCCCCTCAGCCACAGGTGTATCTTGAATTACCTGGCCAACTCAGGTACAGCTCTGTAGCATGGACGCCCAACTGTTGGGAGGGGAGAGAGGGCATTACTCAGATATTTTCCCCTCGATGGTGGGAGACGGCAATTTGATTTTGCCAGTGTGTTATAGAGGAACATATCCAATTACATTTCTCTGCACCACTGGGCTGGCTCTCAAAGGAAATATTTATGGAGGTACATGGTTCACACAGTAAACAGTCTCAGTTCTGTGTAACGTCTAGTTTGCCATTTATGTCTTGGTTGCCATTTATTGCTTTATGAACAATTATAGATTTTGTTGAAATTTCAAGAAAAGTCAGTCAGTTCCAACTTATCAAATTGTGAGGCTGAAAAAGTTAAAATGTTAGAATATAAAAACATAGAAAGATAGACTTTTTCCTCCAGATGCTTGCTTGGAATTGCATTTTTTTCTTTTCTGCTGATTTCTCGCTTTAACATTCACACATAAATTTGAACAGGTGGCTCATTAGGAGACACTTTTTAATCTCAATCATTAATTCAGTGTGAAAAAGTACAAGCAAACATAATTCCAAGAGGAATTTCCGCCAAATTTAAATTGTGGATGACCATAAGTGCAGTTAAATTCCATCCAACTCTAGAGATGATTAAAATCTTCCTTTTATCTGGTCGCTATGCCGACAGGCACATCCAGTTGAGAGGTTTGTTTGTTTAGAATTTAAACCCTTCATGGTGCCATAAAGGGCTGGGGCTCTTGTGGCCATGTCTCTAAACAATGCAGGATTTCAAGGGGAATGGGGGGACAGTAGAGGTCACATGACCACAGAGGTCATTCCTGGGGTTAAAAGAATTCAAATGGGAACTGAAATTTTCATGTAATTTTGGGAGGGATATATTTTAGACAAAATCATACATTTTAACAATTCTAATTAAAGGATCTCTATTGTTTATTTTATGATTAAAAGCTGTATGGTGATTTAATTTTACTAAAATTTAAGTATGACAGCTTATTCAAAGAATATTGCGTTGTGATTATTTCTGTGTGTCAGTCATTATGTAAAATAAAAAGGTTGTCCAGTATAAGCCACAATTTCAAGAGGAAAATGTGTCACTTGAACTTTCCATAAAGAGTTCCAAACAATGGAGAAATGCTAAAGTGCATGTTGTCAGCTGTTAAATCTTACCCAGTCTTCTTGAGTTTGAGACACACTGACAAACCAAGAGATATTATTCAAGTACTATTTCATTGTTTTTCTTCTACCACAGAAAACAAGGAGGTAATTATATAACATTTATTTAGGAATAATGCTTTTGATTGGGTATATCATCATCAATGCTGAATCATCCAAGATCTTGTTCTTTGATGACAAAAGATGAACAGGAAATAGATATAAATAGTTTAGACATTTTGAGCTTGTCATGAGATATATGTCTTTATTTTATATTTGTCAGTGACATGTTGTAAATGGTTAAATAGTTAATCTCAAAGGATATCAATTTAGTCACTGAAATTAGACATATAGTAATTATACAAAAACTGAATGCCTGCTACTCCTCATTAGTTACAGTTGGGGCAATGATGAACTATTTTTGAATATCACAGAGCAAAGTGTAATTTCCAAGTTAGCGAAATGGTCGATCAGCATTTGAAGCGCAGTATTACCTTCTTTTGGAGCGGTTAGACACTCATTATTTTGTGTCATGAATCAGACATGTCTAAATGCCAGTCCCTGTACAGCCTTGCAGATTTTGGAATTAAAATTCCATCTGTTCCAATTTGAATCCATGCCCGTCTGCTCTATTGCTGATAGAGTGGGGAGATCAGGCTTGGCCCCATGCCAGGGCCTTTCGCGTTTTGGCAGCATGAATGTGGTGCTATTTATTGTTGTCATTTGTCCTGTGCAGGATGACAGCATAATGGAACCTCAAGTCACTGTATTTAGATTTACAGTGACAGATAGCTATCGTGGAATTAACCGCCCTGGATGACATTTACAGAGTTGATTCCCCGGCCAGGTAACTGCGGACAATGACAATGTTTTTGTGGCCATTGTCATCCGCATACAAGAGAGTGGGGAATTAGCCTCAGGGAATGCCAGATTTTTATTGTAAAACATTTTTATGGTCCTGTTCCAGCAATGACTTGACCTTGCCTTCAAAGTGAATTGTCGTCTGCTGACATTGTCGTCTGTGCTACAGTTACATAGGCTGTGGATCAGGGAAATTTATTTCATCTTACAGACTATAAATATGCTTATAGACACAAAGTCTGATCTATGCACTCTAGAAGTTTTTTTTTTGTTTTGTGATTTTTTCTTCCACATTTTTTTTTACTTCACTGTCAATTGAAGCACTCTTAGGGATGCATTATAGGAACAAATGTATAAGTACAAATGCTCTCAAACAAATGGCTGTCTCATACTAGAAATCTTAAGTTTTCCGCAATTAAACAAAATCAAAGGAAGTTATCAGAATACGGGCAAAATCTGAGAAATCATCTTTGAGATAAATAGAAGAATTGAGCTAGATGTGATTTTTCTTACATTTACATTTTCTAGCAAGGAGATACCGGTAACGTTCCTTCTTTAAATGTAGCACAGACATTACTTTCTTGTCACGGTAGTCTTGATTCTAGATTTAAAGGAAAATAAACCTATTAGCCATGTATGGTCTTTGAGGGCGGTAATGTTAAACTTGAAAACCAAGCCGGGGCAAACACAAAAATCTGGTGTATTGAAAGGATGTATTGTATAGTTGCCCAGTCGAGAATTCAAGTGGAATAATTCATGCTTATAAAGTCTTGCAACCTCGCTTGAAGATGAATGGTCATAGGACGCCTTGGTGACACAGATTAAAGTGCCAAGATTTTCGACTGGTTTACTGCAGGGGTATTTATTCAAGTCAAGCTTCCCATGACTAAGATCGTTTTTGTAAATGGAATTGTTCCCAGATTATTTCTCACCCATTATACAAACTTGGGGAAATGGGATTGGTTTTCAAGAGAGAGGTGCAGGATATTAGCCTTGTGGGTTTAATTGTTTGAAAGCTTGCTCTGACGGGGATGTTTCTTCATACACAGACCACTCTGTTGCACCTCGTTCTGGGTAGCTCCGATTTCATGTAATATGCCTGAACCTAGAACAATGTTTATAGTCAGTGGTTTTTCAGGCTAGTTTGGGAAAGCTACACCTCAGAAAGGGATTCTGTTTGAAATCAAAGATGGGTTGTTTGCATGTTTTGTCACTTATTTGGGCGATATGCTTTCTGCAGAGTTTTCAGTTTTGAGACCGGTGTAAAGGGTACAAAACAGTTTAAAATTCCATTTTAAGTTTTTAAACGGTATCATGGTATCACCTGGATGACAAAAGATATTTGTGGAAAGACAACAAAACTGTATGTACATGAAACTGATCTTTGGTTTAACATCTGAGATCAGTGCAGATTCCAGATCTTATTCGGTATACATTTCCTTGGGCTGTAACCTTAAAATATACAACCCTTGACTTCAGTGTCTATCAGAAGCATATCTATTTCTCCGGTGATGCAGATTTTGCATTAACTGAAAAAATACACCAAAAACATACATTGAAAGAAAATCTGAGACAAGTCTTGAAATACCACAGGAGCTACTCCAACTTTGTATTATACTTAGTTAATATGTTATACTGTTTCTGTTTGTATTTATCTTAAATATAATTTTGATTTTAGCAAAAACAATAATATTATTGTAGTCATCTTTGCACGGTTTTACTCTTAAATCTCCATTTCATCCCCCCAATCACAATGATAAATTATCAAAAGCAAGAACAAACTTTTAAGAGAACTTAAGTCATCTCAAATGTAAGTGTCTATCAGGTTTTAAAGTTTTGAAAGCAGCTTATCGATCTTTTCCCACTTAACAGTCTGTAATAGCATCTTTTTATAGTCAGGCATGCATCACCAAATTCGGGCCATATCTCACAAACTCTCAGTTTTGTATATTTAATGGTATTCTGAAACATTTGCGAATACCTGTGTTTGCCCTAGAGCTATTTGCCTCTCTTTCTGTTTTTTCCCTGACTGAATAAATAACTGTCATTGAATCATTGACTTCTGTTTTATCGGATGAGATGTCACTGATAACATTGTTTCTCA
Organism: Solen grandis; assembly: GCA_021229015.1. Classification (NCBI taxonomy): domain Eukaryota; kingdom Metazoa; phylum Mollusca; class Bivalvia; order Adapedonta; family Solenidae; genus Solen; species Solen grandis. The sequence continues at coordinate 54,713,162 of CM037783.1, forward strand.
TGGAAAAAATGACAACAGTTTATGGTAACATCAAGGAAATGTGACCAGGCAGTTTGGCAGGGGCAAATTTGGGGGTTGGTGGCTGGGGGGGGGGAGGCATTTTTCAGATATAGTTATATAAATGATAGAAAGATGAAAGGATGAAATGTTAAAAACAGGGAGAATAAAGAAGGAAGTTTTTAGATGCTTTACTTAAAAGAATGCCTGCATTATAAGGGCTTGAATTTATTGCTAGAAATGATCACATCATTATACTAAATTAACAGTTGTAGATACAGGTAAATTTAGAAGCAGGTGTGTTGCTTAATTACAAACCATTCGATGTTTTTTGATTGCGTAATATATGCAAGCAGGATGTCTACAGCCAATCCTGGCTGCCTTTATGATCTCTGCCATGCTCCATCTAGTTAGGTGATGTCATCTTGTTGGGGTTCTGGGTTTAGGGGCGTTGTCATTGTATACCTGATCTGTTTTATCTGTAAATATAAGTTTCTAATAAAACCTGTCTCCTGTCTTTCTGTCCCATGCTCTTTACATCTTCTTTATTTCTCCCATTCTTTGTCTTGTCTCTCTTTATATTGACCTCATCCACTTTCATCCTGTCTGTCTGTCTCTCAGATTCTTTTCATAAACATGTGACTTAACTCATTTGCTGCCGACAGTTTCCCAGGGAACAGTGCCTGATTGTAACCTGTCTCCCTGTTCTCTCTATCCCTGTCACAGGATGACATATGATTGGAAGACAGGTGTACCTGGAAGGAAACTCCCACCATTTATCATGTAGACACACCTGTTAAACCTGTGCATTACCTGCACCACCTCCCCCCACTCTCCCAAACATAGCACTCTCTCTCCTGATTAAGGCAAAAGCCTCTTTTTCATATGCATCATACATTTGGAACAAAGTCTATCTTTCTACGCAGAAATTACTTCTCCTCGGTGTCAGGTAAATAAGATATGTAGCGAAAAAGCTTGAATTTCATGGTAGGCAAAGCATGACTGGTTTTGCCTGAATAAAGGAAACATACTGTTTATGGAAGAGTAGTAGCTCCAGGGTACATTCCTCTACATGATGATCTCTCTAAGGAAGATAGTGAACACTTGTTGACAGCTATAGGACTAGGGCTGGTGCGGTTCTGTCTCTCACTACACATACACCTGTGACAAGAGGAGGGTTTCTCCGGCATGAGTGTTGGTGGCATATGCCACTTTTTTCTCAGGTATATTTACAGATGAAATTAACTGGCTTAAAGAGGTGATGGGAATAGACGAATAGACGGAGCTCTGACTTCCATAATCAGGTTTTTCTAATTTAATTGCTTCTCTTTTTTTCTGTCATTTTTCTCCTTTTTTTGGCTGTTTAATTGCTTGTACTTGGCAGAGACTGAGACAGAACAATTAAACTGTTCTGTGATTGTTCAGGAGACAAAAGGTGAAAAGGCAAGTGTATTCTGTGTAAACCTAGGTAAAAAAAAAGTGTTTGACACTCACAAAGAATGAAATAGTTGTAATTTTGTCTCTTTTTCTGTGATTTCTGAAGTCTGACAGGCAAGATGTGAATTTAATGTGATACTGTCTCTGGTTGGTGTATTACTTTCTCACAGATTTTAAAGGGAGCTCATTTTTTGTACACTTTCTTTGAAATTGACATCAATCTTAGAATTTCATTTTAAATTATTGCTATGAGAAGAAATGAAAATCCTTTTAGTAGATTTTCATGATAGAGGTGTGCTGGGTTCTGGTCCAGCGATTCTGATGATGGATCTCATAGGTAAGGTTCTCTTGGTACGGTCTGCTGAACACAGATATGAAAGTTTAAATCAAGAACCAATATTTTTCATAGAGCGAACTAATTTGTAATGTTTTTGCTTATTTCCACCATCTTTGTGACTAAGATCAGAAGGGGGAGAGAAGTGGAAAAAAATGTAACACTCCTGTTTTTGTGTGAGTGACAGAGCACACTCACCTGTGCCGATGCAGGCATTCAACAGGTAAAATCAATTAAAGCTAGGAACTTGACAGGGGCCGTTCAGTAAGACTTGGGGCACCGCATGGTACACTAGTTTGATTAATTTGAGGAGGAAACTCACTTGGGAAACTTTTATTACTTATGGCATGTGTGTGTCGTGTTTTATTGATTGGATGAATGGAGTTTAATTAGGAAAGACTCTTTAATATGGAGATTTTGTGGAAGTTGGTTTAGAAATTGACTGAAAAAGGGAATTAAGTTTTAAGAATCTGGAGATAGTGTTGATTTGTGGAAATTTATTCTATCATGGTAAGAACTTTGTTTTTGAGAGTATACAAACAATGATTAAGCATAACTCAAAAACAACAATAAATTATTTAGTATTATAGGAAAGTACTTAAGAAAAAAGAAAAGAATGTAGTTGTCTATTGTTATTTGTTTTTGTCTTTATTTCTTTTTATTTTGTATTTGATTTTATGATTTTCTTTTTTTTTATGGCTTTGATATTTTTCTTCTGAATTTTAATTAATTTATTTTTTTCTTCCTATTATATATTTGACACAACAGTTTAGTACTTTATATCTATTCTGCTGTGTTATGGATGGAAACCAGACTACAGACATCTAGGAAGTTGTTGTTCTAAATGGTTTAAGGAAGAAAATGACACTTTAAGTGTAATGGAATCTGCATGAGCATTTTTCAACAAATAAGATGCTCTGTAGATTCAATTAACTTCCTTCCTTCTTCTTACCTTTTTTTATTTTCACATCACATGATTTCTCCTTTATGAACTCATTTTGTATTTGCATTTTTTAATGTATTTGTTGGTTTTTATTTTATATTCATATTTTGATGGTAAGAAGTAAACAATTTTGTTGTGTGTATACTGACATAGGAGGCTAGGATCATGCCTCTAGTACATAAAACTATGACAGTTTGTTTTCTTTTATCATGTTTTTTTTTGGTGTGTGTGTGGGGATAAGTTGCTAATTTGAATGATATTTGTTTTGAATGATATTACCTATGACATTAGTGATAGTGTCAGTTTAATTTCAGCCACAGAAGTTTAATTTTCCAGTCAAAATCTAAATTTTTTATATTTTATTTAGTTGATTGTTACTTTTACATCATTTAAACTTCTCTACAGCTGTTGTAGGTAAACACTGTTCAGAAATGTTGTCTAAGTGAGTGGGTTATATTTAAAGGGAGATAACCCAAATATATTTTTTAGTACTGCATTGTATTCAGATATTTTGATGATGATTTCATACCAGTGATAATATTTTGTATGATAATTATAATATTGTTTTCTTTTCTTCATGTAGTTACTTTTTTTTTAAATAAAATTATAATTGAGGTCACAATTAATATAAGTTAGATAATATAGATAATTTGTTTATTTATTTCAGCACAATATAGAAATCTATTAAAAAAATCATTTAGAGAGAACATTTTGAATTGGAATGATTTCAGTTTATAGGATTAAGTACTATCCTTTGCTGAAGTATATGCTTTTAGTAAAAAAAAATATAACAAAAAAACTTTATTTTTTATTTTTTTTTACTTACATTACTTTTAAATCCTTTTTTTATCAGCTCAATTCATATTTATAAGCTTGTTATTGTAAATAGATTATTCTTTGTCTATTTCCAGGAGAGGCCTAGCAGTGTTGTTGTAGATGCACAATGTCTGATGGCACTAACAAATTGGATGAGGAAGGGTCACCTACTGATGGCACTGTGAAGCGTGCAGGTCGGGCGAGAATCTGCAAGCAGTGTCGGTTTACTACTACTGACGTTCGGGAATTTTCTGCACACAGGCAACAGGCCCACGCAGATGAAAATACAGACGATAAAACAGTAATAAGAAAAAATAGTTTGAGGAGAAAGTCTTCAAATACTACAAATCCTGAGGATCAAAAGCCCAAAGATCAAACAACAGTTTCTGAAACAAAGGACAAAGTTGTTGAAAAAGATCAAGAAGGTAAAGAATCAGAACAAAAGTTAAAAAGGAATCCAGAAGAGGAAATGGAATCTGAGCAAATTTCGGATGAACTTTTAAACTCTTTAGCTCTTGCACCAAGGAAGCAGTTAAATGATATAAAATCAGAAAATGGACTGAGTATAAAACAGGACAAAAAGCAAACTGCAGATAGATTTGTTATGGATAGATTAAATGGACATAGTGAAGAAATGTTGACAAACAAAGATGAGGAACAAGATGATGAGCCCAGACTAGTGATTGATGATGAAAATGGTGAAAATGGTGAGAACTTGGACCTAACTGGATGTGAACCAGCACTTTGCAGGTCTGGCAACATCCAAAACCGTACCTACCTCTGTGGTTTATGTGACTTCAGTACAACCAATGCCAAAAGTTACCTCCACCATCAGAGAGATGACCACAATGCTGACATAATAATTTATGAATGTGACATTTGTGACTATGCCACCAAGTACAAACAAAAGTTACCACGTCATCGTAAGCTTCACTACACGGGCAAGGACAGTTTCACAGAATCTGATCTTGACAGTAGCTATAATGAGAAAGAGTTCAGAGAAATGAAAGAGGAAATGAATGCTGCAAGTGCTCATATAGATCGTGTGAATGGTGATGATGAAATGGATGATGAAGGTGAGATTGAAGAGGATGAAGAGGAAGAAATGGTGGCTCTTGCTGGACTACCAGAAGAGAAAACTGTGCAAGAGATTCCAGAGGGAGCTCCTGTTGAGAGAAAGAAGAGAATCAGACAAGAAGTTGATCCCTTGAAATATTTTGAAGTGATGGATGACATAGGGGTTAAGTATGCCTGTTCCAAATGTGGGAATGTATACAAATGGAGAAAGTCTCTCAATAAACACTGGAAAGAGAAGCACTTTGGAGAAACACCAGATTTGACAAAACCTCCACCAACTTTGCAGAATTACACTTTATTCTCAAGGTACAAGGCAAAGTTTGGTGGTCAGCCGCCCCCACCTGCAGCACCAAATGTTGTGTATGGTGCAGCCTCATCTGCCTCAAGAGCCAGTCCAGTTAGTCAGCAGAAGAGCAGGATGACACCAATCGCAATTAAGTCGGAAGAAAATCTAAACCATCTGTCGAATGTAGTCATGCCAAGACAGATTGGTCCATTTATAGCTGGCACCAACCAAGATGTCCTGAGTGGTGCCATGGTCAGTCTTGCAAGTCATATGGATAAGAGAAATGGAGCAGATAGCAAAACTGACATCAGGAAGATAGTTGATATGCATAACAGAACAAGTGAGCAGCATGAAAAATCCAAATACCTATCTTCACAAAATGAGCCAATAGACTTCTCAAAACCTCTAGATTTTTCAAGAAAGACAGATGTCAAGTCTGAACTTGAGGGATGGAATGATACCAACAGTGAAAATGACAGTTTGCAAGAAATGCCTATTTCAATGGTTATGTCTCAAGCTAACAGCCAGATCATTTCAGCTATGAAGCAAAGTCAGAATTCAGGTGCTGACAGCCAGGATGGCCAGGGTCTCCAGTGTATCAAATGCTCTTTTGTTGCAAAGACACTAGCAGAGTATAGCAGTCATATGTCTCTTCACCAGAATAAGAAAGCTTTCAAATGTGCTGAATGCCAGTCACATTTCAATGGGGTTGAAGATCTAAACAAACACTTTATGGAATCACATTCTGAGAAAATCCAGGAGCACAAAGAGGCCATTCAGAAGATACCCCATGGTTTACAGCAAACCTACCATCTTCTCAAGATGCCACTGGACTCAATCTCAAATCTATCTTCCCAGGAGCTTTTGTCAAGTGAGCCAAAGCAGTTGAAATGCAGCATGTGCCAGTTTGTAGCCAAGTGGCCTGCTGAGTTGCAGAAACATGCAGTCTCACATTCAGAGGAGCGACCTTTTGTTTGCATGGTGTGTGGCTCAACATATAAGTGGAAATGGGATCTTGTAAAGCACTTTGAAAAAAGCCATAGCACTCTACCAAACCCTTACAAGCGCCGTGAAGGTGGTGGTGTAATGCCATCAAACAGTTCACCATCTACACCTCCTCTTGAGGCCATATCAAGATCAGCATCAGCCCTTATGGATGTCAGCATGTCAAACTACATGATGGATGATGATAGCCAATCTGGGTCTCATGGCAAGAAGAGGCGCTTGTCTGAAGTTGATTCTCAAGATGGCGAGGACTTCTACCGTGAAATGTTGGAGAGACAAGTGAGGCAGAGAAGGGAGATGAGTGAGTCACCAGGCATGAATGAGAGGCTTCAGATGTCTAACAGAGGTTCAGATCAATCTTGGAAGAAAAATGGTGATAGTCAAAGAATGGATGAAAGCATGGATTTTGATTGCTATGAGTACCAGACACCAAAAAGACAAGTGACTGAGGCATTGAAGCAGAGAATAACATATGGGAAACATCATGAAGAAGAATCAAAGCTAAAAAGTGATTCTAAGCATGCCAAGGCTGGCTCAGATGTTGTCTTGCCATATAAGTGTTCAGTGTGTGAGTACAGAGCCAGATGGCCCTCTGAGATATCCCAGCACATGAAGAACCATTCAAGTGAAAAGCCATACCATTGCCCAAGATGCAGTTACAAGAGCAAGTGGAAGTGGGATGTGGTCAAACATCTTAGAAGATGTGGCGGGGGTACTGTGCATGATGTTATTGATACAACAAAGATGAAGAAGATGGCACCCCCGAATGTCATGGTGCTGCCACAGAACAATGTTCCACAGAAGCACAAGACTCCCCAGGCCCAGCCTGTGTTCCCTACAAGCCAGAGGGCCAGTTCTGTAAGTCCTGTCATGTCAACATCTAGTTCCAATGCTGAATCAGGCAGGGTCTCAACACCGAACTTCAGTATGGCCACTGGTGGACAAGACCATCCAGATTCTGTTGACTTTTCCCAGTCATACTACAGTGATGGCGAGAATGGCAAGCAGCCAGTTTTCCGCAGCCTTGTGAACCAAGGCATTTACCACTGCCTTGAGTGCCCATTCATAGGTAACAACCCTGCTGAACTACGCCGTCATTCCGTGCTTCATTCTGAAAACAAGCCATTCATGTGTAACATGTGTGGATACAGTTCAAGATGGAAATGCGACTTGAAGAAACACATGAAACTTTATGGTCACTTCAACAGTTCAGCTCTAGACAGTAGTGATGATGCAGATACTACAGCTGAGAAATACATAGACCTTGATGATGAAAGTGATGAGGAGAACAAATCTACACTCTACATGTGCCCCAACTGCCCATACAACTCTTACAAGAAGCAGGCTTTTAATCACCATCTTCGTATCCATGGCAACCTCATGGATGACTCATCTGTGTCACCAACACCATCAAATGAGTCCTCTTCAGCAAAATACAAGTGTTCAAAATGTGGTTACCAAGGCAATGACTTATCTTCCTTCCTGCAGCATAAGCGCTCCCATAATCAGTCTGATGGCAAAACGAATGATTCTCCTTCTCCTTCTTCAGCCATGATGTCAGACCATAGAAATGGCACAATTTCGTCAGAGGTATCCAACAGAACTCTTCACCTGAAGCATCGAAGGAAGCCAGTCAAGCAATTCAAATGTGAGATCTGCCTGCCCATTTGTTTGCTTCAAGAGACAAGCTCTGGATAACCATGATGCCATGCATCTTCAAAGAAGTTCTGAAGCGTACTTATGCATGTTCTGCAATTACAATGTCTTCAGCAAGAATCTACTGCTGCAGCAGCACATGAGGCTTCATCCAGATTACAACCCTGCAGAATGCTCTGAAGCTGATACAAGGGTCAGTACTGCAGAGCTAATGGAAATGGAGGAACTTGAAGAGAGGGAATTGTCTGAAGATACCAGAAAAACTGTCAACATTAGGGAGGAGAATAATAACACTGATGTTTATGAAAGTGGTTATGAGGGCCAAGATGGAATAATTGACTTCTCCAAGGGCCATACACCATATGGTGGACGAACATCAACTCCATTATCTGTGAAGACTCTGAACAACAACAGCATGAAGGCTTCACCATCAAACAACAATAACAATAGTAAGACTGGATTGCCGTGTGAGTGGTGTTCCACAACTTTTCCTAACCTGGCTACTCTCTACCAGCATGCACAAACATCCCATCCTGCTCAGCTAAAGGCACAAGAAGCTGGGGATATTGTTGCACAGCAAACCTCATCCAAGTCATCCCAGCTAGAGAAGATTGTCAGAGAGAGGCAGAAAGAGTACCAGGTATATCATCAGTTCATGTCACGCCAGCAACCTCAGATACAGCAGCAGATTCAGAACCAACTTCAGTCTCAGAGTCTGGTGCGCCGTTACATCCCTCTGGCCCCAAAGCCTCAGACTCAGTCTTCACCTCAGTCTTCACCTCAGATGCCTGTTCAGAATGATGGTCAGGGTCAACTAAATTTAGGCCAGCTTTCTCCGAATCAACTAGCAGCAATGAGGGCAAGAAAAAGTGCTAGTCAGCAAAGGAAGGCAAGGTCTTTTCAGTGTACAAAGTGCTCCTTCACTGCTCCAAATGCTGTGACTTATCTTCGACATCTTGAGAGACATGGAAGCAACTGCAAGCATACATGTTTGTACTGTGACTACAGCATTGACCGCTTAAACTTGCTGTACCAGCACATGAAGGGGACACATGGTAGTAAATGGCAGGGAACAACAGAAGAGAAGATCATTCTCAGTGTCCATAGTGAAGACAGCAATAATAACATCATTGAAAATGTGAATGTTTCAGAAGACAATTCTGAGGAACTAAATGCAAGTTTCAACAGTAGCCATAATGATTCTTTGGAAGGTGAAGTTGAGATGAAAAGCACAAGTGATGGAGGAGCACTCTCTGCATACATTTCTAAGGGCATCAAACCTGTTCTAATCCTGAGAGAAGAAACCAACTGGCGTGGTACACCTGTGCAAATCTGTAGTCTTGATGGACGCAAGCACTATAAGTGTCCTCATTGTTTCTACATTAATAGTAATGCAGCCAACACAACCAATCATGTTCGGCAACATGGACTGAACAAGAAGTACAAGTGTCAAGATTGTGACTACAGTGTTGACAATTTCAAGCACATTCAACACCACCAAGAAACAATCCACCCTAAAGAACCCAATTTCATCCTCATGAATGCACCTCAGTCTTCTTCCATCTTGGTGGATGACTTCACTGGTGAAGGTGATAATGAAAGCATGACAGAGGCATCTGGCAATCAACAGAAAACAGGAAGCTCTAAATCTACCAGCTACACTTGTCCAAAGTGTCCCTACAAAACTGTTGAGAAGATGAAGTTCCAGATTCATCTAGAAAGACACAGTCATGAGGGCAAATACGAGTGTCAACTTTGTGACTACAGTGTAGACAAATATACATTTTTGCGCCAGCATGCAAAGCTCCACAACCGCAAATTCATGAGCTCTGAGAATCAAATGGAGACTGGAGATAACAGTGAAATGTCCTTTGAAGATTATACTGCTGTCAATAGAAATACCAGTCAAAATAGGCAAGCAGAGAAGGTGAGATTTAGATGTGCTGTGTGCCCATACTATACATTGGTGAAGGCAGACATCTTGAAGCATCGACAAAGCCATGTAGAGAAGAGCCCTTATGCCTGTCAGATGTGTTCTTTTAGCAGTGACAAAACTAGTGAACTTGAAGAGCATGTGAAGTTCCATCAGACCAGAGAATCAAAGTCTGCAGAGCAGTACCATGATGTAACACTAGATCCCCACAATGACAGTTATAAACTGATTCAGCAGCTTTCTGAAGAAGGTAGAATGGAAATTGAGAATGATGAGGAGGGTGATGAAATGATGGAAGATGCTGGTGAAGATATGGAAGAGTATGAAGAAATGGGTGACCTTGGGGATAGTGTTGAAGATGTGATGATGAAGAAATGGCACTTATGGAAGAAGAATTGAGAGACAGTATAAAAGAGATGGAAGCTGAAAAAGGTGCTGAAAGAAACTTAAATGCAGAAGGTGCTTTTGATAGTGATATTCAGTTTCGTAACTTCAAGTGCAAGGATTGTCCATATAGCAGTAACAGTAACACAGAATACAGAAAACACTGCAGATTGCATGGTATGAATTACAAATACAAGTGTGACTTTTGCAATTACAGCCTTGACAGGGTCAACCTCATTTCACAGCATCGCAAACTTCATTTCCAAGAACCTGGGTTTGAACAAGCACCACTGATTGCTAGCTTGTTGAACAAAGAGCATGAAGATTATGAATCCTCTTTGGCAAAGGCTGGAAATGAAGTAGCCTATCCACCATCTGAAAGTGGTGCAAAAAATGCCACTGATGATTCTTCTGAGTTCAACTACCTGTACCAGAAATCTGCTGGTGGGTCGGATGACAAAGTGAGATATGCATGCAACAAGTGCCCATACAAATGTCAGGCCCTGAAGAGTTTCAAATGTCATATTCAGATGCATGGGTTGACTCGCAAATACCGATGTGACTATTGCGACTGGAGCACCAACAGACTCAATCTCCTTTACCAACATCGCAAGGTCCACACGCTTGAACCAGGCTATGATCCAGCCCCAGGTGATATTGTCTTTCTGAATAGAGAATTCATTCTTGATAATGACAGCAATGGTGGTGGAGTTGTTGGAGTGGCCATGGTGAATTATTCAGAGACCCCCTTCACAGGTGGAGAATTGAATCAGTTGCAGTCCCCAAAGGCCTCTCAGGGACAGAAGATGTATTATTGCAAGTTATGTCCTTTCAAGAGTGAAAGTGTAAATACATATTCTTACCATAAGAGACTTCACTGCATTCAGGCACAGTACAGTTGCTCAGAGTGTTCATACAGCATCAATAATATTACCTCACTAAAAGAACATATCAAACTTCACAAGAAGGAGAGAGAGATAATGAAGTCCTCAGCATCTGAGAATATTACTCGTCACAAGTGTCCAAAATGTCCCTATAGTTCACCAAATAAAAATATGCTGGTGAACCACACGACTCTCCATTCATCTGGACGCCAGCATAATTGTGACCAGTGTGACTTCAGCTGCGATCAGCAGAGTCTGTTGAAACTTCACACCAAGGTCCATCTAGAGGGCTACTCTGATTCTGACTCCCAAGAGGAACTAGAACTGATGATGAAGAGGAGCCCAAGTGTGATTGGTCCACAGGTGTTTCTGAACAACTCCGGTATGCAAGATCTCGACAGTGACTCCAATGAAGAAATCAAGCAGGAGCATAAATGTGACAAATGTCCATTCAGTACTCCGTCCAAGGATGAGCTGAGTAACCACACTGAGCACCATTCATCCCAGAACAAAAACACATGTATGTACTGCACATTCAGTTGTGGGAAAGATGATGAACTTCTTGATCATGTCCAAGTTCATTTTCCTGCGACAAAAGTTGATAAAGATATGCTGAAACTTTTGAAACGCCAGAGTAACAGCTCCAAAAGGAACATCTCAAAAACCTTGAGTGATGCTGACCTGAAGAAGGAAGTGGAAGAAGGGAAGTCATCTGAAAATAATGGTGAGCCAGATTCAACGGTTGAAGAATCCATGAAAGAAGAAAATTCACAAAAAAGTTCTGACAACCAAGAAAAGACAGAGACCATGAAAGAAAGTGAGAAGACCAAGGTCTATGTTTGTCAATATTGTGAAAGAGAATTTGACAGTAAACCGACCATGTTGCAGCATGAGAAACAGCATTTAGTAGGCTCTCAGTTCTAAAAAGACTGTCAATACTTTTTCTAAACATATCAAGAGAACCAATAGATATATTCCATATTTACATACCATGGAACAAACTGATATTCTTTGATAATATCAAAAATATAAACACTGAACAAACCAAAATGAATCAAATTTACAGTACTTTCTTCATTACATATCATTCAAGACTCATTAACTGATTTTATATGTGACTATCTTCAAATAGAAACTGCTGCTTGAGACTGTTAGGTTATGTCTGTGTGTGAAAACTTGAGACTTTGCGTGTTTCATGCGTGTTAACTCTTTAGTGCTACCCAGAAGAAAATGAACTGGTATTTAATGCCTTCCATAAAGTGCCTATACAGACATGATTTGTGTGTGTAGATAGTGTGATATTCAAACTAGTGCCTCTTGAACACTTATTGCGTATATTCCATGGAAGAACTGGTAAAGTGAAGAGGGCACCTGACATTTCTGTAAAGGCTGCTGATAAAAATGTGTTGGGACCATCCAGAGAAAATATCAGGGACCAATAATTGGACCAGCCAAATTAAGAAGGGACCAATAATTTGTTGATTTTTATCAACTTTCATGTTATAAAGTTTACATATTTTTAAATTGTCTGTCAAGTTTACATCGATTTTTTAATGTTACATTCCATGAACAATATGCAGTATTTGTCTTCCAGAAATATTTTATTAAAGAGATATTCAGAATAATCTGTAGAAATTGATGTATTTTTGATAATTGACTTATTAGTCTAACTCAAGTATGAAAGTGCCTAAACATTTCTTTTTGTTTAAGTTTCTAATGTCAAACTTTTTGTCAAGTCTCGTGCAATTTTTGGAAGCCAGATTAGTCTTAGGGTTTAATAATTGTTGTAGCTGCTCAAATTGCAGTTTGAATAGGGTTCATCTTGTTACAAATACAGTGAAACACATGTAGATTGTAAGTTACTTGTGCTTATGACTCTTATGCTTGTAGTGGAACTAGTCGAAATAGAAATTTGCAATTTTATATTATAGTCATTCATTGCTTTTATCTAAGCTTTGTAAATCTGAGATTGTGAAATGGCCATTTAAGCAGGAATTAGTACAAATTCCGTTGTATAAAATGTTTAGAGTCTGGCTGTTTCAATTTGAAATATAGTCATTTTTGAAAAGTAAATATTTTGTTTCATGTAAATATTGTCTGTAATACTTGACTTTTTATCCTTTTCATTTTTATCCTGCATGCTTATAAACTGTGTTCTTGGTCATCTCTAATCATAAAACCATTCACCAATAAATTTCAAAACAAAATGGTAAACAAACAAAATTTTAAATATATTTAATGATATTTCTCAAGTGTAGAATATTTGAAAATAAAGTTCAGCAGGAAATAAAGAAATTGTTCTTATTAAAATGAACATTATTTTTATCATCATCATTCAGTTTTGTTTGTAAAATTAAACATTATTTTTATGTTTTGGTCATCTTGTTTTTAAGTGCAATTAAACCCAAAAAAACTCTGTATATGTATGTAATATTTTGCTAATTGTAATCACTATATACAAAATATTAACCATTTTGACACATTCAAAGTGGATAAACAAATCAATGTCTTCCAATTTGTATAGATTTTAGAATAGAAATTTGTAGTATAAAAGGTTATATCCAAACTTTGTAAAAAGTGTTTTTGTATAAATAAAATGTGTATATATTTTGGTAGTATATGGGGTTACAGATTTATGCAAATTTTTATTGTTACCATATCCAGATGGCTTCCAATTGATCAATTTGCTCTGATCTTCATTTGGATAAAATTTATCCTAACATGTTTGTATTGTATGATATTCCATCCTTGTTTTTACAAGTCCTGGTTTCAGAAAATATAACAAAATTTTGTATGTTCCAATCTTTTTGAATAATCATAGACTGATGATATGTTACAAAATATTTTTTTTTTATTATTGGGGAATTCAGAATGAACAATTATGTTGAAAATGAACAATCCTGGTGTCATAACTTTGATTGTACACTTGGTTACATTTTACATTTGTTGCCTTAAAACATTTCAGCATCAGAAGTGTTTGAATATTTCCTTGATCTTTTTTGTATATTTCTTATATAGTTTATGTTAATTAGTTGTTTATAATTAGATTAATTAAATGTTTATTTAAAATCAATAAGAAGAGCTTGTGTTTATTTCATTGTGGAATCAAATGACTGTGAAAGGGAATGTTTCTATTTTCTTTGAGCAAAATAAGGAAAGATCAAAATACTTGGGATCTTTTAAACTTTATAAAGCTCATGAAATAAATAAACCCCAAGAATCTGTTGTATATACACCACATCAGAGGACGACATTTTTTATAGTTTGTGTTGAGCAAAAAAGTCATTTTTTAAGTATTTCTTGTAAAACCTAAATGAGACAAATGGAATAGTCCAAAGTGTTAGAACAGAGCAGTTGACTATGATGTAAGAGGTGTGTTATCTGGTTGAAGCCCCACAGGCTGTATTCAGACAATACATTTAAAGTTGTTTACAAAATATGTTAAAAGGTTGAATTTACAGAAATGACTCGGTGTAGCCATTTTGTCTTTAGACTATCAATGCGCATTGAGAAATTTCGTCTCATTTGATTGATGAGTGGTGAAATTAACATACACCAAATGTCTTTATAGGCCTACCTGTGGAAGTTGTCTCACAGTCGCGCATTTGGTGTTTACCGCAATGTGCGTAGAATCTGCACAGGATCTGATAAAAAAAATTTCTTTGTCTATGGGCAAATTAAATAAACTTTTACGTGCAGTTGATAATGTTGAGAAGTCTTGACAGCTTCAATTGTTTTATAGGGGAATCACCTTGCCGGGAATGATAAAGATAAAAGCATAGTTGGTCTTGTATTCAGTTTGGAATGTCACTAACACCCTGATATAGGCACAGTTAAGTTATGCAGCATTTCTTTCTTAGAAAAATCATAGTTGATAAATAACACCGGTACACTGAAAGTGTATGAAATAGTATACCAGGATGCAATGCAACTTTATGAAGTTGTTTTTATGGGTGGTTTCCTGGAGAATGAGTAGAGAAAGGAGTGAAAAGATTCCAGTTGTATTTGAACAAAAGGAAATTATTGCTGAAAACCCTTTTTTTTTGTTTTTTGTTTTTTTGTTTATTAGAATTGATTTTTCTTCACAGGCATTTATTCCACATGAAAGTTAAACTAGAAAGGCCCATCTTGTATGCATACAGCAACATTCCATGTAGACACAGTAGAGACAAAATGTTTTATTGTTTATTATTATCATGCCTATTGTACAGTCATGAGTTAATATATTGTTTGATAATTTTATGAAACTTTTTTTTTCAAATGAAGACTCATTGTTATTACATAAGCATAAAAACTGTTACATTTGTTCACTATAAGCCAAATTTGTCTGGGTATATTAATGGTTTATAGATTTTATCCACAGAATGCAAGATGTTATTGAACAGGACTCTTTCATTGAAGATCAATGGAGTTCTCTTTCTTTGATAAATGTCTATATTTACCATATTTGTGAAAAAAAATATATTGTTATATTATTGAATTCTATTATGTATAAAGCAGAAACAGGATCATGTCTTTACAACAATCAATATACAGAAGTTCAGAAAGACTCAGTGTTCAGGTTTGTAAAAATTAAAAAAAAAAGAAAAAAAAAAGTTTTGTCATTGATAATTAGGGGTTGACAATCAAAGGGAGGTAATACAGATTTACAACATTTTTGAAATCATGGTGCTTATATAATACCTACAGTGCCTTATTATTGTTAGGCTGAGCACCTACCTGGAAGTTATCAGTATAAACATATATTTTTTCGCATTATTTTGTTTTTTTACCATGTCTTATTTTTGCTAAGGATTTTTTTCAAAACTATTGAGAACAATAAATAATTATTTGAAGATGCACATTTTTTTGCTGTTGTTAGCTTATTGCACACTTACTATTTATTTTCCATTCCATTTAAGAGGGCTAAAATAAAGAAATGCATTTTCTATCTAAAGCATATTCTGCTTCCTTTTTTTTTTTAAATTCCTCTATCAACCAGTATGTATAGTTTCGCAATGATTTGTCTTTTCATGCTTTTAATTTTCTAATGATTCCTTTTATTATTTATATTACATATATAGCTTTATCCTTGTATTAGTAGATCTAAATTAGCTAGGATTTTTTGTTCTCTTTTTAACTCATTAAAAGTTGATCCAGTCATTAATTACCATAAAAGATAAAGACATGCATGATTGAACAATATTTTTCTTTACATTTTACATAGAATTGCCTTATTTAGCTACAGGCTAAAATTAAAACATAACACAAAATTAATATTTGTTTATATAATGGTAAAGAAATTGAAAGATATGTACTTTGAATGATATGTAATTTATAATGATATATTTAATGTTTATAAAAGAGAACAAGAAGATTCCGAGGACTGTAGTGGGGGTTATACTAGTCTTATTGTCCCAAAATTATTATGTTCTTTTTCTTTTATTTTTCATACAATGCAAGGTCAAGTTACCTGACCTGCGATCACTTTCATATATCTATGCAATAACAAAATATGTCAATAAAATTATTTACAAATGATACTGTAGTGTTTGCTTGATTGTGACCTGCCATCATAATTTTGTGTAACAATTCTGTTTTTAGCTCACCTGAGCACAACGATGGTATGTAGCATCATCTTATGGGCCATTACCAAGATTGTACAAATCATAGCCCTACGGTGATAAATGACCCCGCACCAGGGGTCACTTGTTTTACATAGAGTTATATAGGAAAAACTTTAAAAATCTTCTTCTATGAATCCATTAGGCCTAGAGCTTAGATATTTGGTATGTAGCATCATCTTATGGTTCATTACCAAGATTGTTCAAATCATAGCCAAACGGTGATAAATGCCCCCGCAATAGGGGTCACTTGTTTTACATAGAGTTATATAGGAAAAGCTTTAAAAATCTTCTTCTATGAATCCATAAGGCCTAGAGATTAGATATTTGGTATGAAGCATCATCTTATGGTTCATTACCAAGATTGTACAAATCATGACCCTATGGTGATAAATGACCCCGCACCATGGGTCACTTGTTTTACATAGAGTTATATAGAAAAAACTTTAAAAATCTTCTTCTATGAATCCATTAGGCCTAGAGCTTAGATATTTGGTATGTAGCATCATCTTATGGGCCATAACCAAGATTGTACAAATCATAGCCCTACGATGATAAATGACCCCGCACCAGGGGTCACTTGTTTTATATAGAGTTATATAGGAAAATCTTTAAAAATCTTCTTCCATGAATCCATAGGCCTAGAGATTAGATATTTGATATGAAGCATCATCTTATGGTTTATTACCAAGATTGTACAAATCATACCCTATGGTGATAAATGACCCCGCAGCAGGGGTCACTTGTTTTACATAGAGTTATATAGGAAAATCTTTAAAAATCTTCTTCTATGAATCCATAAGGCCTAGAGATTAGATATTTGATATGAAGCATCATCTTATGGTTTATTACCAAGATTGTACAAATCATGACCCTATGGTGATAAATGCCCTCGCACCAGGGGTCACTTGTTTAACATAGAGTTATATAGGAAAATCTTTAAAAATCTTCTTCTATGAATCCATTAGGCCTAGAGCTTAGATATTTGGTATGTAGCGACATCTAATGGTTCATTATCAAGATTTTCAAAATGGTGGCCCTTTGGAGATAAATGACCCCGCACTAAGTCTTCTCCTCTGAAACCATAAGGCCCAGTGCTTATATATTTGGTGTGTAGTATTGTCAGGGCTAAAATGTTTAAGATTGAGTTATATCAGAATTCTTGTCTGTTTAAAAACCTTGTAATCAGTTGTAGCAATGGTACTCAGGTGAGCGATCCAGGGCCATCATGGCCCTCTTGTTTCACAGAAGTGGGGGCTGTCTATATAGGAATCATGCTGGTTATGTCCCGTCCTACACTCACATTACATGAAGACAAGGGGGATGTGGGGGTATTTATCATCTTAACCCTTTCCCTCATATAGACTCATTTTGACGCACTCAATAGGTCCCACATAAAACCTAATCTGCAGAAAACCACAGTTAAACCTTACCAAATTTAATTACAAAATCCTCATTTCCAGACCACTGAGGAGCAGCGAACAGCATAAAACCTGATCAGCCTGTGAGTTACTCGCAGGCTGATCTGGTTTTTAGCTCACATGAGCACAACGTGCTCAAGGTGAGCTTTTCTGATCGCCTTTTGTCCGGCGTCCGTCGTCCGTGCGTGCGTCCGGCGTCAACAATTGCTTCAAACAACATCTCCTCCTAAACGGCTTGGCCAATTTGAAAATTTTTTTGCAGGAATGTTCCTTGGATGAAGCTCTACTAAAGTTGTATAAATGGTTCTGGTCCATCGCATAATTAGGTCACAGGAGCTAAAAATAGATTTTAAAAATGAAAATTTAAAAAATCTTCTTCTCTGAAACCACAAGGCCTAGCCTTTTGATTTTTGGTATGTAGCATGATCTTATGACTCTCTACCAGGATTGTACAAATTATGACCCTGGGGTCAAAATTGGCCCCGCCCCAGGGGTCACTTGATTTCACATAGGCTAATATAGGAAAAACTTGAAAAAATCTTCTTCTCCAAAACCACAAGGCCTAGCCTTTTGATTTTTGGTATGTAGCATCATCTTATGGGCCACTACCAAGATTGTACAAATCATAGCCCTATGGTGATAAATGACCCCGCACCAGGGGTCACTTGTTTTACATAGAGTTATATAGGAAAATCTTAAAAAATCTTCTTCCATGAATGCATAAGGCCTAGAGCTTAGATATTTGGTATGAAGCATCATCTTATGGGCCACTACCAAGATTGTACAAATCATAGCCCTATGGTGATAAATGACCCCGCACCAGGGGTCACTTGTTTTACATAGAGTTATATAGGAAAATCTTAAAAAAATCTTCTTCATGAATGCATAAGGCCTAGAGCTTAGATATTTGGTATGTAGCATCATCTTATGGGCCACTACCAAGATTGTACAAATCATAGCCCTATGGTGATAAATGACCCCGCACCAGGGGTCACTTGTTTTACATAGAGTTAAATTGGAAAATCTTAAAAAAATCTTCTTCCATGAATGCATAAGGCCTAGAGCTTAGATATTTGGTATGAAGCATCATCTTATGGGCCACTACCAAGATTGTACAAATCATAGCCCTATGGTGATAAATGACCCCGCACCAGGGGTCATTTGTTTTACATAGAGTTAAATAGGAAAATCTTAAAAAATCTTCTTCTATGAATCAATAAGGCCTAGAGCTAAGATTTTTGGTATGTAGTAGCATCTAATGGTTCATTACAAAGATTTTCAAAGTCTTGGCCCTACGGTGATAAATGACCCTGCGCCCAAGTCTTCTCTGAAACCATATGGCCCATTGCTTAGATATTTGGTGTGTAGTATTGTCAGGGGTAAAATGTTTTAGATTAAGTTATATCAGAATCCTTGTCTGTTTAAAAACCTTGACATCAGTTGAAGCAATGGTACTCAGGTGAGCGATTCAGGGCCATCATGGCCCTCTTGTTTGCTGATCGCATAGGGTTTTTCATGGTGTCCTCTATGAGGGAAAGGGTTAAGTGATAGCTAAGGTTTGGAACCTGTATTGGGGTGATTAAAAATATATAACCAGATCATCATCTTACACATTACGTGTAATCTGATCTGGTTTATACTAGCTAAGATTATTTCCTGTAAGAAATCCTGGTTGATCAAAGTTTTAATTAAAGTAATTCAAAAGTATCTCTTCAGTTTATATTAGCAATTCTGTTCAACAGCTCATAGTTTTCACTAGTAATTTGTGCCTAACAGATTGTGTTTACCTGGAGGGATTCAAACCCAAAAGTTTCTTTTGCAGAGTCTTGAGTTCAACCGCTAGATAAAGGGCATCCCTTCAAAAGTAATCTCAACAAAGAGTGTGTTTCTTACGTGTGTGTGTGTGTGAGATGGTCCCCAGTTCTTAGAAAATAAAAAAACTATTACATGCTAAGGCTCTTTATCTGGCCAATAGATTCAGTGAAAGAGCTCTTGAGAGACAGTATGGGGAGAGACGCTTAACAATGGTGAAAGTAATAGACTATTGTGGGTAGAAGTGAAAAGCGATACACAGTCCTGCAAGAATGACAACTGTGACATCATGAAAAGAAGGAATGCCAGTGTGGACAACTAACTGTGCTACCATACAACAGGATTCCCTCCCTTCAACCATGCCATCTCCCTAACAATTTTTTTTTCTGTTTTAAACCTTATACTCGTATCATCACTCTAGCTATTCATTGGATGCCATGTTTAAGGCTGATTCCAAGCCACGACATTCCAAAGTTGTAAAAAATGGCACTGGTATAGCTTTCTTGCTTGACGCTTGGCATAAAAGGGTAGTTCCAGGACTGGTTGGCCCAGTGTCAGGATAATGTGACTGGGTGTTGTATCATGCCACATGTCTACGGCATGATACTGCAGTGTGGCAGCACTATATCTATCTCGAGAAGACATAGTTTGCAAATGACTAAAATACTGTCAATGTGATATTAAACCCAACAAACAAACAAACAAACAAATCAATGTGGCATTAAGTACCACTTAAATACATAAGGGTGAAATTTATATCTTTTTCTCTAATAAAAAAAACCACACACACATTTTTTTTAATTTCTCAATAATTATTGATAGTTATTAAGGTAAATCATTTATGTCAACTTAGTCATGTACATGAAAATTATGTAAAAGAGGAATTATGGAATGCATTTCTATCTAATTTGAAAATTAAAGAATTGCTTAGCATGATAGATCATTGATGGAATTCTAGAAATAAAGACATTGCTAAGGTGACCTCATGTATATACTAGTCGTGTATTGGGGTGAAGTTGTCAGAAAAAACAACATCCTTCTTGAAATAAAAGGAGACATAGGACTGCAGATCAGTTAGCATATCACAACCCCAAAATGTATGTAGATTGTTTTTGAAAAAAAAAAGGTCAAAAGCAAGGTCCTTGTGTATTCTTATTTCAAAGTCATATCCATCTTTTCACTGATTTAATAGTTTTTCAAATTTATATGGTGTTAGGTTAATTTTGTTGATGGGAAAGAAATACTGAAATAATTCTTCCATGACATGGAAATTCCTTCTTCCTCTATTGTAATGGCTAGCAATTATTTTCTGATTTTTATAGCCATAATTTAGACCTTGAGGTCAAGGATTACCCACGTGAGGGTCCTGTTTTTTTTTGGGAGGGGGGCCTTAAAAAAAAAAAAAAACCGTCCAAAGAGAGAGTTTGGGTGCGATAACCTGGCTCATTTTGTGATAAGACCCCTTGGTTCTTTTACATGCCTAATGTATATCACCAATACATGAGAGACATGTTCCTGGTAGAACCAGTACAGGTTACTCAAGTTCACATAGCAACCCATTTTACCAGTGCCAGGAAGGGGTACATCTTGTTTGATGTGCACCAGCTGGGATTCAAAACCCAGACCTCCCGAAGGCAAAGCAGACACTACCACTGAGCTATTGCATATGCTATTGGATAATTACTGATACATTCATTTTTGAGGTCAATAATGATGCTATTTATCATAAACTACCCCCTTTAGTAGTTCAGGACCGACCCAAGGAACGTAACTCTGTAAAAATTATGGGACTTAATATTGGAGTTGTCTTTCTTCCATCAGGTTAAACTTTTTTCACAAATGACAAAGTAGTTCCAAACTCGACACAAATGAAAAAACATTTTTCTTAAAATATATCGGTAGAAAATAATCAGTTATTTACATAATATTAAGTCCAATGTATTTCAAGATATTAGGATATATGTTACCCATTATTTAGTTCCCACAAAAATATATCATTACATTTATATGCGGATGAATCTACTATTGATTATTGTCATAATCACCTTGGATTCAAGATGGCTGTCAGTTTTTGACAGCTCCCAGTGACTGGCACAGCTTTCGGGGATTTTTCGACTAAAATAGGATGTAGATGATTCCATGAAGCATTGGCATATTATGAAAGCATCATACAAACCTAATTAAGAGGTAAACTAATTTTGACATGTTCTTTTCATTAATAAATTTGATAAACACTGTTATTTTAGTCGCCGGAACGAGAACTTGCAGTTTCTAAAAAAAATATAAATAAGGATATTAGACTCATTTTTTGTAGTTTGTATTATATTGTGTTAAATATATGTGATAGCATATAAAAGAACTTTCAAAACATGTCTCTTTACACGTTATAAATGAGATCTCGCAGTTATTTCTGATCTCAATTTTCTCATTTTTACTTCTAAAATGTTCATATTATTTTGTCATAAGTTAAAACAAACTTTATATAGCTAGATTTACTTGTACTTTTTTTATGATACATGACAAACAGCATTCTTATATTTTTGTATCAATATTTATATTAAAAAAAGACATATAATTGGAATTCTGGAGTTAATTGTATATATTAATGTGGGCAGTAAATGGAAAGAAGTATAGATATATACTGTATACTTGGGTAGGGTATTAGGGTGGTTTCCGGCGGTATCGCGGGTTCTCTGGTATCACGGTATTGTCAGTTTGTTAGGAAAGACTTTGCCGTTCGCCACCTTGTGACACCATTTTGTAAACAGGAAGCTACGATTTTAATTGAAATAAACAAAAAGTAATCCGTCACCGTAAATGGTAAGAAAAAATGTAAATTTCTTGCAGTATTCCAACTTTCATCCATTACGCTTATGTGTATCACCCCATGTCCGCTAAAAACTGTTTTATAGCATAAATAATGAATTGAAAGACTCGACAAATGCTAGATCTTCGTCTGCTGCATTGTTTTTATGAATGATGATTGTTTTGATCATGTAGCAACATCTGTAGGTGGAGCCAGTGGTCTTTTTTCAAGAAATACCGCGATACCAGAGAATCATGGGATTTTTTATGTAGGACAAACTTGGCGAACAATAACATGTTTTAAAACGTTATTAGAAAGGCTGAAAAAAATAAATTGTTTTCACATTATGGTACAAAGGTGGAATAACAGTGACATACAGAAATAAATTTCAGATAAGACATCACTGATATTTTATTCCCGTTTATGTCATTAGTACCGCGATATGAGAGAACACCAACCTACCGGTGGTTGTATATTACAGGGTATTCAGAAATAAGGAGAATATTGGTTTCATGAATTCTGCCTCAATATCATTTGTATACTAAAGGTAAACACATACTATGTGCTATCTGTCAAAACTTTAAAACCTTAGGTATGAGCTTTTTCCAAGTGAGATTTTGCATTTCTTCTAAAACACCCTTTTAACAACCAAAATTCTATGGAAATTTAACATATTTTCTACCTGACTTATTCGAAACAATAATTAAAAAATAAATATATATAGTCTCCAACAATAATTAAAAATCATTCTAAATGTTGCAGGACAGCATAATGAACGTCACAGAAAATTTATTTGATGATATTTGATCTAAAAAGATTACTAGAGGTGAAGTTTATATATGTATTGGTAATACCCTGCCAAGAAATTTCTGAAATATATTACGTAGTGTTTACATTGTCAATATTTTTATCAAGGAGAAAATGTTCTAGAGAAGTGACAATCATTTATTTTATCAATGAAATGTTGAGGATTACTGAAAGATAAATTTTTCATGTGTGTGCTTCTTCTGCTATTTGTAACTTATTTCTGAAAGCTTAAATACCACGGAAATACAACCCACCAGGATATATATTGCGAAAACTTGCTAAACAGTCTAATTCCGTCAGTAGTAGTCCAGTTGCAGTTAAACTTTTAAGTGAGATGTAGAATGACAGGCTTTTAATGAACCATGGTTGGGTGTATACACTGTTAAGTAGTAAATCTGTTTCACTGGAACAAGATTATTTATACTGATCCAACTTATTTTAAGTTGGTTCCATATAATGTACCACTTAATTGAAAATATACCTGGGTACTTGACAAATATTGGTTTAATTAACATTAAATTCCTTCCCACAAGCCTGTCCCCAGTAATTCTGTACTCATCAGTTTTTAATTAAAAGTTGTCTCACATTACTTTATTTAGTGCATTGGTATGGCCATCCAATTTCTTGGAAAGTTTAAGTTTAAAAGTAAAGATAAACTTCACAGGACATTTACTTTTAATACTACATGTGTTGATTGATTATCTGCATAAAAAATATTACCTGGTCTTTTTTAAATTTAATTGAGTAAACAGAATACAATACAGTATCTTAAATACATTTATTGCACAGTGAGCAGCAATATTAACTACTTGGTATCTGCCATCATTCATGATATACAATCTAAACGATGTCATTTCAAGTGTCCCAGATTTTGATTGATTTTTGTTACCCATCAGTTTAGATATAATTAGGTATTTGTATATTTTTGATTGAGTTACTATAAAAATATGCAGATTATTTGGTCTACTGTATCATTTCTGTGACTTGCATTAATTTTGTGCGAAGATAACCTGCATTTTGTATCTCTGGAACGTCTGAGATTTTTTTTTTCATTTGATATTATGGTCCCCAAATATACCTGTTCCCAATAAGAATTAGTTTACATTTATTGCTGTAAAAATAAAATAAAAAACCATTTAAATGAAATTATCAAATAATTGTTGTTCTATTTCAAAATTTAGAAGAATAGAACAAGAATAAAAACAAGTAGCTCTGAGAATTATTATAAAGTATACTATATAATGTCAGAATATGTTATTTTTAATTCCTAAATTATTCTGTTTAAAAAAAATTACTTACTTTGGTCTTTGGTACATTTTAGATGAAGGGTCAATCAACTGTTTGAATAAGCCTGTAATAAATAAGTAACCATGTACTGCTGGGTTCTTGCTGACTGATCTGGTTTTATAGTTACTATTTCTGAATAGCTCCACTCACCTTGTGCTAAAGGGTTGACAAATGTACTTAAATTATTCAGTTTATACTTACAAACCAACCTGTTTTTACTGGAACTGTACCTCTGTTCATATATTTCTTTTATAGCTATACCATATTCCCAGAAAATCCTCATTAGCACCGATAATCAAATTTAATGAGTTTGATGAGGTAGAGGAAATGGTTACATAACATACCGATGAAATGTGTAGATATTATAAAATGCTGGCTTGTGATTTTGAAAATTTTGATTGGGTATTTCTCCAATTTACTAATTTCTTGCTTATTTTGTTTTTTAAAGATGGGTTCTCAAACCTCTGAGGATTCCAGGGATGTATATGGTGAGCGTTCCCGTGACAATGGATGGAGCTGCCCACCCCACCCCCTGCAGGTGATAGCCTGGATAGTGTTGATGGTCTTCAGTGTGTTCCACTTCACCACCCTGGTACCTGCCCTCCACAGCTCATGGCAGCTGCCTGCCTACATTGTATCCTTTCTTGTTTATTGCTTCTACTGGTTGTCTTCATATGAAGGCCATTTTATTCTGACTTCTTTGCAAATCACAAAGGTGGGAGCTTTTAATAGACCCAGAATCACAAAACAGATCAGGAATGTCAAAACTACTTCTGTGAAATAGCATGAAAATTGTTTCATTGTGAATTAAAGGTTCCTCTTTTACATGAAAGATCAAAATAAAGACATGAACATTAATTAAAGAACATGATGATATATTACACTTAAGAAGTGCAGGGAGCATCTCGAGGGGTGAAAGCGAAAAGGTTCTAAGTGACAATTTTACTCAAAATCACTTTTTTACAAAAAAAACTATGAATGTTATATCTAGCATTTATGAAAAAAATACATATAAGATTTTGTTTTTATTTAATAAAATTCAACACTTTTTTATTTTTAATGCAAAAGAGTTCCAAGTGGCGTAGGTCACTTGGAACTTTTTCGCATTTATCAAATTTGCTTTTATTTTTCATTTACTAGGTAATTGAAGGATTTGGTTAAAATTAACAAAATACCAATGTAAAAGTAGGTGAATCATGAACTGTTTATGAAGATTTGTTTAAAAAATATGTTACTTAGACCTTTTTCGCATTTACTTAAGTTGATAAAACAAATGCATTTTCAGTGCATAGAAGTTCTAAGTAACTTTTTTGCTAATATTTTGTGTGTGTGTGTTAGTCTTGATCCAAGATTTAACTGTATTTGAGAGGAATGAGTAATTATTCATTTATATTTAAGAGATTTTAATTGCAAATTTCAAAATGACAAAATGAAAAAGTTTTTACCTTCTCCTGAAAAGTTTTCTAATATGCACTTAGAACCTTTTCGCATTCACCCCTCGAATTCTGTTAGGTCAGGTATTTTAGTAAATAAATATCAAAAGCATTAAAAAAAACATTTATTTGACAGATATATTTTATCAGGATCAGTCACGGAATTCTACAATGTCATTGACCAGCAGTCAGTTTTTTGAAGCTCTAGTTTTAGGGCTTCTTGTTTTGTTCATATTTTTTTCAGATGTTTTAATTGTGCTAGCACCATCCAGCTGTTCTATAATTGGTCAAAGTCATAATCATTGTTAGTGCTTTGCTTTTCATGTGACCTATCCAATATTTAGATAAAAGGGGAGCCCCAGCTTAGTTAATCTAAGTTTTTGTTTTCTCTTCTAATATCTGATAAATAGGCTGGGTGTTAAAATTGAATTTGAGTTCCAAGTATAATTGCTGAACCTGGTAAAATTCCTTGACAGTTGACAAGGTTCCGGGAGTAGGGCTGCTGGTCCATTTCATCTGCCATATAGCAGCCTGTACCATTGACCCTTCAGATCCAGCTGTCTTGCGGAAGAAGAATCCCAAAATACCGTTTGATAGGAACAAGCACAAACATGTGATAGAAAACTGTCATTGCTATATCTGCCAAGTTGATGTGTAAGTAAAGTCTTTTGTCAGAATTTATAGAAGTTTTGAGACATCCTTTACAAAAATACCTTGCATTTGTGCATTAAAGTTTGGGTTGGTAATTTCATTTGGGATATTTATGCAAAGGAAGCCTGTTTGTAGCTATGATTTGATTTTGTATAAATAACTGATGAAATAGTGGTGTTTATTTCCAAGATTCCTGAAGCAGTTTTAAGATTTAAAAAATCACAATTCTAAATTGATCAGTTTTTCAGTAGAAGCCAAGATTTTTCTATTTATCACATGTAATATTTCAAGTTATCTCTTACAATCTTTGGAACTCTTAGATCTGTATCAATTTTAGTAAATCTTTAAATATCTTTGCTGCATTAGCTTAGAATACAGGAATCTCATGACGTGACTTAAGTTTTATCTCTTTATTTTTTTAAAACCCAAGTTTGCAGATCAATACGAACATTTACCAGTACCTTTAGAATTTAATGATGGTGTACCATGTATTATAATTTGATTCAGTCTAATGTTTAAGATAATGGCAAAAGTTTAGACAGATGTCACAAAAATGAAATAAATTCATTTCAAAATCATATAATCAACAAAAAGAAATACTGTTGACAGACTTTTATGAAAATTTGATAGGTACAAGTATATTATGTACATTCCACAGCTTAATGAGTGCTGGCTGTAAACAGAGGTTAATGGTTTACTGTATGACAATGTTCCTACAGAATTATGTTTTGTATTTGACTATTTTGTTACATATCATTATATTTAAATATTTGATATTAGTATATGAGTTCCTCATCAAATCTATGGGCCATTTATATATTATTTGATATTTACATGTGAAATTATCATGTTATATCAATAACAAGTATGAAAGGGGCTCTTTCAATTCTAATCATCTTGGTATTCTAAACCAATCAGTCTCCAATGTTCCAGTTAGGACTGTTTTGATTTTTGGAAGTATACTGTAAAATATATATATATATATTTTTTTTTTTTTTTTTCTGGTGTCTCTCCGAGGAAACAATACATGAGTTGTAGAGTACATTGCTCATGAAATATTCATTTATAATATTTATAGGATTTGACGTTCACAACATTACCAGTAATTCAAGTATGTCTCATTACTGCCATTACCCCACCTTGGATGTGAAGAGCATGATATACCACCATTACATCTTAAGTGCTTTTCCACTGAAGCAGATATT
>CM037783.1:54741038-54791038 GCA_021229015.1 Solen grandis
AGCATGCGAGTTACTCGCAGGCTGATCTGGTTTTATGCTGTTCGCATAGGTCTTTTCATGGTGTCCTCTATGAGGGAAAGGGTTAATAATATTTTATGACAAAGATTATGTAAATTATTACCTTTATAACTAAGAGTATTTCAAGAGAAACAAAAATGAAATATGCTCTTAAGTATTAAAGTATAATTGCTAAGTGCTGAGTATGGCTGTTATAGACACTTGGCTTACTGGAACTGTTGAGAAAGGTAAAAGAAAATTATTGATACAGATCCACCAGCATGCTCACAGTTCTCATCAGCAAGAGAGGTAAATTAGAATGTGTCAGGATTAGTTATATTTATAGTACCTGGCATATTTTTTTTATTTAACCCTTAACTTCATACAGACTCATTTTGATGCATTGGCAAACAGAGCAGACCCAGATTATAGGAGCTGTCTGATCAGGGTCTCCTCTGTTTGCACAAACAAAGTTATTGCTCACATTCTAATCAGTCTGCATGGTATAAGAAAAATCCACTATATCATATAGCATTTAAAGTTCAGTCAATTAATACTGATAATGAAGTCATTAATTTATAATGAATATTCATGAGATAAAGGGTTATACTCAGGTTGTTTAAGGTTTCCTTTTGTATTTCTGTTTCAAATCACTTAAGCATTATGCATTATCATGTAAACAGTTGCCCTGTACCTGGAGGAAGTCAATTAAATATTTAGCCTGTAAATGTGTCCTGTAAGGACAGGATCAGCTGAAAGCCAGAGTGTTTGCCAGCACTGGCCCCTGGAACAGTTCCTGCCTGTGGTTATTGTTGTGCCATGATTGTCCAGCAAGCTGTTGTCTGCTCGGCCCAGCATCTGTTACCGTCTGCCTCCCAGAATCAATTTACAGAACCAGGATCCATTTGCAGTCCTGGTGTCATATGTTTCCATATAAATGCAGATATTTCCATGTATGGCTCAGCTCCTGTATTCCAGAGATCAAAGGAAAATAGCACCAGAACATAGATTGGTGTAAGCTGTATGGATTTCAGATTCTTGCCTAGATTGGTGGGCACTCCTGAAAAGGATAAGATTTTTTCTGCCAATTGGTAGTGGAGATTTCCTTTCAGTACATATTGCATGTTGATTAGATATTACAGTACTGTTCCATTAAATAGCCATACTTTGTTTTCAAGGTTAGATACAGTATCATTATATTGGCTGCATTCAAATAATAGGGGAATAAGAGAAATAGAATTATCAAAATTTTAATGCTTATTTTTGTGATGATATATGAGGACTATAAATAAATTAATGTAAAGAAATGGTTAAGCTATCTATGAGTGTCATACATGTAAGCTATTAGATTTAGATTTCATAGTTTGTATCTCAGTAAATTTTTATACTTAAATGTTCCATTGTGTTGCCAGTGGGTCCCTGTCAAAATTGATTTTCCTTATTTTAATGGAACTTATCATCATTTTTTAAGGTGCCAACTTACAGGCTTGAGATGCCCTTTAGACTGACTAAATAGTGCATACATCTCTTTCCAAAATATATATTCAAATGTGCACTAAATTCCTGATGCCAATGCTGCCAAGAAGGTCTTGATCAAACATACATGAGACAAACACTGAGATAATGAACTCAAGGTATAGAACAACCTGTTTTTCTGTTTGTAATGGTTGTCATTTATGTAACTTGTACAGGCAATGAGGCAGTTTTTCTCAGGTGAGTGTCTGTAGGGCTATCTTGGCCCTCTTGTTTAAAATAAGCACTTTTAATGACTTCAAAAGAAATTCTTTTTGGATAATTTGCTTTAAAAAAAATTGAGAAAAAAAGTTATGTCAGTAATAAAATATGCTTTCTCACTTCTCATAGTATTTCTAAACAACTTTCTATGTCTGTTGAATTTTCATCTTTTCCTGTTTGCACCAGTATTATGCATTATTTAAGGTTGTCATTTGAGATATTTCAACATCGTTAGCCTATTCTGGCTCATTATTACTGTGATTTATTCGTTTCACGATGTATGACATTTCCACTTAATTTATTCCTGATAAGGTTTCATGGATGTGATAAAAAACTAGACAGCTGTTTCAGAGTTTTCATGGAACATGTTCTATTAATCGAGAGAGTGACAACTGAATCAGTTTTATTGGCAATATGTTGCTTTGAGTTCTCAAAATATATGGCTCTAAGATCATATAATTTTCTGATTTTCTTACTCATCTTGCGATAAAATCTGAATGATTCAAATCATAAAATGTACTATCAAAATTTCTTCCACTGTTCATACTGACATAAATTGTACTGTATTTAGTATACTCATGGACTTGAAAACACCTTATTTATAGAATGTATATATTTTATGTCATTTTGTTCACAGTCATCTGCACTAAGCAGCCAATCTTACTTCAGCAGGCACCTTTAAAGATTTGAGTGTCAGGACAGAATAGTGGTAAATACACTGACTTCCCACCTGTGTCACCTGGGATTGAATCCCATTGGTCCTTGGTTTCCTTCTACGTCTAGGACTTAGCAAATACAATGAGAAGATTTTCATGAGGGATATTGCTTTCTGTCCAATTGTTATTATACCCTCTAAATAACAAATATATATAGGAGGCGCTGTGATCCAGTGGTAATATACCCAACTGCGGATCTGAAGGTTGTTAGTTCAAACCCTGTCTGAGGTAAGGATTTTTCATAACCCTCCCTTGTACTAAGTCCTAGTCCAATGCAGGAACCATCAAAAAAGATTAGTAAAAGTTGTAAGAACTTGTTTCCAATCAACGAAAAATAAGTTTTAATAAATATAAGAGCCAGTCTGTTGCTTTGTCGGGATGTCTATCTGTCTGTTGCAAAAATTTTGTGAAGCAAACTTCTTTACATTACTTCTCCTATCGAGATGTGATTTTTCATATGCATAGAAGGAGTTAGTCTTCTGAATTGGCTTAAAAATCTTGTGACACTAACTGCTTCTACATTACTTCACCATTTCAGCTCAAATTTTGCAAATGCATTAATAATGACATGTAGATGTGCATGACATAATTTGTATGCACATCTTCTAAAGAAAGAACTATGGCCATTGATTGGACTTAAACCCTTTCCCTCATATAGACTCATTTTGACGCACTCAATAGGTACCACATAAAGCCTGATCTGCAGAAAGCCAAACTCAAACCTTACCAAATTTAATTGTAAAATCCTCATTACCAGACCACTGAGGAGCAGCGAACAGCATAAAACCTGATCAGCCTGCGAGTTACTCGCAGGCTGATCTGGTTTTATGCTGTTCGCATAGGTCTTTTCATGGTATCCTCTATGAGGGAAAGGGTTAAAGATCTTTTACAGCTTTGGCTTATAAAAAAGGCCAAATGGGGGATATTCATCACCTTCAGTGATAGTTGTAGTAAAACCAGTAAAATTCAAAGAATTTGAAGGATACAGTTGATTACAAGCTTGACCACCTTTTAGCAGACACCTACTCTAAGCAGGTACTTGTTTTCAGGTTGGACTGATTCACATACCAGAAATAAATCAGTTTGGGCTGGTACATATGCTTGAAATAAAACCAGTTCAAGGGACAAAAAATATGCAAGCCTCTGACAGCTCCCTCTTATTGGACTGGCAGTAAATTTTTAAAGTTGAATTTGAACAGTAATCATCTCAAAATAGCCAATTTGAGTAATAATAGTAAAAATTGCTTGTGACAGAATATGTTCATATTAACTAAATAAAGAAAAAAAAAACTGCCAGATTTTATGTGTCATAAGACACCATGAATCACGAAGAGATGATTTTATAGGAAGAGTTAAAAACAAAACTGACATCTCTTCGAGACAGAATGAAACGTGTGATTTCCACTTCAGGAGATGGTTCTGTATTTGATTTGCTATTCATCAGTAGATACAGAATTTTAACTTCTTAATTTCATATCAATTGCAAGACAAATATTCTAGAATTATGACTCTCTTTAAGGGCACCAATAAAGTGCTTGCATGATCAAAAATATATATGGACAGCTCATTATACCCCCCGCACAACAAAGTTGTAAGGGGGTTATACTGGATTCAGCTTGGCCGTCCGGCTGGCCTGCCGTCCGTCTGTCGTTTTTTTTTGTCTGGGCCGTTACAACTCAAAAAGTATAAAAGGCATCAAGATGAAATTTCATATGTGGATAGATCTCATTGAGGGGGAGTGCATTGACCAAGAATCATAATACTCTGTCGCATAATTTTTTAGTTATTGCCCTTTGTAAATTTTCATGCTTAATTTTTGCCCAGGCCGTAACTCAAAATGTATAAAAGGCATCAAGATGAAACTTCAAATGTGGATAGATCTCATTGAGGGGGGGGGGGGGGGGGTGCAGTGATCAAGAACCATAACTCTCTGTCACATAATTTTGGAGTTATTGCCCTTTATAAATTTTCATACTTAATTTTTGTCCTGGCCATAACTCAAAAAGTATAAAAGGCATCAAGATGAAACTTCATAAGTGGATAGATCTCATTGAGGGGGCATGCAGTGACCAAGAACCATAACTCCCTGTTGCGTAACTTTGGAGTTATTGTCCTATGTAAATTTTCATACTTAATTTTTGTCCTGGCCGTAACTCAAAAAGTATAAAAGATATCAAGATGAAACTTCATATGTGGATAGATCTCATTGAGGGGGGCGTGCAGTAACCAAGAGCCATAACACTATGTTGTGTAATTTAGGAGTTATTGCCCTTTGTAAATTTTCATACTTAATTTTTGTCCTGGCCCTAACTCAAAAAGTATAAAAGATATCAAGATGAAACTTGTATTTGTTGTAAAGTTTTAGAACATATAGTCTCCAGCAATATCATGACACATCTAGAAAAAATAACAATATTTTATATGATCTTCAACATGGATTTAGGCCTGCTCGCTCCTGTGAAACACAGCTCATCTCATTTCTACAAGACCTAACACAATCAAACAATACAGACCAACATAATTATAATGGATTTTGCTAAGGCTTTCGATAAGGTACCACATCGCCATCTACTGTACAAGCTTAAACATTATGGCATTACAGGCAGCACTCTTGGTTGGATTGAATACTTTCTGTCAAACAGAACTCAAACAGTTGCCCTTGAGGGTGTAGAATCAATTAAGGTACCTGTTTTGTCCAGTGTTCCACAAGGCACAGTACTTGGTCCCATCCTTTTTCTGATTTATATAAATGATCTCCCAGAATATCTCAAATATAGTAAACTCCGACTCTTCGCTGATGATAGTATTATTTATAACACCATCAATAACACAGAAGACGCTAAAAACCTCCAACTCGACCTAGACGCTGCAAGTAAATGGGAGTCTGACTGGCTGATGCATTTCCATCCTGATAAATGCAACGTATTGAGCATCACACAAAAACGCAAACCTCTACAATTTACATATAAACTTCGTGATTATCAAAGTTAAAAATGCAAAATATCTAGGTGTAACTATACAAGATAATTTGAAATGGGACACAGACATATAAATAGTGTAACAAGTAAGGCTAACCAATCCCTGGGCTTTCTACGACGCAATTTCCGCATCAAATCTAGTAAAGTTAATATTGCCAAAGGGCCCAAAAAAAAAAAAAGCCCGCTTTGTAACAAATAGATATCACAACACTAGTTCTGTCTCCAACATGTTGCACAATCTTAACTTGCCCTCATTAGAAATAAGAAGAACAAGATCACGATTTATAATGTTATACAAAATCATTCATCATGTTGTTGCAATCTACCCACCTCCAAATTTACTGATAATAGCTGACCAAAGAACAAGAAATAACAATCCTTATACATTCAAACACATTCATACTGTCAAAGATTCATACAAGTACTCCTTTTATCCCAGAACTGTAGCACAGTGGAACCTCCTGCCATTGCAGGCCCACAAAGCAGCCACAGTGGATGCCTTTAAAGCCCTGATCCCTGTGTCTGTTCTCATCCCCATTTTCCAGCAGTAGATAGCATATACTTTGTACAGTAGTTTTAAATTGCACTTGTAGATATTAACTAAAACCTTTAAACATCACTTCAGATTGATAGCTCTGAACTGTAATATACACCTCTTGATTTATAAATTAGGCGCTGGCACAAAATCTTCAAAATTAAAGGAGTGCTGTATATAGAAGAAGAAGAAAAAGAAACTTCATATGTGGATAGATCTCATTGAGGGGGCATGCAGTGACCATGAACCATAACTCTTTGTTGCGTAATTTTGGAGTTATTGCCCTTTGTAAATTTTCATACTTAATTTTGTCCGGGGCCGTAACTCAGAAAGTATAAAAGGCATCAAGATGAAACTTGAAACAAGAACTGTAAATTTCATTCCAGTGACAAAGCGACATGTGGGGGGTATTTGTGCCATTACAATGGCAGTTCTAGTTAACCCATAAAAATTGCCCTGGTTGCTGTTAACTTTTAAAAAGTCCCAGACCCTAATTAGATGGACACTGTTTGGTGATCAAAATTTTCAGCGGACACCGTTTTGTGACCAAAATTTTCAGCGGACACCGTTTGGTGACCAAAATTTCAGCTGTCACCGCTGCCTTTGCAGGCGCTGTCCAACTTTGCCTGATTTGCCTGGGTAAAACAGTCACCATGCAGGGGCAGTTCCTATTTTGTGACCATGGTATAAATATGGTTGGTAGAATCTTAACATGGAATGCATTGGTGGGGAACATGAAATGAAAGTAAATTTATGCTAAGCTATTGTTTATCAACTTCTCAGAGAGTACCAAATTATCATCATAAAACAACATTAAGGGTGAAACTTTTGGAACTGATTATGTTAAAGCTCACCAATCACAAATCACTGTGTTCAAATTTATATCCCAAGACAGAACATTGTGTTACAATATTCATGACTTACATCGTAGGTTGTCTGTGGCTTATTGATGCTTTGTAATTTTTTGCCCTAGCATTTTTGTACTCTGAATAGTAGCAAGACATAATTTTAATGGAACTAACCATGCATTGTGTATCAAACAGACTAACTTGTGGTGCTAGTTAGGGATCTCCTTGTCCAAGTCCTTCTTGTCCCATTTTATCATGTCCTATTCTTTTGTTTCCTATCCTGACATGCCCCATCCTGTCACGTCCTATCTCATTGTCCATCCTTCATCCTTCTCATTCTGTTTTCTTCAATACCATTCATCTCTTACCCATTTCATCCCACCCTATTACCTTCCCCCCCCAACATCCAGGCACATCCCTTTGTGTCCCATCCATTTGCATCCAACCCCATCAAGTTCAATTCTGTTACATCCCTTGATGTAAATTTTGATGTGTCCCCACATGTCATGTTTTTAACTGTCAAATCCTATCTCATCATGTCCCCATCTGTCATGTCCTATTCTGTTAATACCTGTCTCATCATGTCCCCACCTGTCATGTCCTATTCTATTAATACCTGTCTCATCATGTCCCCACCTGTCATGTCCTATTCTATTAATACCTGTCTCATCATGTCCCCACCTGTCATGTCCTATTCTATTAATACCAGTCTCATCATGTCCCCACCTGTCATGTCCTATTCTATCAAATCCTACCTCATCATGTCCCCCACCTGTCATGTCTTATTTTGTCAAATCCTACCTCATCATGTCCCAGCTTGTCATGTCCTATTCTATCAAATCCAACCTCATTATGTCCCCCACCTGTCATGTCCTATTCTATCAAATCCTATCTCATCATGTCCCCACATTTCATGTCCTATTCTGTCAAATCCTATCTCATCATTTTCTAACCTGTCATGTTCTTTTCTATCAAATCCTATCTCATCATGTCACCCACCTGTCAAGTCTTATTCTGTCCCTTTCCATCGTGCCCCCACTTGTCATGTCCTGTCCAATCCCATCATTTTCCACTTGTCATGTTCTTCTATGTCCCTTCCAGTCATGTTCTGTCCCATCCTATCATGTCCCCCACCTGTCATGTCCTGTCCCATCTGACCATGTCCTCCACCTTTCATGTCCTGTGCCATCCAATCATGTCCCCTTTTTGTCATGTCCCCCACTTGTCATGTTCTGTCCCATCCTATCATGTCCCCCCACCTGTCATGTCCTGTCCCATCCAACCATGTCCTCCACCTGTCATGTCCTGTCCCATCCCATCATGTCCCCCACCTGTCATGTCATCATATCCCATCCCATCCCATCCTGATGTATCCTATTAAATTGAATCATATCCTGTTTATCTCTTTGTCAAGGTGCTGTATCACATCCTTTTTATACGCTGCTGGTGGCGGTCGTATATTGGCGTCATCTTCTCCGTCTGTCCGTACGTCCATACGTCCGTACATCCATATCTTGTGAACGCAACTCCTCCTATGTTTCTGAATGAATTTTTTCAAAACTTGGTCAATGTCATAACTAAAATTGGTAAATGTGCATGAAGTGACAATTTTCCAGTTCATTGATTTTTACAAGATTTGTGTCTCTTGAAACTTAGTCTCTGTAGCTGATTGATATTGCAGCCTTGTGAACGCAACTCATCCTACATTCCTGAATGAATCTTTTCAAAACTTGGTCAATGTCATAACTAAAATTGGTAAATGTGCATGAAGTGACAATTTTCCAGTTCATTGATTTTTACAAGATTTATGTCCCTTGAAACTTAGTCTCTTTAGCTGAATAATATTGCAACCTTGTGAATGCAACTCCTCCTACATTTCTGAATGAATCTTTTCAAAACTTGGTCAATGTCATAACTATAATGGGTAGATGTGCATGAAGTGGTGATTTTCCAGTTCATTGATTTTTACAAGATTTGTGTCCCCTGAAACTTAGTTTCTGTAGCTGATTGATATTGCAGCCTTGTGAACGCAACTCCTCCTACGTTTCTGAATGAATCTTTTCAAAACTTGATCAGTGGCATTACTATAATGGGTAGATGTGCATGAAGTTGCGATTTTCCGGTTCATTAATTTTTGAAAGATTTTTGTCCCTTGAAACTTAGTCTCTTTAGCTGATTGATATTTCAGCCTTGTGAATGCAATTCCTTGTATGTTTCTGACCTAATCTTTTCAAAACTTGGGCAATGTCATTACTATACTTGGTAGAAATGCACAAAGCAGGGATTTTGATGTTCATCAATATTTGCAATAGTTATGCCTTTCTAAACATGGTCTCTTGAAAACACAACTCAAGTTTCTAAACAGATAAAAGTGCTTAAAGCAGGGATTTTCTGGTACAGTGATTTTTGCAAGAGTTATGCGGAGAAAGAAAAAAGGATTTATATTGATACTGCTATTTGACATACTTTCATATTGGAAACCTTTTTAGGGTTCTATCTCTGTTCAGCTAAATTAATTCATTATGAGCTTATGCTTACAGAAATGTTTAAAGCAATATCATTATGTCAATGTGCTGCATAACATCCTGTTTATCATTATGTCAATGTGCTGCATAACATCCTGTTTATCATTATGTCAAGGTGCTGCATAACATCCTGTTTATCATTATGTCAATGTGCTGCATAACATCCTGTTTATCATTATGTCAATGTGCTGCATAACATCCTGTTTATCATTACGTGCTGCATAACATCCTGTTTATCATTATGTCAATGTGCTGCATAACATCACATCATTGTATCAAGGTGCTGCATCTAATCCTTTTTATCATTGTGTCAAGGTGCTGCATCTAATCCTTTTTATCATTGTGTCAAGGTGCTGCATCTAATCCTTTTTATCATTGTGTCAAGGTGCTGCATCTAATCCTTTTTATCATTGTGTCAAGGTGCTGCATCTAATCCTTTTTATCATTGTGTCAAGGTGCTGCATCTAATCCTTTTTATCATTGTGTCAAGGTGCTGCATCTAATCCTTTTTATCATTGTGTCAAGGTGCTGCATCTAATCCTTTTTATCATTGTGTCAAGGTGTTGCATTACATCACATCATTGTGTCAAGGTGCTGCATCACATCCTGTTTATCATTGTGTCAAGGTATTATATAACATTATTTTCATGTCAAGATGCTGCATCACATCTTTTATCATTGTTCAAGGTGTATTCCTTTTTATTGTGTCAAGGTTTTTTCCTTTTAATCAATGTATCAAGGTGCTGCATCACATCCTGTTTATCATTGTGTCAAGGTATTATATAACATTATTTTCATGTCAAGATGCTGCATCAAATCCTTTTAATCAATGTGTCAAGGTGCTGTATCACATTGTGTTCATCATTGTGTCAAGGTCCTATGGTACCTGCAATGAATTGCAATATATTGCTTACTGCTGGTCTCAAACAAGGGACTTGCAGCTCACAGATCTGGCAAGCAACAAGATGAGCCCAGTTGTTCATATTTCTGGAGAAAAAATTGTTTCTTATGATATTTAAGTTTCAGTCAGAATTTTTGTCATCTTTGCTCAGATGAATAAATCAGTATCACTGAAAAGCACTTTTTTTTTTAAGAAAAAGTTTTAATTTCTTTCTGAAAATATATATATAGGTTTACTTGTGAAAAGAAAATAAGAAAAATATTAGTAAAAAGTATTGTTTTAAAACAAAAAAAAGCCAGCATTAACAATTTTTAATTAAGTGAATGGTAATGAATGTTTACAATTCATTTTGATTGATAGATATAAACATGGCCTCTGTTGCTTTAGATTACTAGATAAAACTGCTATTTTCAGATCCAAATTAGGAGCTGCATGAAGATGTTAAAGTGTCACATCTGATTCATATGTCAGACGCTTTTAAGTGTAATCTCATCACAGCATTCCAGCCCTGCAAAATAAAGTGATGTTGAGAGACATGCCTGCTAGTTCCCACTGAGGAAAACCACTGGGCTGGAAAAGAGAGATAAATATAAAAACCTGATAATGAAGGCAATAAAATGTAATCACTGTTTACCTGTAGTAGAAGCTGCCCACAAATGGTGGTAAAAACCACGTAGCAACATAAAAGGAAATGCGGTAAATATATCGTTCTTGTGTAGCTGTGGTAGCGAATTCTTCGGTTTAACATCATCAAATAAATGAAAGCAATTACTCATGGACAGTTAAACAAGGTGCCAGCAGTTGCCTTGGGCTAATTTGGCGGTTCGGAGACCCATCAATAGCCGTGATTCGTCAGGAAAGCGCTTTGAGGTAGATTTGGGGGGAATTTTTATTAACTGCGCAGAAATTATTAGCGACCATGATTCTTCAGAGGAGATGTTTTGCTGATAGTATCTGAATGTTGGACTTTTATTTATGTCTTAAGGGTTTAAACACAGGTGTATTAAGTTGATTGAGAACCAGCGCAGTAATGTTGATGGACATTTTAAACGCGCAAGTTGGAGAGGGGACGGAAATGAGACTGAAGATTATGACTCTGATTTGTTGATTGTTTATATGCCTGAGGGTTGCAGACCTGATCTTCACCATTCTTCATAATGCTGAAATATGGTCTCAAAGTCTGAAATACTCAAATATTACACTCAAATGTATATCACAGATACACATATAATTATATCATACAAATAGTTATCATATTCAAATATCATACTCAGTTGAAATATCATATTTAGATATTCTCAGATATCATACAAGTGAAGTTATCATGTTTTATCCCCCAGTCAGATATATTCAGATATACTCATGTATCTTACAAATAAGTTAACATACTCAAATATTATTCTCAAATCAAATCAGATTATAATCTTATATTATACAAATGAATCTATCAAATATACTCAAACCAGTTATACTCATATTTTATATTTTATAGAAATAAAAGATATCATACTTACGTATGATACTCAAATCAAATATCATCTGTTGATATACTCAAATCCTGTAGTGAATCAGTGATGGTATCTTGCATTATTTCAAAGTAGTTTTAAATACATGGAGCTTAATGTTGTTCTGCACATTGATGCATGCTCAAATATAAGAAGCAATTTTCACGTGCAAAACAATAAATTTACACATTGCTATCTGAAAATTCATCAGTTATTCATTTGGGTTATTCTTGTTTACCTCTGGGCAGATTACCAAAAAATTACAATTATTAAATTAACTTTGTGGACACAGTTTTTAATGAGCTTTAGTTGTTTATATTTTGAGACTTCTTATTTAATGGCTTAGCAAACTAGTAGAATTTTTTCTTTGATATCGATTTAGATAAATCTATTTTTAAGACATTCTTGATGCATGAACATAGTATAATAATGAAACATATTTATTTCAGTAACAAGAAATTATACAATTTTTGGCAAATATTTGTGTGGAACACATTATTCTGAAAAAAGAGAAGAAAACAATGTAAATGGGGATCTGAGTAAGAGAGAGAGAGAGTGCATGTGTTTATATGTTTATAAATGCACATTGAGACCATTTAAGAGTTCATTATGAAGATATTTAAACAAATTTAAAGATAATCATATGGATGCAATAATGTTTGCACATACTGGTATATTTTTGAAAAGGTAATGTGAAAATGTGAAGAAAGGTCCCCCAAACACACACACACACTTAAAGTAAAACAACATAAATAATTAAAAAAGAATGAAGGTTGGAAATAAAATCAGTAGGTAAGTTAACCACAAACAAATACTTTTTCAGAATGGCCTAAAGGTAGCCCGGTCTTCTTATGTTTTAAAAAGGAAATATTCATTACCAACATAGACAGGAAAATTAAACTTTTTTTGGCTATATCCTGTTCATACCTCAAATTATTACTTGCATATTCCTCAGAAAAACACAGTCCTGTAATTTCTGTGTATTTTCATAAAAGTCTGTTTTAGTGACAAGCTCCTCAAACCAGAGCTAGATAGATTTTCCGGATGCAGAAAACCACAAGTGTGTGTAACCAAAAAGAGAGGTAGGGGAGAGGCCATATTAATCTGATGTACTTTGTATTCCTTGAAATTAATAGATGTCCCTTCCTATCTTCTCCATGTTTCATGTATATATTGCTTACCTTGCTAGCTTAAAGAAGTTTTTAATGTTCCCTGAAGGACAAGCATAAATCGTAGTTGGCTTGAAAACTACTGGATGGATTAACTTCAAACTTGGAATATAGGTACCAGAGTTGTTCTGTAAGAGAACGCTTGTTGGTACATGTTCCATTCCTCTCCACGAATAATTCAGGCTCTAAAATAATAGTTGCAAGCATGAGGCGAGTGCCCGTGTTCTTGAACATATGTCTGATGAAATGTATAAGTGCATTGCAAAAAAACACACCATAACTCTACCTTTTTATCTATGTTTATTTTTCTTGTTCAGAAATTAACTTAAAATTAAGTTCAAACTATAATTTATCCCTTTCCCTCATATAGACTCATTTTGACTCACTCAATAGGTATCACATAAAGCCTGATCTGCAGAAAACCACAGTTAAACTTTACCAAATTTAATTACAAAATCCTCATTTCCAGACCACTGAGGAGCAGCGAACAGCATAAAACCTGATCAGCCTGCGAGTTACTCGCAGGCTGATCTGGTTTTATGCTGTTCGCATAGGTCTTTTCATGGTTTCCTCTATGAGGGAAAGGGTTAACCCTTTACAGCTACTTTGTGATTAATAAAAGTTGCAGGTTTAATGCAGGTTTGATTCCATTTGATAGTGGAGAATTTCCTGTAGTTCCTTTTAATTTTTGATTGGCTCTTATTCCGGTGTTCAAAAAAGCTCCGGGGAACATAACCTTATTCTGTTAGATTCTTTTTATTTAAGAGATCAACAATGATGGAATATGATTTCATTAAATTTTATCAAATTATGAAATTGCGCTTTGATTAAACTTTTAAAACAGATATGCTGGTATACAGGGGACATAACACATCGTGTGATTCCCATTATGTAATTCAACAAACTCCAGGCTTCAGGGGTTGGATTAAGGTAATTAATTTCATTTTTTCATTTTTAGCTTGTCTGTTTCAAAGAAAAAGTCGAGCTATTATGATTGCTGGGTTGTTGTTTTTGTCATCATTTTGCAAAAACTTTGATGTAGTCCATTTCTCAAACATTTTTAACAGACAATCATCGGCATCCGCATGTGGTGCTCTTGTTCTTTGCTCATGCAGTTTGCAAAGTGGTAAGGTTGGACTTTTAGGAGAATTTAATAGATATATATCATCTATCCTTCAATTTCTACAGTTATTGTTTTATAACACTATCATCCTTATTTCTTGAGCATTCTTGATCAAACTTGGAGACAGTGTTTATTGCCATAATATTTTGGCCAAGTTTGATTATGACTGATTTCAGACCACAAGCTAGTATTTAATATATATTAAACTACCTTATTTCATCATCTTAAAATCCTAGTATCCTGATTTACTGTGTCAAGTAATTTTGATAAAACTTAGAAATAATGCTGACCTCTGGGTCCAAATTTGATTATGTCTAATATCGAACC
The DNA here is from genome assembly GCA_021229015.1 of Solen grandis. Lineage (NCBI taxonomy): Eukaryota > Metazoa > Mollusca > Bivalvia > Adapedonta > Solenidae > Solen > Solen grandis. The sequence continues at coordinate 54,755,397 of CM037783.1, forward strand.
ATTTGGTCATGAATGATATTAGAAAACTTATTAAAAGCTATAGTAGTCATATGAGCAAAAAAGAGCCATCTTAATAAAAGAAATGTGCATGGGAGAGATCATATTTCTGTTTGTTTTTCACTTAAAAAGATACTGAGTGATTGACCACTAGTACATTTGTTTGGGATGCACTCTTACAGTTCTCTGATTTTCTGCACTAAGATATCCATCATCTGCAGTTGTTGTTCAGTTTATTAGAATGCTCTTGCATTGGCTGACTTTTTCCCTCGTTAACCTAGAGAAGTTAATTAATACCAAGGTGTCATCAGATTGTTGAATTGCCATTCTGAATGATGAGGTACCAAATCAATACTAGGAGAAGATATATGTTTCACATGCATTGCTGAATGAAAATAAGATATTCATGTCTTTATTTCAAGAACTAAGATGCTTGACACATTACGTGGTGAATATTAAATTACTGAACTGTAAATGGTATATGAAACAATGGACTTCCCTCTCCAGTGCAGACTGTGGAAGATGAGGTACAAGGTATTGCAAACAGAGGAGACCCTGGTCTGGTTTTGCTTTGTTTACCCGGCACATACACATGTAAATATGAGGTTTTAAAATTTCAGTCAAGACTGAAAATGGCCTCCTATAGAAGCAAAGTCTGTAGAAAAGCATCTCTTAATATATTATTGAAAAAAAAAATGAATTTCAGTCTGTCGTAAGAATTTTATACTATCTTTCTTAATATGATAATCTTAATACTATAAAAATGTCTGCATATCTACCTTCAAATTAACCCTTATCATGCTAAATTCTTTAATTAGACTTTATTGTCCTGCCTTTATTTTGGAAGGTGTTTAAAGGGGTGCTTGGTTAAAATTTATTGACTGAAGAGTACACAGTGCAGGCTCTGATTAGACTGCAGGGATGTGCTGGCTGCTCCTGGTCTGCACTGGTTGCAAAGGCAGTCACAAGTGCCTACAGTATCATAAGAGTTAAGTTATTTTTATTTGAATTCATTTCATGTCTGTAATCTGAATTGACTGGTCTGATTTGCTTTTACAGAATACTGGAATCCTAAGAGGTTTGTCCCATGTTGTAGACTAGGTAATATATATTGCATGGCTTTCGCGAGTTGAGCTTGATTAACCTGCACACTGTACATGAGTGCGTACATGTGCACAAATGTATGTGGGTGGGTTAATCAAGATCATGAGTGAAGCCAGTGCAATATATGTCTTGTAACATGGCCAAAATAAAGGAAGGAGGTGGTGCTACAGTCTTGTGACTTTTTTTATGCAGCTGGTCCCAGATATTGAGCACTTTTGGTATCGGAGAGAAATCCTGTGAAAATTACCAATTAGTGAAAGGAAAGTTTCCTCTTAACCAATCAAATAACTCTTTCCAAACAAACACTCGCATTTCGGCACCTTCAGTACAGACACGCAGAGAAGGACATACTAAATCTGTTATAGTTGTTAGTTTTTGCATTTTACCATGGATCTGAACTACCTTGCGAAAAATATATTCATATCACATGTTGACTTGTCTTTAGTAGATTCTATTTATATTTTCAAACAGTCTCAAATTCAGTGTGACAATACCAGTTTCAAACATTTAGGAAAATGATTGTGATGTGCTGTTCGTGACAAGCAAATAATGAACTGTGTAGGATTTCCTGAATATTCGGAAATCCTGTACATCTGACAAGTTAAAGAATCATTAGGTCCAATGTGTAGAGAACAATTTTCCACTTTGCATACGTTATATCCCATTTAAAATTGATGAAGGATAAAATTAATGAAAGTATAATATTCTTGATAAAGCCATCGATGAAATTGACGAGAATTAGTCCCCCTTGAAAATCGATGATTATACAATAAGCAACTTAAAGTTACGTTAGGAACTGGCCCCATATTAAGTGGCTTCTAATTCTGGGTCCAGGGTCTATTTCTGCCAACAATTCTTAGCGCTATGTAAAGCTAAAATACTTGAGAGCAAATTTCATTATTCTTGTTTCTCTAATACAAATACCCAAATGTTTCATTTCTTAACAATTATTGCTTGATATTAAGGTAATAACTCATTTTAGCTTAGACATGTACTTGATTATTTCATAAGATAGTAATAGTGGAATGTGTATCTACCTAGTTTAAGAATTTAAATTTTACTTAGCGCTAAGTATTATTGGTGGAATTTGAACCAGATTATATTACACTTGCCTTCTTTTTCTAATTCATTTTTTATAAAACAGGAAACAGATGGATTTTCAAAAGTATGCAAGTGACATTTTAAAAAACAAAGTTTCTACAGTCCTATGTGAAATTAATTGGAATGATTTATAATTGATTATCAAATCATTTGAGCTTCTGATACTTCCAATCATTTTATTATGTTTTATAACCCGATTCCTTTAACTACTAGCGAAGATATTAAACATTTAAAATATCTGCTTCTCTTTCTAGTGGCTAGACTAAGCTGCTGTCAACCTGTACAATACTGCTGGCACTTGGTGACTGCCTTTGTGACCTGTGCAGACCAAGATTAGCCTACACATCTGTGCAGTCTGATCATGGTCTGCACTGTATTCTATTCAGTCATTCAGTCAATAAATTTTCAGCAAGCACCCCAAAACAACTAATGGTACAGTCCAAAAAGAAGAAAGGACAAGTCCAATTAAGAAATTTAGCATGGTAAGGGTTAATGGAGTATATTTCTTAAAAATAAGAGAGATGGATCCGGATGCTATAAACACCTCCTGTAGAGCATCATGAAGATGACATGTCCCTGAAGGAAACTGTGCAGTCAGTCAGAAACTCAACCAAATGAATGAGCTGATAAAATTCATTGAAGTTTGTTTTATGGCAATGTATTGCTACAAGCTAGTCTATACATCATCGTGCAGCGGAATTCATACCTGTAAACCTAGTGAACATTCCCTTTCTTCTTTAGCTCTCTTCTTTGTGGACTTTGTCAGAGGCCAGTCCATGCTAACCTCATACAGTAAAAATCATCAATTTCCGTGGATAACAAATTTTTGTTGGTTTTGTTGAAGTCTTATCACTAATATTTCCCATATGAAAACATCCATTTAACCCTTTCCCTCATAGAGGAAACCATGAAAAGACCTATGCAAACAGCAAAAAACCAGATCAGGTTTTATGCTGTTCGCTGCTCCTCAGTGGTCTGGAAATGAGGATTTTCTGCAGATCAGGCTTTATGTGGTACCTATTCAGTGTGTCAAAATGAGTCTATATGAGGGAAAGGGTTAATAGATGTTACATTTTCTAGAACATGAATCCCTGAATAGCCATTGATACAAATTCAACATAATTTAACCCTTTCCCTCATATATACTCATTTTGACGCCCTCAAAAGGTATCACATAAAGCCTGATCTGCAGAAAACCACAGTTAAACCTTACCAAATTTAATTACAAAATCCTCATTTCCAGACCACTGAGGAGCAGCGAACAGCATAAAACCTGATCAGCCTGCGAGTTACTCGCAGGCTGATCTGGTTTTTTGCTGTTCGCATAGGTCTTTTCATGGTGTCCTCTATGAGGGAAAGGGTTAATGCTTTTGCAATACATTGTGCAGATGATATGCTAATATCCCGCTCTATATTAGACCTATGCAATATCACTAGTGGTTTGGTAGTGGTCAGTGTTAAAGCTTGCAGTCTGATCAAGTTTCATATTGGTCACATTGATTATTTCAGTTACAACTTCGAAATGGTAAAGGGTTCATCAAACACTATACCTCATGAATATCCATGTACAAATTTATTAATATTGATTTACTGGAACTTTTAAACGGTATATAAAACAATGTGTTTTTTCTTTTGTAAACTGTGTAGAATCATATTGTATGAGCAAACAGAGGAGACCCTGATCAGATGGCTTCTTTCAATTTTGCTAAAGTGTCAAAATGAGCCTGTATGCAGTAAAGGATTAAGAGCTTGGCCTAACCAGATTTTGAAGTTATTCTATTGTAAACTATCAATAATTAGCAGACACGACACAACCTGATCAGCCAGCGAGTTACCATCTCTGCCTCAGTTTATGATCAGCCACAATTTGGTGTAATTGCAAGTTGATCTGGTTTTTCAATCAGTGCATTAACCATTGTACATACGGTGGTCCATTCATGTATTTGAAGGATAAAGTATAGCTCCGGACAGGTGAGAAGTAATACCTGTTCTATAGAGGTCATGATCTTGTTTCTAAAACACTCAATGGATGACCGGTGACAGCTCATCCTTATGGCACACTGGTGAATCAGGTTTCAAGGAGATGAAGAACTTTCTATATGGGGAAAATTGCTTGTGTGCTATTGTGCAGTGTATTTCGTTTTGCAGTGTTCGCCTTTTTGCCGCGATTGTTAGGATGTGTTTACTTTGGTAGATGGAGGTAAGGGTTTAACCCTTTCCCTCATAGAGGACACCATGAAAAGACCTATGCGAAAAGCATAAAACCAGATCAGCCTGCGAGTAAATCGCAGGCTGATCAGGTTTTATGCTGTTCGCTGCTCCTCAGTGGTCTGGAAATGAGGATTTTGTAATTAAATTCGGTAAGGTTTAACTGTGGTTTTCTGCAGATCAGGCTTTATGTGAAACCTATTGAGAGCGTCAAAATGAGTCTATATGAGGGAAAGGGTTAAATCTTGGTTTCAGTCTCCAGATCCATTATAATCTTTTGCAATTTTGTGAACAATCAAATATTTGAGCACAACTGTTTATTTGTTGTTGTTGTTTTTGTTGTTGTTAGGAGATGAACAACGTTGTGTCCTATATAGCGACATCTAATTACTGGTGGAGGAAGAACATGGAGGACCTATATACATGATTTTAGGCACTGAGTGCACCCAAGTAGAATCACTGATGTACTGCAAGCCAGCTGGAAGGCTTCCTCAGGTGAAATACCCGGGTGACCAGACTGGGATTCAGACCCACACCTGAGAAGAGCTAAGTGGTGATAATAACACTCAGCTAGTCTGATGTTCCAAAGGCACAAAGTATACTGTTAATCCATTAAAATGGGCTTGATTTGTTACAATATGAAATCCAATTTTGCACAGTTGACTTCTCATATAGTCATATAAGATCCTAGTTAATGTGGTATCTAGAATTTGGACCTCCAGTAGTTTTAATTTAAACACATTTATTTTACATCCATAGGGAAAGAAGTTCTTACAACTTGTACTAATCCCTTTTAACAGTTCCTTGGTTGGACCAGTATTTTGCACTTGGGAAAGTCATGAAAAGTCATTGACCCTCAATGAGGTTTAAACCCACAACCTTCAGAAGTCAGGTATGGACCATGCTACACTGTCTTTCGATACTGTACTCGTTCCAGAAGTACTTTGTCTAAAACGTGACAAAGTACATTTATAAACTAGTATATATAAACCCACTGTTAACAACAGCTGATTTCTTTCTCCCCTCTCTGCGAAAAAAAACTGCCACTTATCCAGGTATGACTTTTCTTGTACCTCCAGGAAATATTGCTATATTAGAGAATATGTGAAACAATGCAAAGGTAAAAAACAAATGGATGTAATTAGAGGTTTCTTAAAGCACTAGTTGTGTTTTGTGTTTAGGGGACAGACGAAAGATGTGGCAGAACATCAATTGACACTCTTCTCATCAATTTGTATTACTCATGCCTGACATTTTGTGCATTTAAGATTTCAGGCTGAAAACAATGTATTTCTAATTGAGAGAGTGTTATATGACGTGGAATAAGGCTAAAATCATCCATATCTCCTGCTCTGTATGTATGTCACATGTGTTTGGAGGCGGACGGAAAAGTTCACAGGTGCAAACATTTTGTACTGTCTTGGCTGGTTTTGACTTTTATGGGAGAAAAGAAATGTTAATTTTTCTGTCCTTTGGTTTTAAGTGATATATTGTAAGAATATTATTTTAGAAGTTTTTTTATGATATTGTAGAAAAGCACATTGAGATTGCTATCTATCATAACTTCATCTGTGATTTACGAGTCTCCATCATATACAATACTTAGCACTAAGTAGTGATTAAATGTTAAGATTAGGTAGACAACCATTCCATGTCTATGAAAAATTCAAGTTTATTATTAAGTTGATATAAAAAAAATCTTCATAACTTGTTTCCCATGATCAATTTAAAAAAGTTTAAACCAAGCTGTATTTCTTGTTTTCCAACCAGTGTAAAAAGAAGCAAGTTTAAACCAAGCTATATTCACACAGCATCAGAAGTTGGAATTTCCACTGAGGTTATTTTTTAGAGTGTTTTTGATTTATTTTATAGATATATATAAATATATATATATATAACAGCAGATATTTGTTCCCTCCAAATTGAAAATAAGGTGTTTTGTTTAAGAGCTTAATTTCAGAAAAGTCAGGGTCCCTGAGGAAATATTCGCAAAACATCTCAATACTTTCATTAATTGTATTTTCTGCTGTAAATGATTTCAAAATTTAAAGTTTTAGATCTTAAGGCTTGAGTCTTACCTCTTCCATAAAGATTTTTACCACAATCTCTCTCTAGACTCCAGTTACAAATGTTGCTTGCAGAAATTACTGCTGTAGAATTGTCTCTTCCAGAAAAAGGTACCTGTAGGTAGTGGCTTAGCACGAGTAACATTGGCACAACTTATACATAGAAGTAAGTGTTGGAGATGTCCTCTTTTACAGTATATATTAGGATTTTTCAAATGCCCATCAAACGACAGGATGTATTATTGATTCACCTGTGGTGTCTGGGCGGTGGGTGGGCAGCATCCACTGATGTGGTCTGCTCTTTAACTCAATAAACGTACACTGATCTTCACCAAACTTAGTCACAATGTATATTGGCATAATATCTTGACCAAGTATGATAATCAGCCAGATTGTCCAAGACACTCTGGAGTTATGGCCCTTGAAATGATGAAAAATGGCTAAATTAACAGTGTCCCCTCTCTAACTTGGACAAATGTGAATAGATCTTTATCAAACTTGGTCATAATGTACATGGGCTCAGTATCTCAGACAAGTTCGATAACCAGCAAGATTGCCCCAGACATTCTGTAGTTATGACCCTTGAATTGATGAAAAATTGCTTAATTAACATTGTCTCTCTCTGTCTCTAAGGAACATAAATTAATCTTTACTAAATTACCGGTAGGTCACAATGAATATGGGCACAATATCTCAACAAAGTTTAATAACCAGTCAAAACAACTTGGACACTCCATAGTTGAAGCTTGGTTGAATTGTTAAAAAATTGCAAAATTAACAGTGTTTGCTCTCTAAACCGATCTTTACCAAAGTTTGTCACAACATATATTGGCTAAGTATCTCAATTGAGTCTGAAAACCAGTCAGAATGTCCCAGACACTTCAATGTTACAGTTTTTAAATTGGTAAAGTTACCCAGTGAGCGTATGTTTTGATAACAATCTTGTTTAAGCATTGAATTCTAATGTATATGCATTCTGGTTTTTAAGTCTGGCAAATCTTGCTCTCTCTTGATTGCTGCAAATAGGTTTTAAAGTTGCAACAAGGCTTTTGCTCATCTAATATTGAATGTCACAGTTTTCCATTTGGGAACAATTAAATCCCAGGAGGTTCAATAATGATATGTTGTTAAAACTGTCGCACAGGTGTTTCTTAATTAAACGTTTGATCTGTTAATAATGTCCCATCTCATGGAAGAACGTGGCTGATGCCATCCCATACATTTACCAGGGAAAGTATTTATTGATGATCCAGGGTGGTTCAATAAAATTCAGAATGTAGATAAGTCACAGAACTGATGCAGTATGTGTGTATGTCCAGTTAGACAGGATGGTTGGATAGAGCAGTGTGGCGCCACCTGGTTGAAGGAGAAGGTAGCAGCTGTTGCACCAAGGCAGGGCCCGTCATCATGGAAAACCATTTTTGATCTCATGAATATTTCTGATGGAATCAATAGCTATCATAGCTTAATTAAACATTTCCTTTGTCACAGATGGCCGTTTAAGTGAGTTGAAGAGAAGAAATGGAGAAAAGTCTCTTATATAAAATCTTGAAATTAGTTTGAATTTTACATTAAAAAAAGAAATAAATCAAGGAAGAGCATAATTAAAACGAGTCTTCAAATTTAATACTACATTTATTATTAATAATGTTATATATTTTTGATCATATCTGTGAAGAATTTTTAACTCTTGAAAACAAGAGATAAGATTCTTATGTATTCTAGAATACATGTATAGTAACAAAGTAAGGAATCACCATGACCTCCACTAACAAAGTAAGGAATCATTACACAGTGAAGTGAGGCCTTAATAGACTTACTCCGGAATTACCCAGCTAATCCAGGGGTAAAAACAAACTTTTACAGTTACAACTTTGTTGCACTATTTGTATTGTGAAAGATAGTGCACTGTGAAACTATAACAGTAAAAGTCCCCACCCACCACTCCCAGATGGGAAAAACCTACATTTGCCTCTTCCAGATAACATCTATTTAGGAATCATAATGGTCATCCTGTTGTGTAGCCTTTATAAGGCTGTGTAATGGGGAAACATGGCTTTAGTTTTGCACCTGTAAATGTTTTGCTCTAGGGGTAGGTGGCAGTCTGACCAAGGAGAATTTAGCATTTTTATCCCCTGCCAAAAGGCGGCGGGGGATATAGTAATAGTCTCCGTCTGTCCGTCCGTCCGACATTGTTGTCCGGAGCATAACTCTGAAAGTATTTGAGGTATCAACTTGATACTTCATAGGTGGATAGATCTCATTGAGGAGGTGTGCAGTGCACAAGAATGATAACTCTACCTTTCATAATTTTTGAGTAATTGCCCTTTGTTATTTTTCAGACTTTATTTTTGTCCGGAGCATAACTCCAAAAGTATTTGAGGTATCAACTTGATACTTTATAGGTGAATAGATCTTATTGAGGAGGAGTGGAGTGCACAAGAATGATAACTCTACCTTTTATACTTTCTGAGTTATTGCCCTTTGTTATTTTTCAGACTCTATTTTTGTCCGGAACATAACTACAAAAGTATTTGAGGTATCAACTTGATACTTTATAGGTGAATAGATCTCATTGAGGAGGAGTGGAGTGCACAAGAATGATAACTCTACCTTACATACTTTCTGAGTTATTGCCCTTTTTTTTTTCAGACTTAATTTTTGTCCAGAGCATAACTCGAAAAGAATTTGAGGTATCAACTTTGAACTTCATAAGTGGATAGATCTTATTGAGGAGGAGTGCAGTGCACAAGAATGATAACTCTACCTTTCATAATTTTGAGTTATTGCCCTTTGTTATTTTTCAGACTTAATTTTTGTACAGAGCATAACTCAAAAAGTATTTGAGGTATCAACTTGATAATTCATAAGTGAATAGATCTCATTGAGGAGGAGTGCAGTGCACAAGAATGATAACTCTACCTTTTATACTTTTTGAGTTATTGCCCTTTGTTGTTTTTCAGACTTAATTTTTGTCCAGAGCATAACTCAAAACCAAGGATCCTAAAAACCGATTTTTTACCGGTTTTGACCGATTTTGATCTCAATCGACCGGTTCAGATTTCAAAAAGTACCAAAAAAATCGGTCGAAAAAAAATCCATAATCCTCGTCTAAAACTTTCAAAATCGGTCCAAACGGTTCATAATAGTCTCTCTTACACACCAATTGACCTACTTCTTGAATTTCCGGTGTGTCCTCGGGGCAGGTGTCAGTGGGGGTCAGGCAGGGACACCCGTCTAGGTCATTATTGGGCAGTTAAGATGAATGGATTGACGGTTTGTACTTAGCGGTTATTTGGACGGTGCCGTGTAATTATCTATGCCGTATTAATGGACCATTGCTTGTTTGCAAACTGTAACCGGTTGTAATCACAAATAAATAAAAGTTATTGACAAAAAAAATATATAAACACAAAGGCACATAATAAACAACACCAAAACGACTGCTTCCAACAATTTATTGATTCGTTAGAGTCATATACAGACCGTCATATACATGCACTTCCGGTAAACAAACTTTCGATTTCGTAGAGGTAAATATTGCAGAAAAATACCTTATTATGCCAACAGGATGCTGAAATATAATAAAAGATCTATTTTCACACTGCAAATGATTCAGGGTATGTTGATTGAAAATATCAATGTTATTTTTTTTTTCGGTTATGTTTTTTTTCGGGGGGGGGGGGGGGGGGGTTTGCCGTCGACCGGTTGAGATTCCAAAATTTTAGGATCCCTGCTCAAAACGTATTTCAGGTATCAACTTGATAATTCATAAGTGAATAGATCTTGTTGAGGAGGAGTGGAGTGCACAAGAATGATAACTCTACCTTTTATATTTTTTGAGTTATTGCCCTTTGTTGTTTTTAGCTCGCCTGAGCACAACATGCTCATGGTGAGCTTTTGTGATCGCCTTTTGTCCGGCGTCCGTCCGTGTGTGCGTCTTGCGTCAACTTTTCCTTTAAACAACTTCTCCTCCTAAACCACTGGATGGGTTTTGACCAAACTTCACAGGAATCATCCTTATCATGACCTCTATCAAAGTTGTTCAAATTATTTTTATTGGGTGAATAAGTAGGTCACAGGAGCTAAAAATAGATTTTTAAAATGCAATCTTAGAAAATCTTCTCCTTCAAAACTGTAAGGCCTAGAGCTTTATTAATTGGTATGTAGAATTGTCTTATGAACATCTACAAAAGTTGTTCAGATCATGACCCTGGGGTAAAAATTGGCCCCGCCCCAGGGGTCATTTTATTTTTCATAGGTTTATATAGTGAAAAACTTTAAAAATCTTCTTCTATAAAACAAAAAGGCCTAGAGCTAAGATATTTGGCGTGTAGCATTATCTAGTGAATCTCTACAAAAGTTGTTCAAATTATGACCCTGGGGTTAGAATTGGCCCTGCCCCGGGGGTCACTTGTTTTACATAGACTTATATAGGAAAAACTTTAAAAATCTTCTCCTATGAAACTATAAGGCCTAGAGCTAAGATATTTGGTATGTAGCATCATCTAATGGTTCATTACCAAGATTGATCAAATCATAGCCCTATGGTGATAAATGACCCCGCACCAGGGGTTACTTGTTTTACATAGAGTTATATAGGAAAATCATAAAAATCTTTTATGAATCCATAAGACCTAGAGCTTAGATAATTAGCTCACCTGAGCACAACGTGCTCATGGTGAGCTTTTATAATTGCCTTTTGTCCGGCGTCTGTCGTCCGTCCATCTGTCCATGCGTGCCTGCGTCTTGCGTCAACTTTTTCCATTAAACAACATCTCCTAATCCGCTGAAGGGATTTTGACAAAATTTCACAGGAATCATCCTTATGATGTCCTCTAACAAAATTGCACAAACTATTATGATTGGTTGAAAAAGAAGGTCACAGGAGCTAAAAATAGATTTTAAAATGCAATCTTAGAAAATCTTCTCCTGCAAAACTGTAAGGCCTACAGCGTGTAGAATTGTCTTATAAACCTTTACAAAAATTGTTCAAATCATGGCCCTAGGGTCAAAATTTGCTCTGCCCCAGGGGTCACTTTATTTTACATAGGAAAAATAGAAAAATCATCTCCTGAAATACTGCAAGGCTTAGAGCTTGGATATTTGGTATGTAGAATTGTCTTGTGAACTACTACAAAAGTTGTTAAAATAATGACCTTACCAAAGTTTGTTTTTAATCATGGCCCTGTGTCAAAATTGGTCCCACTTTAAGTATGTTCATAATATAAACCATTGAAAGCAATATTTCTCAGGTGAGCGATTAAGGGCCATCATGGCCCTCTTGTTTAGACTTAATTTTTGTCTGGAACATAAGTTTAAAAGAATTTGAGGTATCAACTTTGAACTTCATAGGTGGATAGATCTTATTGGGGAGGAGTGCAGTGCACAAGAATGATAACTCTACCTTTCATAATTTTTGAGTTATTGCCCTTTGTTATTTTTCAGGCTTACTTTTTGTCCGGAGCAAAACTTAAAAAGTATTTGAGATAACAACTCGAAACTTCATAGGTGGATAGATCTTATGGAGGAGGTGTGCAGTGCACAAGAATGATAACTCTACCTTTCATAATCTTTTAATTATTGCCCTTTGTTATTTTTCAGGCATAATTTTTGTCCAGAGCATAAGTAAAAAGTATTTGAGATATCAGTATATACTTCATAGGTGGATAGTTCTTATAGAGGAAAAGTGCAGTGCACAAGAATGATAACTCTACCTATCATACTTTTTGAGTTATTGCCCTTTGTTATTTTTCAGGCTTAATTTTTGTCTGGAGCTAAACTCAAAAAGTATTTGAGATATCAACTTGAAACTTCATAGGTGAATAGATCTCATTGAGGAGGAGTGCAGTGCACAAGAATGATAACTCTACCTATTATTAGGTTTTCGCATCGCTTGCGAAAACCTATTGTTCTTCTTCTGTTTTATTTTTTTTTTTATTTTTATTATTATTTTTCTAACCTTTTTTTGTGAACGGCATATCACCATGATAGAAAAAAGTCACATTTCTGATTTTTTTACCACTTTTGTCCTAAGATCTGAATTTGATCCTCACGTTGAGAAATTTTTCATTTTTGTCTTAGTTTTGCCGCTAGGTGGCGTTTTGTAAAAATGACTAAGGGCTAATAACTCTGTTATTTGAGGTCCGATTCAAATGCGGTTTTTTGTATTGTGTTCCTTGTCAGAAACTTAATAAAATATGATACGTTTCAATTATTTGCGTATATAAAACTTTCGTGCTACAGGAGGTTGAAAGTTCAAATCTCGAAAAAAACGATGAAATAAAGGTAGGTCTACGAAAAACTTGCCCATTTTTTTCAGAGATGAGATAGGAGAATTTTGTTTGTTGCATATGATTCTCAAGACAAATACGCACAAAATATATGGTGTGGCGATTTTGAGAAATGCATGGTTTGTCAACAGTATGCGGTCAAACTTTACCAATATTTTCGAAAAATCAACATTTTAAAAGCATGACTTTTACGGTTATTTGCAGTTCCTGACTTTATTTTTTATTCAATCTTCATCATTTTTTCACTGTTAATGCATTTTCATAAAACAAATAAAATAATAGAAAAAAAATCACACATAATATGCAAAGGTCAAGGTCATATACCAATTATTATTATTTATATCGGCATAAAATAGCTCCAAATCTAAAAATATTTTATAGAAAGTATATGAACAAAAGTTTTAGTCTGTGAAGAGATCTTTCCATTGGTGTTTAGTTTTTGAAGATCGGACTTCATTTGATCAAATGACCACAGTCCAAAGTTTGATCCTTTTATCAAACAATTGTAAATCCGTATGTTTCCTCTTTTTTGCTGCTCCTGACTTTAATTTTTGTTTAATCTTCATCATTATTTCACTGTTTATGCATTTTTATAAAACAAATAAAATCATAGAAAAAAATTCAAGCATAATATGCAAAGGTCAAGGTCATATACCAATTTTTATTATTATTATCGGCATAAAATAGCTCCAAATCTAAAAATATTTTATAGAAAGTATATGAACAAAAGTTTTAGTCTGTGAAGAGGTCTTTCCATTGGTGTTTAGTTTTTGAAAATCGAACTTCATTTGATCAAATGACCACAGTCCAAAGTTTGATCCTCTTATCAAACAATTGTATATCCACATGTTTCCTCTTTTTCGCTGCTCCTGACTTTATTTTTGGTTCAATCTTCATCATTATTTCACTATTTATGCATTTTTATAAAACAAATAAAATCATAGAAAAAAATCAAGCATAATTTGCAAAGGTCAAGGTCATATACCAATTATTATTATTTATATCGGCATAAAATAGCTCCAAATCTAAAACTATTTTATAGAAAGTATATGAACAAAAGTTTTAGTCTGTGAAGAGGTTTTTCCATTGGTGTTTAGTTTTTGAAGATCGGACTTCATTTGATCAAATGACCACAGTCCAAAATTTGATCCTTTTATCAAACAATTGTATATCCGTATGTTTCCTCTTTTTTGCTGCTCCTGACTTTATTTTTTGTTCAATCTTCATCATTATTTCACTGTTTATGCATTTTTATAAAACAAATAAAATCATAGAAAAAAAATCAAGCATTATATGCAAAGGTCAAGGTCATATACCAATAATTGTTATTTTAATCGGCATAAAATAGCTCCAAATCTAAAAATATTTTATAGAAAGTATATGAACAAAAGTTTTCGTTTGTGAAGAGGTCTTTCCATTGGTGTTTAGTTTTTGAAAATCGGACTTCATTTGATCAAATGACCACAGTCCAAAGTTTGATCCTTTTATCAAACAATTGTAAATCCATATGTTGCTTCTTTTTTGCAGCTCCTGACTTTATTTTTGTTCAATCTTCATCATTTTTTCACTGTTTATGCATTTAAATAATACAAGTAAACTCATAGTAAATAACGATGAAAATATACAAAGGTCAAGGTCATAATACCGATTATTGTTATTTTTATCGGCACAAAATAGCTTCAAATCTAGAGATATTTTAAAGAAGGTATATGAATAAAAGTTTTAGTTCGTGAAGAGATCGTTCTAATGATGTTTAGTTTTTGAAGATCTGACTTCATTTGATCAATTTACAAAAATATTCGAATAAAGTTAATATCAATCAATTATGTCTGCAGTTGAAACCAGTACTCTTACTAGTCAAATTAAAAGCGAAAACCAAGATGCCGCTTTGCGGTTCTAGTTGCCTTTGTTATTTTTCAGGCTTAATTTTTATCACAGTGACCTTGACATTTTACATGTAGACCTCAAAATAGAGGAATTAGTAGGTCTTCACATGGGTTTCATATCTATAATTACTTTAAGCAGTCTTCATTACTAAAAATTTTCTTTTAAAAATGAAATATTATACTCTCCAAAACATTTTCTAGAGAGCAAGCGTACGGCGGGGGATGGCCATGTCAATATGGCTCTTGTTAATTTTCTTTTAATCTAAATCCCTGCCCTAGGGCATTGCCAATTATCAAAATCCCCACATAATTTGCAGGCCAAAGTCTATACTCTGGGAGCTGGTACCATTCTGTCTGTCAAATCCCAAGCTGTCGAGAATGGTCTTCTGTCAAAAGCCTGATGTATGCCTGCCACTCTCACCCTGGGGCAAAACATTGATAGGTGCCTTTTAGTATAGTTGCGCAAACTGTCCTTTTAGGTGATGGAACAGCATCAGTAAAAACGCATGTCAAGTGGTCTTTGAGAGTATATTTTCCCTGAAGCTTTGCATTATTCCCTCAAAACTGCTCAACTCATTGTTTATATACAAAATACTGTGTGTGTGTGTTTTCAGGAAAAGAATGTACATGTTTGTGGTGGTTAACTTCAACAGAGAAAGAAAGTAGTTGCTTGACACTACTTCTTGATTATTTAATCCTGTCCAGGACATATGACCATAATGATTAGCGAGAGAGAAAGAGAGAGCTATCCCTCAGTAGTGCTGTATAGTAATTGGAATCTATTCCAGAAATGAAAATGATTGAAAGGAATAATCAAAATCTCAATCTGATGAGATATTTAATTGATAATTGGTTAACCCTTTCCCTCATAGAGGATACCATGAAAAGACCTATGCGAACAGCATAAAACCAGATCAGCCTGCGAGTAACTCGCAGGCTGATCAGGTTTTATGCTGTTCAGGCTGATCAGGTTTTATGCTGTTCACTGCTCCTCAGTGGTCTGGAAATGAGGATTTTGTAATGAAATTTGGTAAGGTTTAACTGTGGTTTTCTGCAGATCAGGCTTTATGTGGTACCTATTGAGTGCGTCAAAATGAGTCTATATGAGGGAAAGGGTTAAGTCATTGCAAAATGTTAGGAATCAGATCTACCCCCCTACACACACACATCATGCTGGATCAAACTGTTTGACTTTCCAAAACGTTACAATCAGGGAAATGAGCTGAAATCTCAAAGGTACATAAAAGTAAAAGACTGATTTAACCCTTTCCCTCATATAGACTCATTTTGACGCACTCAATAGGTATCACATAAAGCCTGATCTGCAGAAAGCCAAACTCAAACCTTACCAAGTTTAATTGTAAAATCCTCATTACCAGACCACTGAGGAGCAGCGAACAGCATAAAACCTGATCAGCCTGCGAGTTACTCGCAGGCTAATCTGGTTTTATGCTGTTCGCATAGGTCTTTTCATGGTTTCTTCTATGAGGGAAAGGGTTAAGCATGGTTACCTATAAAGTAGATACTAGGGTAAAATAGATTGTATTTATTAATTACACCAATAATTTTGTGGATATGATCATCTCCATTGGATTAATAACTGGCTCCTCACTAATGTTTTAGTCTCAGATGTGAAGGTTTTTGGTTGGAACTCACCTTGAGTTAAGTGTCTTTAGGTTCAGGGCTGTGTTTATGAAACATGTCAAACTGAGATTTTCCTCAACTCAAAAATATCAAATATCACCATGTATATGTAATTTTTTTAAATTAAAGATCATTTTCTGTATGAGCCTGTTAATAATAGCACTTATATGCAATGGTTTTTGGCGTAGCTGTTTTGCCTCACTTTTGACCTACATATAGATGATGATGTAAGACCGCGTCAAATGAGTATTTAACAGATTTTCATTGGTAGATATTCCTATACTCACAAAAAAAAAAGTGAAAAAAAAAATCACTAGTATTTGATGAGATGATAACTAGATGAAACCTATCTTTAGCATAAACAAAATTTTGATAAAGTATTCTGACTGAATTGCAGTTTCATTGATAAATGTTATTTTTATTAAAACACTTCTCTTTGACGCACATTGAGACTTGTTTCTGGCTGAACGTTATAAATACTTTCAGTATATTGTCTGTTTCACCTTCTCCGAATGACTGAAAGACGGTGCGCTTTATTATCCCCCACCGATGGAATCGGGAGGGGGATATTGTTTTGGTGTCTGTCCTTCTGCTCTATATCTCTGCAACTACTGAATGGATTTAACAAAACTTCATTGCAACCATCATTACCAATAAGAGATGCGGATATCCTCGGCATGTTCTGATCCAACCATATAACACAGAGTTAAGGCCCTTGCTTAGCTATGCAGTATGTTTACAGAGTTTCATTTGTTTCTGTGCAATTTCTCTGCAACTACTGACTGGATTTTAATGAAACTTCGTGGCAACCATCATTACCAATAGGAGATGTGCACATCCTCGGCATGTTCCAAACAGACCATTTAACATGGAGTTTTGGCCCTTAATTAGTTATGCAGTATGTATACAGAGTAACATTCATTTCCGCGCTATTTCTTTGCAACTACTATATGGATTTAAAAGAAACTTCATGGCAACCATCATTAGAGATGCGCATATCTTTGGCATGTTTCGGTTGGACTATTTAAACAGAGTTATGGCCCTTGATAAGTTATGCAGTATAAAAACAGAATAACATTCTTTTCTGTGCTTTTTCTTAGCAACGGTTAACTGGATTTCAACAAAACTTAATGGGAACCATTAATATCAATAAGAGATGCGCATATTATTGGCATGATCCGGTTGGACCCTTCAACACAATAGCCCTCGATTTATTCCTTAAATGGTGCTGAATCATATTGTTTCCACTGAACTGACCAACCCACATGTACTACAGCACATATCCTCGTGTAAAAAAATGGGTGGATTTCCCATCACAGGCAATACTGTCACAGATTGTCTTGAAACTTAATTTAGAATTATAAAACCTATGTTTAGATTTTCTATATTCATTTGCTGTCATGTGGCAGATTACATTCACTCTTTGCAAATGCGCTGACTTAAAAGACTGAACTTAAGAAATTGTTACCCTAAACTTGTGAAGACACCATGTGGCGGAATGTGTCACATGGTAGTGAAAGCACCTGCCATACTCTATATTTAACCGATTTCATGGAAGTTGCATTTACAGAAATAGCTGCGGTAGGTCAGTGGTTCTACCCGGATGCCTCTGTGCATTCGGGATCTTCCTCCACCTGTAATTAGCTGGACATCGTTATATGACTGAAATACTGTCAAAGTGATGGTAAACTCATATAGTCAAGTCAAGTCAGAAATAGCATTTTCCTCAGTAATGTGACCAACACTTGCTGAGTTTATTTGTTAGGAAGCAATTACTTCAGCAACATTAATGAGGGAGAGTAGATTTTTTATTTTTTTTATTTCTACCAATCATCTGTGAACGAGAGGCTTTAAGGTATAATGAGTTATTGCCAAGTATAAAATGTAAAATGAATCCTTTTAAAATTACCAACAGCTAAAAACCTGCTGAGATTAAAGAGTTTGGCATATGATACGGACCCTTAGACATTAGAAACAAACAAGATAATTGCATGAAGTATTTTTTAGCATGCACTTCTCTCTTAAGTTTAATTAACTAAAACAGCAAGCCCAGCAGTAATTAATATCAGTAATATCAAATTCTCTAACAACTTGCTAGAGTTCTTGTCAGTTTTCTATAGGCAGCATTGCTCCATGTTTACATATAGGCTACAATAAAAACACATTGAATTCCATATTGGATCATTTATGTGTTTTGCAACAGACATCTCATTATTCATGTGAAAGAGATGAAGTCTCATTTCCATACAGTGCTAATTACATGACATGGAACTTGATTGGCCTTTTGTGAATTGCATGTGGAAGCCAATCCTTTGTGGGATGTCAGGTATCCCGCACACAGCAGGATAGAGATGGCAGTGCATGGTCTTTGGTCACTATTTGCCATGTAGCATGATATTTTGTAAGTGCTGCTCTTTGTAGTATTACTGGGTAATAAAGCTGATCAAGCTGATATGGTCAAGAATAGTTACTGAAATTGATATGGTTAAAATAAAGTTGATAATTTTTAAAAAGATAGTCAAAAAAAAGGAAAGGGAAAAAATGAAAAAAGAAATAATTGATTATGAAGTTTATATGGTTAAAAAATAAAGTTGATACATGGTCAAATATAAAGTAAATGGTAAAGAAAAAAGAAAATATGTTAAATAAAAACTGATGGTCAAGAAAAGAAATATAGTCAAAAGTCTAGTTGATATATGATCAGTATTGTCAAGAATTACAGTAAATGTTAATATGGATAAAATAAAGTTTGAGTACTTTGAACCAAAGATATGATTTTTTCTTTGGACCAGGGCATGAAATTCTTTTTTTCATCATTTTGATATAACAATGAAACACAACAAGAAGTAAAAATATTGTGTGGTATGATATGGTACTTTATAAGTTTGGAAAGGATGGAATAACTGTAAATATAAAAGCCATACAATTCTGTTCATCATTTTAAGCAATTATGGTAGTGGTCCATGTGGTGACCGTTTGTGTGTGCCACATGAAATTAAATTGTGAGCATTTCACAAGCTGTCTAACAATTTTCTCATTCTTACTGATAACAGGTGTAACCGGAAACCAGGTACAGCTGATCATACTATGGCACCTGTATTATGATATTGTTGGTTTCCTGCCTTAAGAAAGTTGAGTGGTGAAATATTTAGATGAAAGATTTCATGATTATTCACTTATCTTTAACCCTTTCCCTCATATAGACTCATTTTGACGCACTCAATAGGTACCACATAAAGCCTGATCTGCAGAAAACCACAGTTAAACCTTACCAAATTTAATTACAAAATCCTCATTTCCAGGCCACTGAGGAGCAGCGAACAGCATAAAACCTAATCAGCCTGCGAGTTACTCGCAGGCTGATCTGGTTTTATGCTGTTCGCATAGGTCTTTTCGTGGTGTCTTCTATGAGGGATAGGGTTAATAAGGCTTCTCTGTATCCATGACAATGTGAAAAGTTGCTCTCTTAAGTGATATTATTATTTTATACAATAAAACCTCCCAAAACAGCATCTCTGAGTGATGAATACCTCATCACGGCCGCAGTCTCCCCTATCCAATGGACAACTTTCCGGCTTATCCAACCAGTGTAAGTGTGAAGCACATGGTGAAATGTTTACCTGTTTTAATCAAAGGAACAAGTGTAATTTTTTGTGATACTATTTGTGAGCACTTGACCAAGGTATGAATAGAAACTGTCAAAATAGCAATAGGGGGAGGAGTTTCATACATAATGCGGAGCATCAATAGTTTAATTGGTCACCAGCTAATACCTCTGTAGAGCAACACCCCTTGACACATAATTACAATAACTATAGATACAGTGGGTTCTCTCAGCAGCAGCATTTGTCAAAAGGTCAGAAAAATGTAAAGCCAGACCAGGCTCCCCAGTTCTTGAAATATACTTACACATGATCTCAGGCTCAAATTTATATATTGTGCTCAAATTCCTATTAAATGAACAAGTCGTAATTGAATTTAAGCATGAAAAATCAGATTTAAGTATATTAAATTCATTTTTTCCAGAACACAGGGCTGGGACTCAAACCCAGAGACTTTGGTCTGTACCAACAGAGCTACCTAGCTGTAGCAAGTCCTTTACTATTCAGCTTATATTCATCAAGTCAAAAAAATGTAAATGATTATTCATGAAGTAAAGGGTTATTCAGTCCAGGGTAATGCTAAGCACAGGTTTGTTTGTTTGTTTGATAGGCTTTATCCTTTCACTGACAGTATTTTAGTCATTTGGAGACTGTGTCTACTTGAGGCAGATATACTGCTGCAACACTGCAGTATCACTACATAGACATGTGGCATGATACCACACCTAGTCAGATTATCCTGACACTGGGCCAACCAGCCTTTGATCTACACTTCTTTGTAAAGTGCCAAGCAAGGGAGCTATACTAGACCCATTTTTAACGACTTTTGTATGTCACGGTTGGGGAGTACCCACAATCTCCAGCAAATGAGGAAAACGCTCTAACCGCCTGCCCACCGGGAACAGTGCTAAGTTCAGTTGTTGCTGAATAGAGGTCCACTGCAATGTCTCGAGACTTAATCCCCAAATAAAAGGCACTGTATCTTGCATTGAACCCCAAATATAATGTTATAATGGGAGTATCAGTACTTTTCCTTTTCTATAGTTATCACTCATACACAGTTTAATACTTACATCGACTATTTAAGATATAAGCAAAATAGGAATTTTCTAAATCCCCTCCCTCAAAAGATTAAACTGACAATGTACAATAACTGAAATTTAACCCAATACTTTCCAAGTCAGTCATTTAATCATGTACACTTGTCTTGTGTAAGCTGCCAGCAACTCATTTTGAGCATCCAGCATAATACTCCACTCTTGGCTTTTTATTCTACATGGGATTTTGCTGTATTTGGGATCAAAGACTAGAATAGTGCAGCTCCATTATAGTGCTATTTTTTTTGTCCAAGTCTAGAATAGTGCAGCTCCATTATATTGCTATCTTTTGGGTCCAAGTCTAGAATAGTGCAGTTCCATTATATTGCTATCTTTTGGGTCCAAGTCTAGAATAGTGCAGCTCCATTATATTGCTATCTTTTGGGTCCAAGTCTAGAATAGTGCAGTTCCATTATATTGCTATCTTTTGGGTCCTAGTCTAGAATAGTGCAGCTCTATTAAGTGCTAAATTTTGGGTCCAATCTAGATACTGCATTATACTGGACACTTTGATAACTTAATGAAAATGCATTATAATGGAGGGCACTTTAATGGATCTACACTATATAACCAACCTGTGATGATGGAATGACAGCAAACACCTCTATGAGAAACTTCTTTTTCTGCATGATTTTGCAATATTCAAGAAAATTTAATCAGTTCTATAGCATGTAATCTTTAATTCTTAAGATTTTCTTTCCTTCCAATCATTTATAATTGTATGAAATAAATTGAAAAGAGAGGCTTAATTCAGAGATAAGCTTCATTTTATTGCCATCAGAAGAGCGATCCTGATTTGTGTGCAGTGACAAAAGCAAGTGGCCCACTGGTTTCTAAGGAAGAAATTCATGATGGTGCATGATAGTGCATAATCCCAGTTTGTCACGGCAAGATGAAACTGAATACTGGGAAGTCTCATCTTCTCCTCCACAGAAGATACTCCTTTTGAAAGTAATCCTGCTGGGTGTGTTATTCTCTTCATTAGGGATAGCTTGGGAACTAGCAGTACAGAGAAGATCTTGGATTCAGTATATGACATAGAAAGGCTTGATATTGTTAGCCTTTTGTTAACTCACAGTGGGGAGAAACTTGAGTAAGTTGTCAGGTAGTGCAACTGAGCTGAACAGTCTTGCCTTGTAAGCAACGGGTTCTGTACTTGAGTCCCAGTCTAGCTCTATCTGAAATCTGTGGCACTGAGCTGAAGTTTTAATAAGAAGTTTAATGGGAATCAGATTTTTTTAAAAATCAAGTTGAAGTGTCAGGGTATAAATTTCGGATCCCACATGTATTTTAGAAATTTGAAGAATTGGCTTGGATTGCTTGTGTTGATTGGAAAATAAAAAAATACTTATTCAGGGTTGGACTAGTACTTAGAAAGTTCATGATAGATTTTTGTTGGCAATGGGTTTTAAACCCAAAGTCTTTGGTTCTGCAGTAAAATATGATATCATGGGACAATGTGGTCGCTGAAGGTAAAATTTGAAAGAATTCAATTGGGGTATTGTTAAGACAGCTGAAGACACACTTGGATGTTTACCAACAGATCAGTTAACAGTGGTCTTGTGACACCCAGTTTGGCTTCACCTAGATGGGAGTTGCATTACAGGGTTCCTGATCTCATTTAGTAATATAGAATTCCTCCTTTAAAGTGGTCAGGGTACTGAGACATGTGACACGCTGAACTTCCTGGGAAGTAGGTGTGACTCCTTCTCTTTTCTGTGGGTCTTCTTTTACGTCATATCAGGGTGTTATTTTACCAAGATGGTGAATGCTACTGCTTTTTTTTATCAGATGTATGTATCAAAGTCAGAAGCAAACCTGGCGTGCGTTCAGTATGACAAACCGTATGCAACAGGTCGCTTACAGTCAGCTATGGAGTTATCTTAGAACCATATAGCATGCTGTTCACGTGCTCCTTATGCTTTACATGGGTATACATCAACATTGTGGTTTATGATACTGAGGCAGTTTCATATTTGACTCTAAGCGTACGGTTGCATACCATTTGTCATACTGAACGCACGCCTGAGTTGTATTTGAAAGTATGCTTTGAGGAGGGGATGTGTTTTGGTCCAGGGTTTAAACCTATATTTTTTTTTTTGAAATCTTGAGCTGTTTGAATTATTTCATTAGAAAACCTAAGCACAGCACAACATTCTCATGGTGAGCTAATGGCATTGGCCTGTATCCGTCACCCATGCGTCTGTCATCAACAATTTACTTAAAACAACATCTGGATTTTGACCAAATTTCACAGGATTGATCCTAATGAAGCCCTCGATCAAAATTGTTTAAAGTGTATTCATTGGTTGAAAAAGTTGGTCACAGGAGCTAAAAATAAATTGTAAAATGGCAAATTTCGAAAATCTTCATCTTCAAATCTGCAGGGCCTAGAGCTTAGATATTTGGTGTGTATCATTGCCTAGTGCACCTCTTCCAAGTTTGTTCAAATCATGACCCTGGGGTTAAAATTGGCCCCACACCATGGGTCACTTGATTTTACATAGGCTTATAAAGGAAAATTCTTGTCAGAAACCACAAGGCCTGGAGTTTAGATATTTGGTATGTAACATTAGATATTTGGTATGTAACATGGCCTAATGGACATCTACCAATTTTGTTAAAATCATGGCCCTTGGGTCAATATTTGCCCTGCCCCAGGTGTCATTTGATTTTACATAGACTTATATTGGATAAGCCTTAAAAGATCCTAGAGTTATGATGTTTAATATGTTACATGACCTAGTGAACCTCTACCAAGTTAAGTCATATCATGGCCCCGGAGTAAAAATTGGCCCCACCCTATGGGTCACTTGATCTTATAGCTATGACCCTCAAAATTTGGACTACATGCAGGTACAGTTTTTGTGTGGAATTAATATCATCTTGCTGCACTTCTGCATGGATTATGTAGTCAGTATGACTACGCTATAATAGGCAATGAAAGCAATATTACTCAGGTGTGTGATTGCAGGGCCATCTTGGCCCTTTTATTATTCAATAATCTTTTGAATTGGTTCATATACCTCTGACAGTCTCTATTATTTTTGATATATATTTGGTAATGTTTGCCATGCAAGTTTAAGCACCATGAGGAAAGCAGATTTAAAAAAATGAGAATATAAAATAAATATTACTTATCACACAGATCTTTATGACCGACACAGAATAATGTGTGAATTGGGTGCATTTGTTACACTTGAGTCCCTCACTGAACAACACACTCTCATTATTTTGCTATAGATTTTAACAATCAATTTAACTTGTTGCAAAAATAAAAGTTTGTTTGGGTGCATTTTTCTTATGCGGTATGCAAGTATGTTAGCAGGACTAGATGTTACTCAGTCTTCATCAGATTATTATCCTTCATGTGATCGCAGTATGGACAAGTTCATCAAATCCAAGGGTACCAGCAATTGGGATGGAATGAAACTCTACCCACTTTCTGCCCAAATTGTGGTGCCTTATGTACTGATGTTTCCTACCCTAAACACTTAATTGATTTCCTACCCTAAACACTTGATTGATATTTTTTCTTGCAAATCTTAAACTTTTCAAATGCTTATTTTGCAGAACAAAGTCTAGATCTTGCAACAGCTTTGAACAATGAGTTCCTTTATTGTTGATTCAGAAAGAAGCACTGTTTGGAACAAGAGGGCAGATATAAAGAAAATTCTAACATCTTTAAAATCACAGGAAAATTATATCCAATATGTAAAATACAGAAGTCTATTTCTGTAGAAAAAGATGTTACTATTTTGATTATCAGTTTCAGTTAGTATTTTTTCCTTAGCTCTCAAGATGAGCTATTAGGATTTATGAATTTCCATCCGTTGTCTGTAATTAGTTTATTTGCACTCTAGCATCTTCATTTCTTAAGCAATCATCTTCAAACTTTATGATAATATTTATTATCATAATCTCTCCGCCAAGATCGATTATGGCTGGTATTGGCCAATTAGGTCAGGAGTTATGCATCTTTTAATATAAAAAAGCAAGATTTCACTTTGCACTCTAGCATCTTCATTAAGCAATCATTTTCTAACTTTATGACAATGTATATAGCCATAATCTCTTGGCCAAGTTTGATTATGGTTGATATCAGCCAATTTGGTTAGGAGTTATGGCTGTCTAGGCAAAGTTAGGCTGATATCTGCCATAAGGACAGCAGTTATGGCCCTTCTAATATTAAAAAGTAGGAGAGGTATATAAAGGCTCTTGTACTATCTTGCCGTAGAGCTAGATTTTGTGGTGACGCAGTAGAGAGTCCAATTTTCATACCAAAGGTCCAGAGTTCGATTCCACCTCGGGGCAGTGGGATTTTATTTGGTTACATTTGGCGCCCAACGTTAATAATTCATAGTTGTAGAAGGGATGGCACCCTTAATAAGTCCTACAGACATTTGTACTCAAGGAATCTGAGGACAGATTCTTGAAGGGCAGTAGGATTTTACTTGGTTACAAAAATGCCAGATTTCACTTTTCATTCTAGCATCTTCATTTCTAAAGCAATCATTTTCAAACCTTATGATAATGTTTATAGCCATAATCTCTTGGCCAAGTTCCACTATGGCTGATATTGGATAATCAGGTCAGGAATTCTGGCCCTTTAGTTAATAAAAATGCCAGTTTTCACTGTTTACCTTAAGCAGTCATTTTGAAGTTTCATGACAATGTTTATAGCCATAATCTTTCAGTCAAGTTTCACTTTAAATTTTGACCACAAGTATGGTTTGGTTTGTGGAGTTGAAATGATCTCATGGATTATATATTCAGTACAACTATGTTATAGTAACAGGCAATGAAGGCAGTTTTTCTCAGGTGAGTGTCTTCAGGGCCATCTTGGGCCTCTTGTTTGTTTTACTTTCAGAACAAATTGAAATTTACCTTTGTAGGTGGAGTTTGTAGCTGATAAAATATCATTCTATCTTCAACTTCAAGTCTACCAAGGCAGACTTTCAGGATAATGCGACCAAGCACTGTTAGGATTATGTGACCAGGTATGTTTAACAAACACTGTCAGGATTATGTGACCAGGTATGTTTAACAAACACTGTCAGGATTATGTAGCCAGGTATGTTTACCAACCACTGTCAGGATTATGTGGTCAGGAATGTTTACCAACCACTGTCAGGATTATGTTGCCAGGTATGTTTACCAACCACTGTCAGGATTATGTGGCCAGGTATGTTTACCATCCAATGTCAGGATTATATGGCCAGGTATGATTACCAACCACTGTCAGGATTATGAGGCCAGGTATGTTTACCATCCACTGTCAGGATTATGTGCTCAGGTATGTTTACCAACCACTGTCAGGATTATGTGGCCAGGTATGTTTACCATCCACTGTCAGGATTATGTGGCCAGGTATGTTTACCAACCACTGTCAGGATTATGTGGCCAGGTATGATTAACAAGCACAATCAGGATAATGTAACCTGGCATGTTTACCAACCACTGTCAGGATTATGTGGCCAGGTATGTTTACTAACCACTACCAGGATAATGTGAACTTGCATGTTTAACAACCACTGTTAGGATAATGTGAAATGGCATGTTTAACAACCACTGTCAGGATTATGTGGCCAGAAATGTTTAACAACCACTGTTAGGATAATGTGAACTGGCATGTTTAACAACCACTGTTAGGATAATGTGAATGGGAGTTAACTCAGGTATGTTTACCAACCACTGTCAGGATTATGTGGCCAGAAATGTTTAACAACCACTGTCAGGATAATGTGGTACCATACCATTATATGATTTAATGTTGCATATTTGATGTCATGACACAAGGTATGATGCTGCATATTGATGTACAGTATTGACTAGCAGGAAATCAGTATATCATCTGGCTTTTTATAATTCATTAATTTAGTAAAGAATATTGAGGGTGTATTAAACACAGGCTCTGCTTAATTTTGTTGCTGTTCTTTTATTTGGGTAATAGAAGTGATCTTACACTGCATGTCACCAGAGGGTAAAAATATAGGTATACCACTGGGTAAGATTTTCTGTTTGGCTGAATCCATGAGGGGAAGTGATTAAAACAACATACTATACTCCATATCATATGCTTGTTATATGGGTAGTCCTATAATAATGATCCTATACCAGCTCTTGGGTCAAACAAACCTTGACTTTCTGTAAATTCTTTTTATGTAGCTGTAATTTAAAGATAATTTTCATGATGCTGATCTTTAATTTGATATGAAGATGCTAAAACCTCTGAGTGGGATTTTATAAAAGTGTTTAGTATGAGGCTGTGTATGGATTAGTGGTTTGAGTATCTATCTTGAGAAGGGAAAGTTGAGGGTTTGGTATGAGATTGTGAATTGGATGGGAGATAGATAATATGGCATGATGCAGTGTGGGATGGTATAGTATGGAATGTGATAGCAAGGCAGAGTGTATAGGAAAGTGTGATATGGGATAATGTGGAAGAGTGTGGTATGGGATAGTATGGAATGGGATAGCAAGGCACATTGGTATAGGAAAGTGTGATATGGGATAATGTGGAAGAGTGTGGTATGGGATAGTATGGAATGGGATAGCAAGGCACATTGGTATAGGAAAGTGTGATATGGGATAATGTGGAAGAGTCTGGTATGAGGTGGTATTGAATGGGATGGCAAGGCAGAGTGGTATGGGATAGTATGGAATAGAATAGCAAGACAGAGTGGTATGGGATAGTGTGATATGGGATAATGTGGAAGATTGTGGTATGGGATAGTATGGGATAGCATGGCAGAGTGGTATGGGATAGTGTGATATGGGATAATGGGAAGAGTGTGGTATGGTATGTATGGTATGGGATAGCAAGGCAGAGTGGTATGGGATAGTATGGAATGGGATAGCAAGGCAGAGTTTTGAATGGGATAGTGTGATATGGGATAATGTGGAAGTGTGTGGTATGGGATAGCAAGGCAGAGTAGTATTGGATAGTATGGAATGGGATAGCAAGGCAGAGTGGTTTTGGATAGTGTGATATGGGATAATGAGGAAGATTGTGGTATGGAATGGGATAGCAAGGCAGAGTGGTATGAGATAGTAAATGGGATAGCATGGCAGAGTCGTATGGGATAGTGTGGTATGGGATAATGTGGCCAGGTGTTGGTCAATTTTCACATGCATTTGTGCAAATATTATTTAATTTTGATAACAGGACATATAGTAACTGACTTAGTCACTTGACCTTTCTAAGCTGTGGGTTCGAGTTCCAGTCAGGTTACTCTTAGCCTTCCAAATGGCTTGCAGTATGACAGTGGCTCTTCCTGAGAGCACCCTTTTTCTCTACCTGTAATTAGGTAATTATCTGGACAATGCCATTTGATTAAATACTGTTGTAATTACATCAAACTCCAAAATGAAGTCCTTATGGTTGTCAAACTGAAATTTTCAATCACTTGCTGAAACTTTGAGCAGCTCTTCAGTGTCACAGAATAACTGATCACAGTTTAAATGGTAACTGATCACAGTTTGGAATGGTATTTAAATGACTTGGACCAGATCACATTTGAAATGAATTGGACCAAGGTCACACTTGAAATGAATTGGCTCAAAGTCATATTAAAATTGAATTGGATCAAGGTCTTAAAGTACCCACCAGTGAAACCAGTTGGGGACTATAGGTTTGCAGGCATCCCGTCTGTCTGTCCCACATTTGTGTCTGCTCCATAACTTGGACGTCTATGGATGGATTTCAATAAAACTTTACAGATGTGTTCTTCATAACACAAGGATGTGTCGGTGCATCAACCATATTGAAAGGTCAATGTCACTGGAGTTGTTAGAAATTGTCTTTAATGGTTTGATTATTATAGGCTACATCTTCATGTCCACTCCATAAATTAGACATTTATGAATAGTTATCAATAAATACTTTACAGAAGTGTTCCTCATAACACAATGTTGTGTCGCGTGCATCAGTCATATGTGTCCTTGAAAGGTCAAAGTCACGGGAGTTGTCCTTGGTATTTATAGGCTACATCTTCGTGTCTGCTCTATAGCCTCCATATCTATAGATGGTTTTTTTATTAAACTAAATACATGTAGGTGTGTTTGTCATAACACAAAGATGTGTCACACACATCATACATATGCAAGCTTGGAAGGTGAAGGTCATGGGAGTTGTTATAAATTGTCTTTGGTATTCGTGGGACACATCTTTGTGTCAGTTCTTCATAATTATTCATATCTATGGACAGATTACCATAAAACTTTTTATTTGCATTGCGCAAAGGTCTGCAAGCATCCATCCATCTGTCCACCCATCTGTCTATCCATCCATCTGTCTGTCCCTTATTCTGTCCATCCCACTTTTGTCTCACCTCCATAACTTGGAATATATGGATGGATTTCAGTAAAACTTAACAGGTGTGATCCTCAAGGATGTGTTGTGTGCATCAGCCACGAATGACATGTTATTTTCATCCTTAATTTTTATCCGGATCATAACCGGATAGATAGACGTCATGGAAGTGAAGTGCAGTGCACCAGAACCATTACCATTATTATTACCATGCAATTCATTCATTTTGAGTTTGAACTTATCCTGTGACAAAGCACAGTTTGGGAATCATAACCCATTCCATTGGTTTTATTGTCCTTATCTTCAGGAGTTTTTCACCAGTCGAGGACTCCTGTCTTGCTTGCCTTGTTTTAATTGAATTAGGCTGAGGTCATATTTCAAATGAACTGATTCAAGGTTTTAATAATTTGTATTAAAAATACAAGACTGGAATTTCTTAAATGGGAGATTGTTGTATGTGGTATGGATCACAATCAGGGATATATTGAGGTTTAAATCACTCCCAATTGAGAACTTATATGCTTCATCTGTTGGAATTAATGTTGACACATATATCTTGTAAAATGTCTATACCTTACCACCTGCATACAGTTATCAGTATGTTCCACATGGTCCACCTGAATCTCTGCACCATATCTTTGTGTTGTCAAACCAGGTGATGTGAATTGAAAGTTTTATTATTTATTTACAGAGATGGAGTTGGCCAGTGTCTTTTTGTATGCCCGGAGAAAGAGAAATAAATGGTGTTTCAAATTTCAATGGCTAATAAATCTAGTGTTTGGTTTGTGTGTCCAGTGAACATATTCAATATTAATACAATAGGTCTGACTAATGTTATTTACTCTCATTTATTGCTAAAAATCTCTTTTCTTTCTTTCTCTCTCTATCTCTCTCTCTCTCTCTCTTTTGCTATCATACCAAATAATTTGATCCATTTCAACTTGCCCAAATTAAGATATTTTCTTTTTTCCCCTAGTCTCTATTCATCCATCTGTCCAAAACATTTTCATATATACCTTCATTGGAATTTCTTTCAGTTCTTTGAACATATTTCTTTACAAAATGCATTATTTTCTCTTACATCATCTGTTTCTTTTCAAAATCCTCTGATGGGCAAAATGCTGTTTTAATCCAGTATACAGATATAACTGCCTTAAGCTGCAACATTTCCAGGTATTAACTGCATGTGTTTAATGTTATACAGATCTGGGGAAGATAGCGTGAAATGCAGTCATATTAATTATCATACTTAAGGTACTTAGAGCTTAATGGAATGTGTAAGGGAGTGAAGCATTGACTATATAAAACTTTTTTTAGCAATTAACAAAAATAGTTTTACCATCTAGACATTTCATATTCATTTCCTTTTACCTTATAGCTCATGCAAAAGATTGATATTAAAAGAATAAGTCAGAATGAACTCTTTGATTTCTTTCCACAGATTATCTTTTGAAATATAATAATTTCTACAGGAAAAATGATGTACACTTTTTTTTGTATATAAATGCTTAATGATGAGCAGTAATATCCTTAAAGTATAGATCTAATATTGGGACTGTATGTTCAATCCCCCCCTCTCTCCCCCCCCCCCACACACACACACACTCAAAAACCCTGAACATTTATGTTCCTTACATTACTTTCAATAATGGCCAATTGCCTACAATGGTCAGTTGGTCAGATATTAGCAAAATTATGTCCCAGTTTTGACTTTTTCCCTGAACAGTGGTCGCTAGGCAATTCTGACTGAGCAGTTGTCTTATGTAACAGGTTGCCAGAGATCAAACCCATTGGTGAGCAAGACATATATATATATAAAAAAACTAAATAAATAAAAATAAAAAAAATATGTCAAGGAGTGTGTTTTCCAATTTCTGTCCCTAACCAAGTAATGTTGATAAATGGTCCCAGTTAGCCTGTGTCTCAGAACAGGATGTCCATTTTTCTATGACGTCATAATACTTTGTGCAACCACAATCCATAGCTGCATGTGCGCCTTTATAGGATCAGATCCTGTTTTAACCCTTTCCCTCATAGAGGAAACCATGAAAAGACCTATGCGAACAGCATAAAACCAGATCAGCCTGCGAGTAACTCGCAGGCTGATCAGGTTTTATGCTGTTCGCTGCTCCTCAGTGGTCTGGAAATGAGGACTTTATAATTAAATTTGGTAAGGTTTAACTGTGGTTTTCTGCAGATCAGGCTTTATGTGATACCTACTGAGTGCGTCAAAATGAGTCTATATGAGGGAAAGGGTTAAAAGTCTTTTGTGTTCATGTTATAACAAGGTGGTCCAATGTATCATGGTATCTAAGGACTCTCAAATAAAGCATTATAATTGATTTGCACTGTTATTTCAATGAAAAGAATAAACAATTACCAAATTGTTGTCATTGTAATGTCAGAACATTAAAACTTTGAAAAATGATGAATTGTTTGTTGGATGTCAAACATTAACTAACTCTTGTCTTGTATGGCATAGAAAAAAAACACTTGCTTATTCATCAAAAACTGTATTTATCAAGTTTAGATTTCTCTTTCATGCGTAATTTGAAACAAAATTGCTAACTTGATGAATATCTACCACTTGAATGTGTGCTTTTGCATGCATGATAGAACTGTGAAATGTTGCTACCTAGCATTTGACACCAAAATGTATAGAGTGCAGACTCATAAAAGTATATTTTAAGCATCTTCCTTCTCATGATTTCTCCTTGACTTCTCAATTTAGACAAATTATTGGCTAAGCTATGGGGCAAATTTTACCTGTATATAGACTGCCTGGCACCTATTGTTTAATGTGCATCGCTCTGTCCCTCCATAATTCCTATATTTTGTAATATTGTATGATTATTTTCTCTAACTTCAGCTGTCCATACATCTGTGAGAATTCTAAGAGGTACATGATTGGCTGGGCAGGTATCCTGACAGACCAGAATCTCATCCTAAGTTGATCATGTATGATCTAGGGAAGAATGCCTGATACAGGTGTAAAGTCGGCTGCTAAATGAACTGTCGTCTGCCCTCTCTGGATTTTGTCGTCTGCTGCTAAAGAAAGTTTACCTGTCAAACATTCTGAACTGGGGAGAATTACGGTGGTATGTATGTATCTCTAAATCATTTTAATTTGCTTCTTCGTTTTTGATTTAAACCTGTTTATTCATTTCATAAGTATGTGCTGGTAAATGATGTGATAAATTTAGAGGAGCCCCAGTGGTTTAAAGACAGGAATTTGATGAGTTATGTCTGTTACTTTTAACATGTGGTTCCTGTACTTACAAGCTGATATAAGGAGCATATTGAGACATTTAATGTCTTTTGTCAAACATTTTACATAAATGTCTGTAAAAGGAAGAAGGGAAACCTTTAAAAAAAAATTGGAATTTTTTTGAGAAAAAATTTATTTACACAAAAAGTGTTTGAGCCATTTTATTGAGGCCACAATCATGTAAGTAAAAAATCAGAAGGTTGATGAATTCATTACCTATCATCCAAATTCTGTAGACATCTTTATGGTGATCTTTATTCATATCATGAAGTTGTGAGGAGAGAAAAAAGTACAGACAGACCAAGTTTTGAACCTTGGATTCCTCACTTACAGGAAGAGTGCTCTATCAAATGAGCTATTGGACCACTTACACCACTTTCTGTAAACCTATTTATTTTACATTGACTGGAAAACATATTCTTTAACCCTTTCCCTCATATAGACTCATTTTGACGCACTCAGTAGGTATCACATAAAGCCTGATCTGCAGAAAACCACAGTTAAACCTTACCAAATTTAATTATAAAGTCCTCATTTCCAGACCACTGAGGAGCAGCGAACAGCATAAAACCTGATCAGCCTGCGAGTTACTCGCAGGCTGATCTGGTTTTATGCTGTTCGCATAGGTCTTTTCATGATGTCCTCTATGAGGGAAAGGGTTAAACTGATACTAATCCCTCTCTATGGTTCCAGGATTGGATCAGTGCTTAGCGCCTGGAATGCTATGAAGATTTTTGCCCCCATCTGGATTTGAACCCGCATTCTTTGGATCCCTAACACTAGCTTCTTCTCTAACATTAGTACAGGCACTTATAATGGTATTATATGAAACAAAAAGATACTTATAAAATAAAAGGTTAGAAAACATGAAATCAGACTTCTCTTTTAGAACTAGTATAGCCCTTTCCCTCATATAGACTCATTTTGACGCACTCAATAGGTACCACATAAAGCCTGATCTGCAGAAAACCACAGTTAAACCTTATCAAATTTAATTATAAAGTCCTCATTTCAAGACCACTGAGGAGCAGCGAACAGCATAAAACCTGATCAGCCTGCGAGTTACTCGCAGGCTGATCTGGTTTTATGCTGTTCGCATAGGTCTTTTCATGGTTTCCTCTATGAGGGAAAGGGATAGAATATTGAGCTTTTTTTTTTCATTCTTCATGAACATTGTCATAGTAGTCAGACAATATATTTCAGATCTGGCTTTTTTTATCCAATTATTCCTGGAGAATTTGTAATAGGAAATTAAAAGAAAATCTTTTATAATTCTTTTTTCTTCTTCAAAGATGAGATTATTTTTAACAGTGGTTCAGTTCAAATAATATTGGTGATAAAATAAGTCCATATCTTGTCCTATGAAAAAAGTTAACAGCTTTTCTTCATAACCGACAGAAAACTCATCCTAAATTTTGTCCTTAGTGATTTCTTTCCTTATGTAAGTGGTACCTGATAATGGACCCATTCACAATTATGAACCGTTCTTCACAATTTTCAGATAGGGTCCAGTTAGTAAGAACATCTGTCTAATAACCTGATTGTAGTGACACTAATCTTCTATACTTGTGTTGCTAATTTTTCTTGACTCAGCATATATTAAGGGGTAGTTAATTCCAGGATTTCTTGACCATAAGCGCATTAGGTAATGGCTAACAGTCGTTCACGTAAGCTTACGGTTGTGAGTTGATTCCCCGCATTCTATACACATGATATTGCTCACAGTGAGCGTTGGCAGTTACTGAACGCAAGACTGGTTTCAGATAAATTTTGGCATGTGTCTGTGGCATGATACAGCAGTGAGCTAGTGCTTTTTGTCTGATTTTAATGTAATAAATGAAATACTGTTGATATAGGATTGTGGTAGGATTTCGGACCTAGAATTTGTATCCAGTGGACAGATTTTACAGCTTGGCTGTGAACTCGTTGAAACTAATTTTATTATTATTTGTTCTATTGAGTATATTTTTTTTTTCTATGGTCACATGCACTTTGGATTCCTCCTACAATATTGACCACATAACAATAATGATATGCTCTTCTTTTTTATTCAGCATGATGTTGAAGAAATAAACATTTTTCTTTCAAGCTGATCGGAGAATAAAATTTTCGTAAATAATGCTTACCCGTCTTGACAGTTCCTTGAGCTGTGCCAATTCTTTGTGCCTGGGAAGATCTTGAACCCCCCCCCCCCCCACACACACACACACAAACATGCATACACACAGAGTTGGGTTCATCTTGAGACCTTCCCATCTATGAGTTGGGAACATTACCATTAATCAGTTGGACTTAAAAAATTCAGTATTATCTAAGTCATAAGAATTGGATTTATAATAAATGTTGGATATATACAGGGCTTTTGCCATCCTTATCAGGGGTTGTAGACATGGCATCTTTCCCTCTGAAAATTTCCTTAAATTTATGCAGTTTTCCCAAAAATTGCTATCTACTACCACTTGTTCAAAAGATTGACCTTTTATCCCATAAAAATGTTGTATTCTGGCCTCTTCTCCATCGTCAGAAAAAAGCTTGATGTGTAAAATCAGAAAAACAGCAAATAGCTTTATTCTTGTCTTTTGTTTCTTATAAAGGTGAGACTGTATCAGTCAGATATGGCTTTCTGTGGTATACAAAGGATGAACATGACAGTAAGTTATAATGGGAGTTTATTTTAAATAGAGTGTTAAGTAGAGGCTGTTTGGATATTTCTATATCAATGTCTAGGTAATGTGGCATGAAATTCTTCTTAACCCTTTCCCTCATAGAGGAAACCATGAAAAGACCTATGCGAACAGCATAAAACCAGATCAGCCTGCGAGTAACTCGCAGGCTGATCAGGTTTTATGGCGAACAGCATAAAACCAGATCAGCCTGCGAGTAATTCGCATGCTGATCAGATTTTATGCTGTTCGCTGCTCCTCAGTAGTCTGGAAATGAGGATTTTGTAATTAAATTTGGTAAGGTTTAACTTTGGTTTTCTGCAGATCAGGCTTTATGTGGTACCTATTGAGTGCGTCAAAATGAGTCTATATGAGGGAAAGGGTTATCATGTGCACCCT
>CM037783.1:54797310-54847310 GCA_021229015.1 Solen grandis
AGTTTACCATAATCTTATATTTACTAGTATCCAAAATATACTATATGGCCAAGAGTTTAAACGACATCATACGATTTCTTCCGAGTAAGTATACGACCACACACGAAAGATAATGTGTGCCAGGTCAATATTTATAAAAAATAAACAACGAGTTAATGTTGATAAGGTCACTTCGAATACATGCACATAACCTTTCAGCTTGCATGAACCGCCAAAATCTCACGTCACAGCCCTGAAAACCTTTTCTTTCTCTCTGCAGTTCGGACTTAGTTTTGAAATGAGAAGGAAGGTCGCGAGACTGCTTCAAGGTTATAGTTCAAGCCATTTACCGACTGCTTATATACAATATATAATATTTATATAAATTCATGTACAAAATGAGGATTTACGTGAACCCCACATATATGCCTATAGCAGAAAGTCCTATTGGGAATTAAGATTATATTGCTCTTCTTCTGCATGGATTTTGTATTCAGTATGACTGTGTTGTAAAAGGCAATGAAAGCAATATTTCTCAGGTGAGCGATTCAGGGCCATCTTGGCCCTCTTGTGTTTGCATTCTATTCGATTTTGGTAACTGTGCATTAGATGAAATCAAGTGTTCAAGCTGATCAGGTTGTCACATCAGTATGATAACAATACAGTTATATGCTCATTTTGTAAAATAATATTTGCAATAAATGGCGTAGTATTTTTTTCCTCTCATACTTTGTAATATTTGTTTTCTTTTCAAACTATTATGCATAGAATTAAATCATATGATTAGCCCATGGTCCTTTACTGTCATTACATGGTTTTGATCCCCTAAAAATGAGTCCTGCAGATGATTTTCTAGTTTTCGTATTTAGTCAGTATAAAAACTTTGAAATTGTTTGTATATGAAATTTTAATTTTGAATTCTAAAGGTTAAACTCGCTGACTTAAACATTCACTCAGCCCCTCACCGCGTGGGTTCGAATCCCGGCAGGGTCATTCGGATTTTCATGTGAGGTAGCGTTCCAGCTGGCTTGCGGTAGGTCGGTGGTTCCACCCGGATGCCTCCGTGCATTCGGAGTCTTCCTCCACCTGTTATTAGGCAAAAAAAAAAAAAAACTTGTTTCCGCTACCGGCTGTGAAAAAAATAGGGTCGGTCGGTAGGTAGGGATTTTTTTTTAAGAAACGTGATTTTCAATCAATTTTTAGCTCACCTGAGCACTTTGTGCTCAAGTGAGCTTTTAGGATCGCCCTTCGTCCGTCGTCCGTCGTCGTGCGTCGTGCGTCGCCAACAATTTTCTTTAAACGACATCTCCTCTGAAACCGCAGGACAGAATTAAATGAAACTTGGCAGGAATGTTCCTTGGGTGAGGCTCTACAAGAGTTGCTAAAATAAAGTTGATCCATGAAGAACTCTGGTTGCCATGGCTACAAAAAGAAAAATAATTTGAAAACTTTAAAAATCATCTTCTTCAAAACTACTGGCCAGATTTCAAAATAATTTGGTACAGATGTTCCTTGGGTCAACTTCTACCAAAGTTCCTAAAATTATTCCGATCCGTAAAAAAACATGGCCGCCAGGGGCGGGGCTTATTTGCCTTATATGTACAGAAC
This sequence comes from Solen grandis, assembly GCA_021229015.1. Lineage (NCBI taxonomy): Eukaryota > Metazoa > Mollusca > Bivalvia > Adapedonta > Solenidae > Solen > Solen grandis. Next base: position 54,798,898 of record CM037783.1, read on the forward strand.
AGAACAGAACAGAACAAAACTTTATTTTCATCCAAGTACAATCATGTACAATATGGAGAAGAAAATACATAGACAATACAATATATACATTTCTTCCGGTTGGGGATAACGTGTGCATCGCGTTAACACTTGAAAAAAGAATATGGCATTATTAAGGGTATATATCCAAATATTTAATAGAGAAAGGAGAGACTGACCTACTAAAATATGGGAGAAGACAAATTTTGCATTTATGAAATATAGATATTTATATATATTTATATATCTATTATATCTTTGGAAAAATAGTATAATTTACAAGGTAAATGAATATATCAGAATAACCAGTGTTTTCGTGAGAGAGAGAGAGAGAGAGAGAGAGAGAGTAAACACACAGCAAAATTTGTTATCAAAATAAATTTTAGCTATTAATAAATAACCATAGGAATTTTCTTAAATCGTTTTTGTTGGTCATCATTTTAATAATAAGTAGAATACACCAATAGAGAGAGATAGAGAGAGAAGAGAAACAGAGAGAGAGAGAGAGAAAGTATATTGCGATATACATGTTTCAAGATAGCGCCTCAGTCCTTAACAGATACCGAAAGCGAAACACAGTTAAGGACAGATGCACATATACATTTACTTACATAGAATTTCCAATTAACTTTCATTATACTAGGCTATCGTGACTTTGTTTCCTTGCCTAAGTCGAAAGCGAAAGATGGCAAGGTATTTTATATACGTACAAATATAAATGGTGTAGACATCATGATAGCCTAGTATGTAAATGAAAAGGAATAAAAAATATAATATGGAAAAAAGAAACAATAATAATCATGTTGAACGTTAAACAATGGGGGGGGGGGGGGGAGAGAGAGATTTCGTAATAATAATAATGATGTCAGTGCAAACACTTACTGTCATATATAAAATAACTAATGTATAGCATTTTACAGTTATGCCGATAAAGTATGAGACAAATATAGGTCACTTGCAACAACGTGGAGAGAAATAAATCGTGGAGTAATTAATCAAGCATGATTTCGTAGCGGCAGTAAGGTTATCACGTGAATCAATTGCTAATCATGTGGTGTCGGCTAGACATAGACAGAGGTATCATGGAACGAAATTTTACAAGGCAAAATTTCGAGCTGACCTACGGTAAGTAAATATCGATATATATTTAACAATGAGAAATGAATGATAATAATTTTGAATATGTACATATACATACATGATGATTAAAATTGAGATAAGGGAAAGGATTTAGAAACAACAAAATTTGCATGAGGAGGTATTGGCATATTTACATATTATGTTAGTTTAATTTTGACTGAACCGTTGCATTATCTCTCGAATGAATTTGGTTAGATTTCTTAAAGTACACGGATCTTTACTTGACAATAGAGAGTTTGAGTCTGTTGCGTTATGTATGAATTGACAAAGGAATTTATTTCTTGCACCGTTAAAATAGTTGCAATAAAGAAGATAGTGACTTTCATCCCCGACGCTGTCTGAACTACAGAGGGTACATTTCCTATCCTGGAGAGGTGTTCCATCGTACCGACCTGACTCCGTTTCAGTTACTTCGAAATTAGTTACGAAAGGGAAAAGATCAGGGGTAGCTATCGCATAATCTATTACAGACTTATCTCTGAATGTGTAAGCGCCAATGTTTTTGTCCTTGTGCATTCTGCCATTTAAAATGAATAGATTATTTACTCTACATATTTCAATTAATCGTATACCATTTGTATTAGATCTGTGATCTTTGGAACACCTCTCCAGAGGAATTTCTAAATTTTCCAGGACAGTGTATTTATTCAAGAACTCTATGCTTTCATTATCTATATCAAATATATCGTCAAATGTTGGATCGGAGGGTAAAAAATCGGACAGACATGCAGTTCTGCAGTTTGTATCTCCTATTATGAGTACATGTTTAAATGTCGAGCATTTTTCATTTATTTCATTTTCAAATTTAAATAGATGATCATTATTAAGGAATCTTGAACCCTCAGGTGGAATATATACTGCACCCACAATGATCGGGTCTTCTGAAAAGGATTGATGATTATTTATTTGTATCCACAAAATGTATTCACAGTCGGAATCAATAACTTTGATGTAAGGACTTAAACATTTTCGTATATATATGCCAATACCTCCGGACTTACGTTTGTACAATTGGGACCTGTGCTTTGCTATAAAATCGTATCCATCTATATCTACAATATCAGAGTCATCAATATGCGTTTCAGAAATACAAAAAATGTCGAATTGGTTAATGTAATCAATAAAATCAGGATATTGTAATTTTCTTTTAAGTCCATTTACATTTAAGGCACATATATTTAAGTCATTTTGTTTAATTTCATTTGCATTATAATTGTTTTTATTTTTTTCAGATGTTGCTGTTATCCCCCAAGTGTCCTAATGAAAAACGCCTGCAGTGACGTTGGACTGATTAGAATGGTCAGTGTCCCATGGACGGAAGGACTGAGTTGGACCCGCCCGTGAAGCGTGGTCGGACCGAGTTCTACTAGGTGCTCTACGTCTTTGTCCACCCGCTGCTCGTGGTGACGTTGATTGTGGCCTGCCGCTACGGCGGTCCATGCCTGATCGTGAACTGCGAGGGCTGGCTGAAGCGTGGCTGTGTTTTGTCTGGCTGTCACGTGGAACAGTTGAAGATTTAACGGTCTGGCGTATAGGGTCAACTTGCCACTGTGCGTGCTGTGTGAATGCCGGACGTTCAACCTTTACACGATCACCCTTGAGAATGAGGTTCCATTTAGGGAACATGTCTGCATAGACATTACCGTCAATCACAATCTTCGCCGGGAATGCCATGGTGATCTTTCGTTCAGGATAGGCTTGCTTTAGTTTTTTCATTTCTGGCCAAAGCTGCTTTCTAGCATCAGAAATTTCTCTGGGATAATCCCTGTTAATGTGAAAGTCAGTGCCCGCTAACCTGCGTGCTTTAGACAATACCAATTCAGTGTCCCGATAATCGAGAAAATAGGCAATGATGGGTCTTATCTTGCCCCTGCGGTATGGACCAAGGCGGTGAATCCTGGGGATGGCTGGACAGGGGCAGATATCAAGATTGTCTTTAAGAAAGTTCCTGATTTTGTACAGACAGTCCTCGTCAAAAGACTCGGGAATACCGGCAATAAGTAAATTGTTTCGCCTGCTGCGGGCCTCTAGGTCTATGGACTTGTATTGTAACAGTGTCAGTTTATCATCGTGTTCATTTAAGTGTGACTCAATATTACTCACTCTGCTCTGTAGAGCTACACATTTGTCTACACTCTCCCTCACACCCATCATCTCAGAAAACAATGCATCAAGTTTGTCATTAACTGATAGGGATTTGAAGTTTTTAACAGAAAACTGAGACTGAGACGAGCTCAAACGGGGACGCTTCCTATCCTGCTTTACTGTCCATTCACCCTCATCGTCAGTGGGGTCTGACGGTTGATTGTACATAGCGTCGTCGCCATTTTGCCCGCCATTTATATCCCCCGGTTGTTGAGAGAGATGAACTTCTCCTACCTGAGTATCTGTAGAGATCTCACTTTCTCCTTCAGAATCTGACATTATGTTGAGGAGGTACTAATGCAGCTACCAGCAACAGTTTTATACCAGTAAAATCCGTAAACACATTGATATTTGTATTTTATTGCATGAGAGAATTTTTGTGCATGCACACAATGACCGGAACCGGAAATATATATATGTATATAGAGAAACCTTTAAACAACATCTCCTCTGAAACCACTGGACAGAATTTGATTCAACTTGGCAGGGATGATCCTTGGGTCAATATTCACAAAAGTTGCTAAAATAAACTTGATCCATGTAGAACTCTGGTTGCCATTGCAACAAAAAGAAAAAAAATGAAAACTTTAAAAATCATCTTCTTCAAAACCATTGGCCAGATTTTAAAATGAATTGGTACAGATGTTCCTTGGGTCAACTTCTACCAAAGTTGCTAAAATTATTCCGATCCGTAAAAAAACATGGCCGCCAGGGGCGGGGTTTATATGCCTTATATGTATATAGAGAAACCTTTAAACAACATCTCCTGAAACCACTGGACAAAATTTGATTAAACTTAGCAGGGATGATCCTTGGGTCAACTTTCACAAAAGTTGCTAAAATAAACTTGATCCATGTAGAACTCTGGTTGCCATGGCAACAAAAAGAAAAAAAAAGAAAACTTTAAAAATCATCTTCTTCAAAACTACTGGCCAGATTTTAAAATAAATTGGTACAGATGTTCATTGGGTCAACCTCTACCAAAGTTGCTAAAATTTTTCCGATCCGTAAAAAACATGGCCGCCAGGGGCGGGGCCTATTTGCTTTATATGATTGTTTATAGGGAAAACTTTAATCAACATTTGCTCTGAAACCACTGGACAGAATTTGATTAAACTTGGCAGGGATGATCCTTGGGTCAACCTTCACAAAAGTTGCTAAAATAAACTTGATCCATAAAGAACTCTGGTTGCCATGGCAACAAAAACTAGTGGCCAGATTTTAAAATAAATTGGTACAGATGTTCCTTGGGTCAACCTATTTATCTCAGGTGAGCGATTTAGGGCCATCATGGGCCTCTTGTTTAAAAGCTTTCCATGTGTATGATTGCAAAATGTGACATTTAATGTAATTTCACACTAGATTTTATGTTAATATATCCAAAAGATGCTATAAAATCTTTTAAAATTAATTTAGATTACTTTAATTCAGTAGATGTCCGACATGGAGTAGACTGACAATAGACAATGAACAATAGGCTGTCACAAAAGACAGCAATGTCATAGCACTTTAAGTTCTGGCTTGCTGAACAAGTATTTTTGATGTGAAATAGTGATATAAATTATAGGTATCTGAAATTAAAAAGGGTGATAGCCAATACAATTTATTTCAGAATTTATACATTTGTGTTTCCCAATATTCTGTTGTCAGATTAATGTATTGTTGAAACTTCAAGTTGTTAACAATTTCAACTATAGACAGTATGAAGCTAGAAAATAAAATTGAAGTAAAATTGCTTTGTATAGAATTATGTATTTTTGTGATGTCAGATTGTTTTTGAAATGAAACTTTTCAGGGTTCAACATTTACTTTTCAGCCAGAAATCCTGTCAGGACATCTGCTTTTCAAATCAGAAGACTCTGTTTAAATAAGAAGTCCTTTAAATAGTTTTTAATTTAAGTAAAATTCAGTGAAAGATTTTTTGGATATTTAAAACAATATTTAAGTGCACTTTTTTAAACTTTAATTATGTTTATATTAGATTAAATAGAAGTTTGTAATACTTTTAGATCATTGTATCTTTTTATATACAAATTTGAAAATAACACACACACACACACACACACACACAATTTTTTTTAATCTTATATTTTTATAGGAGTTATAATGAAAACGTACCCACTACCTAAACGTACCCAAGTTAAAACGTACCCAAATGGAGTCAAAACGTACCCAACTGTTGGTCAAAATGTACCCACCTAATTGGTCATTATGTGCCCAAGTTAGATTATTTTTATGACTAAAATGTGTTTTTTAAAGTACAATTAATATGTTTAAATGCAATGTTCATCAGTCAAAGTTATATGTTTTTATATTGTTTCAGTTCTGTTCTGTTCTGTTCTGTTTCATGAATGCCATCAAAAGTATTCCATAACATAAGTTTTAATGATAAACACATCAAAATAGAAAAAGAAAATTATTTCATTCGATCAAACTATCATATACTAGAACTAGAAGCTGGGAAAACAAGAATTCCATGTAAGTGAGAAGAGCATAATCACCTTGCAATTAAGGTTGCCATCTTTCACACCTTTATTTATGCTCTCAGCACTTAATAAAATGCTACGGGTGAACATGTTATACTTGATTGGTGTAATCTGATTCAATTAAAGTTGTTTATAATTCAATTAAGACAAGAAGCCGAAACACACAATTGTAGAGATCAAAGGTACTGGTAATCATGTATTTAATTGAAATTTAATTAAAATCAAATTATGTTTTATACATAAATTAATGTATTATTAACATTATGAACATGTATTAAAATAATGTTTTATTCATAAATTAAAAGTATCAATAATAAATTGTTTTAGAGGTATCCAGTCAAAACGGACCCAAGTTAAAAAGGGTCCGTTTTGACTTTTTTATGGGTCCGTTTTGACCAATTTGGCACCATTTCAACTTGGGTCCGTTTTTACTTGGGTCCGATTTGACTGGTAACCGTTTTAGAATATTGATATTATTTTTTTGATCAGTAAATAAGAAAAAAAATCTTGGGTACGTTTTGACCTCAAAAAGTGGGTACATTTTGGTTTGGGTACGTTTTGACTCGCTCCCTTTTTATAGAATGGTAATGCAAGTTTGATTCATTGCATTACCCCACCCACTTCACTAGGATCATATAATTGTAAGTACGTCAGTCTTTATTTCAAATAATGTTGTAAAATCTGTATTTCATTTCAAACATTCATGTTTTAAAACATTATCAATTAGCTTTTAGACCATTTTATTGCTGTAAACAATAGTTTAAATATCAGTTGATGCTCTTTTCCACGATCATACCGGAAGTAAACAAAGTTATATTCAAATAGCTTTTCACATTTTATGAAAACCACCAAAGGCATTTAAATTGAATATTAATTATATAAATATTATGAAAGAATGATATTGTGTCAAGGTTGAATGCTAGATTTGAAGTACATGTATTACAAATATTTGTGCCGATTAGGATATTCATTTCGTATTCATAAACCGACATGCAAAATCAACTTTTACTTTCACAAGTAACTTTTTATTTCCGGTTTCAATTTTTGAAAAATTACGATGTGTATTGACGATTTTACGACACACAACAATTGATTTCATTTAATAATTATGTTTTCTCTTGAAAAATCAAGAGTCAAGACGGAAGGAATCCCTTGCCAATTTTTGGTGTTATCTGGATCGCGGGAATGCGTTAGTGTCGAACAATTACAGCTAAGTTACGGAAAGGACCGAAAATGCCCGAAGTGAAATAGCTAATGTCGAAGAGATTTTAATCTTTAATCTTTTATAAACATTTTGGAAAAAAAAAAAAAAATGGGTCGCCGGCAACAAAAGAGGGTCGGAGAAGCGGAAAAAGGCAACTTTTTTTTTTGGGGGGGGGGGGGGGGAGGGGGGCTTAGCTTGACGTCGCTATATGACTGAAATACTGTTGAAGCGGCGGTAAACTCAAATAGTCAAGTCAAAGGTTAAACTGAATTGTTTAATTAAGCTGGTGGTACTCTTTAGGGCTGTAACGAATATCTGATTACTCGGGTATTCAAGGATCAGTGTGTGTGAACCGGGTACAAATATTCGTGCATGCTATACTCGCCGATTCGGGAATCAGCTTCTTTTTGCATGACTACGAAAGACTATGTTTTTATGTCCGGATTACAGTTGTGAACAATGCCGTCATATAAGGCTATGGTAGATTAGTTTCGCATGTTAAATTTCTATATTATGTTAACATGACTCATACAAAAATAACGTTTAAACCTTTTAGTTCAATAAATTTAATCAACATTTCAAGGATAAGATAAAGAAATCAGCTTCATAAAAATGATTTAATTAGCAGATCATACACCATGATGAAGGCAATATCAATCCATTTTAGCTCACCTGAGCACAACGTGCTCATGGTGAGCTTTTGTGATCGCCTTTTGTCCGTCGTCCGTGCGTCCGTCGTCAACAATTTCTTTAAACAACATCTCCTTCTAAACTACTCACTGGATTTTTATAAATCTTCACAGGAATGTTCATTATGGGGCCCTTTACCAACGTTGTTAAAATTATTTTGATTGGTCAAAAATCTAGGTCACAGGAGCTAAAAATAGATTTTAATAATGAAAATTTTAAAAATCTTCTTCTTCAAAAACCACAAGGCCTAGCCTTATGATTTTTGGTATGTAGCATGATCTTATGACTCTCTACCAAGTTTGTTCAAATTATAACCCTGGGGTCAAAATTGGCCCCGCCCCAGGGGTCACTTGATTAAACATAGGCTAATATAGGAAAAAATTGAAAAAATTTCTATTCAGAAACCCTTGTCTAGTAGATCACAACAAAGTTTGTTCAAATCATGGCCCTTGGGTCAAATTTGGCCCCACAAAGGGGTCACCTGATTTTACATAGGCTAATATAGAAAAAAATTGAAAAAATTTCTTTCAGAAACCCAAGCCTTGGGTTTAGATATTTGGTGTGCAGCATTGTCTTATAGATCACTACTAAGTTTGTTCAAATCATGACCCTGGGGTCAAAATTGGCCCCGCCCCAGGGGGTCACTTGATTTAACATAGGCTAATATAGGGAAAAAAATGAAAAATCTTCTTCTCAGAAACCACAAGGCATAGAGTTTAGATATTTGGTGTGTAGCATTGTCTTATAGATCTCTACCAAGTTTGTTCAAATCATGACCCTTGGGTCAAAATTGGCCCCGCCCCAGGGGTCACTTGATTTAACATAGGCTAATATAGGAAAAACTTGAAAAATTTTCTATGCAGAAACCCAAGGCCTTGGGTTTAGATATTTGGTGTGCAGCATTGTCTAGTAGATCACAACAAAATTTGTTCAAATCATGGCCCTTGGGTCAAATTTGGCCCCACAAAGGGGTCACCTGATTTTACATAGGCTAATATAGAAAAAACATCTTGAAAAATCTTCTTCTCAGAAACCACAAAGCCTTGGGTTTAGATATTTGGTGTGCAGCATTGTCTAGTAGATCACTACCAAGTTTGTTCAAATCATGACCCCGGGGTCAAAATTGGCCCCGCCCCAGGGGTCACTTGATTTAACATAGGCTAATATAGGAAAAAAACTTGAAAAATCTTCTTCTCAGAAACCACAAGGCATAGAGTTTAGATATTTGGTGTGTAGCATTGTCTTATAGATCTCTACCAAGATTGTTCAAATTATGACCCTGGGGTTAAAATTTGGCCCCGTACCAGGGGTCACTTGATTTAACATAGGCTAATATAGGAAAAACTTGAAAAATCTTCTTCTCAGAAACCACAAGGCCTTGGGTTTAGATATTTGGTGTGCAACATTGTCTAGTAGATCACAACCAAGTTTGTTCAAATCATGGCCATGGGGTCAAATTTGGCCCCAATTAGGGGTCACCTGATTTTACATAGGCTAATATAGAAAAAACATCTTGAAAAATCTTCTTCTCAGAAACCACAAGGCCTTGGGTTTAGATATTTGGTGTGCAACATTGTCTAGTAGATCACAACCAAGTTTGTTCAAATCATGACCCGGGGTCAAAATTTGGCCCCCCAGGGTCACCTGATTTTACATAGGCTTATATAGTAAAAAACAACTTGAAAAATCTCCTTCTCAGAAACCACAAGGCCTGGAGTTTAGATATTTGGTATGTAGCATGATCTTATGACTCTCTACCAAGATTGTTCAAATTATAACCCTGGGGTCAAAATTGGCCCCGCCCCAGGGGTCACTTGATTTAACATAGGCTAATATAGGAAAAAAACTTGAAAAATCTTCTTCTCAGAAACCACAAGGCATAGAGTTTAGATATTTGGTGTGTAGCATTGTCTTATAGATCTCTACCAAGTTTGTTCAAATCATGACCCTGGGGTCAAAATTGGCCCCGCCCCAGGGGTCACCTGATTTTACATAGGCTAATATAGAAAAAAAAGAAAAATCTTCTTCTCAGAAACCACAGAGCATGGAGTTTAGATATTTGTTATGTAGCATGATCTTATGACCCTCTACCAAGACTGTTCAAATTATAACCCTGGGGCAAAATTGGCCCCACCCCAGGGGTCACCTGATTTTACATAGGCTAATATAGAAAAAAAAGAAAAATCTTCTTCTCAGAAACCACAGAGCATGGAGTTTAGATATTTGGTATGTAGCATGATCTTATGACCCTCTACCAAGACTATTCAAATTATAACCCTGGGGTCAAAATTGGCCCCACCCCAGGGGTCACTTGATTTACAACAAAGTTTGTTCAAATCATGGCCCTTGGGTCAAATTTGGCCCCACAAAGGGGTCACCTGATTTTACATAGGCTAATATAGAAAAAACATCTTGAAAAATCTTCTTCTCAGAAACCTCAAAGCCTTGGGTTTAGATATTTGGTGTGCAATTTGTTAAATCATGACCCCGGGGCAAAATTGGCCCCGCCCCAGGGGTCAATTGATTTAACATAGGCTAATATAAAAAATTGAAAAATCTTCTTCTCAAAACCCAAGCTGGTTTAGATATTTGGTGTGAGCATTGTCTATAGATCCTACCAAGTTTGTTCAAATCATGACCCGGGTCAAAATTGGCCCCGCCCCAGGGGGTCAATTGATTTAACATAGGCTAATATAGGAAAAAAAACTTGAAAAATCTTCTTCTCAGAAACCCAAGCTGGTTTAGATATTTGGTTGAGCATTGTCTTATAGATCCTACCAAGACTGTTCAAATTATAACCCTGGGGTCAAAATTGGCCCCACCCCAGGGGTCACTTGATTTTACATAGGCTAAGAAAAAACTTGAAAAATCTTCTTCTCAGAAACCACAAGGCATAGAGTTTAGATATTTGGTGTGTAGGATTGTCTTATAGATCTCTACCATGTTTGTTCAAATCATGACCCTTGGGTCAAATTTGGCCCCGCCCCAGGGGTCACTTGATTTAACATAGGCTAATATAGGAAAAAACTTGAAAAATCTTCTTCTCAGAAACCACAAGGCATAGAGTTTAGATGTTTGGTGTGTAGGATTGTCTTATAGATCTCTACCAAGTTTGTTCAAATCATGACCCTTGGGTCAAATTTGGCCCCGCCCCAGGGGTCACTTGATTTAACATAGGCTAATATAGGAAAAACTTGAAAAATCTTCTTCTCAGAAACCACAAGGCCTGGGGTATATATTTTTTTCTGTGCAGCATTGTCTTATAGATCTCAACCAAGATTGTTCAAATCATGGCCCTGGGGTCAGATTTTGCCCCGCCAAGGGGTCACCTGATTTTACATAGGTTAATATAGAAAAAAAAGAAAAATCTTCTTCTCAGAAACCACAGAGCATGGAGTTTAGATATTTGGTATGTAGCATGATCTTATGACCCTCTAACAAGACTATTCAAATTATAACCCTGGGGTCAAAATTGGCCCCACCCCAGGGATCACTTGATTTTACATAGGCTAATATAGGAAAAACTTGAAAAATTTTCTATTCAGAAACCCAAGGCCTTGGGTTTAGATATTTGGTGTGCAGCATTGTCTAGTAGATCACTACCAAGTTTGTTCAAATCATGGCCCTTGGGTCAAATTTGGCCCCAAAAGGGGTCACCTGATTTATAGGCTAATATAGAAAAAACTTGAAAAATTTCTTTCAGAAACCCAAAGCCTTGGGTTTAGATATTTGGTGTGCAGCATTGTCTAGTAGATCACTACCAAGTTTGTTCAAATCATGACCCCGGGGTCAAAATTGGCCCCGCCCCAGGGGTCAATTGATTTAACATAGGCTAATATAGGAAAAAAACTTGAAAAATCTTCTTCTCAGAAACCAAAGGCATAAAGTTTAGATATTTGGTGGGTAGCATTGTCTAGTAGATCTCAACCAAGATTGTTCAAATCATGGCCCTGGGGTCAGATTTGGCCCCGCCAAGGGGTCACCTGATTTTACATAGGCTAATATAGAAAAAAAAGAAAAATCTTCTTCTCAGAAACCACAGAGCATGTAGTTTAGATATTTGGTATGTAGCATGATCTTATGACTCTCTACCAAGACTATTCAAATTATAACCCTGGGGTCAAAATTGGCCCCACCCCAGGGGTCACTTGATTTTACATAGGCTAATATAGGAAAAACTTGAAAAATTTTCTGTTCAGAAACCCAAGGCCTTGGGTTTAGATATTTGGTGTGCAGCATTGTCTAGTAGATCACTACCAAGTTTGTTCAAATCATGGCCCTTGGGTCAAATTTGGCCCCACAAAGGGGTCACCTGATTTTACATAGGCTAATATAGAAAAAACATCTTGAAAAATCTTCTTCTCAGAAACCTCAAAGCCTTGGGTTTAGATATTTGGTGTGCAGCATTGTCTAGTAGATCACTACCAAGTTTGTTCAAATCATGACCCCGGGGTCAAAATTGGCCCCGCCCCAGGGGTCAATTGATTTAACATAGGCTAATATAGGAAAAAAACTTGAAAAATCTTCTTCTCAGAAACCATAAGGCATAGAGTTTAGATATTTGGTGGGTAGCATTGTCTAGTAGATCTCAACCAAGATTGTTCAAATCATGGCCCTGGGGTTAGATTTGGCCCCGCCAAGGGGTCACCTGATTTTACATAGGCTAATATAGAAAAAAAAGAAAAATCTTCTTCTCAGAAACCACAGAGCATGGAGTTTAGATATTTGTTATGTAGCATGATCTTATGACCCTCTACCAATACTGTTCAGATTAAAACCCTGTGGTCAAAATTGGCCCCACCCCAGGGGTCACTTGATTTTACATAGGCTAATGTAGGAAAGAACTTGAAAAATCTTCTTCTCAGAAACCACAAGGCATAGAGTTTAGATATTTGGTGTGTAGGATTGTCTTATAGATCTCTACCAAGTTTGTTCAAATCATGGCCCTTGGGTCAAATTTGGCCCCGCCCCAGGGGTCACTTGATTTAACATAGGCTAATATAGGAAAAAAAAGATAAATCTTCTTCTCAGAAACCACAAGGCCTGGGGTTTGGATATTTTGTGTGCAGCATTGTCTAGTAGATCTCAACCAAGTTTGTTCAAATCATGGCCCTGTGGTCAGATTTGGCCCCGCCAAGGGGTCACATGATTTTACACATGCTAATATAGAAAAAAAAGAAAAATCTTCTACTCAGAAACCACAGAGCATGGAGTTTAGATATTTGGTATGTAGCATGATCTTATGACCCTCTACCAAGATTGTTCAAATTATAACCCTGGGGTCAAAATTGGCCCCGCCCCAGGGGTCACTTGATTTAACATAGGCTAATATAGGAAAAAAACTTGAAAAATCTTCTTCTCAGAAACCACAATGCATAGAGTTTAGATATTTGGTATGTAGCATTGTCTAATAGATCTCTACCAAGTTTGTTCAAATCATGACCCTGGGGTCAAAATTTACCCGCCCCAGGGGTCACTTGATTTAACATAGGCTAATATAGGAAAAACTTGAAAAATCTTTATCTCAGAAACCACAAGGCCTTGGGTTTAGATATTTGGTGTGCAGCGTTGTCTCGTAGATCACAATCAAATTTGTTCAAATCATGGTCTTGGGGTCAAATTTGGCCCCGCCCCTGGGGTCACCTGTTTTTAATAGGTTAATATAGAAAAAAACTTGAAAAATCTTTTTCTTAGAAACAAGGCATGGAGTTTAGATATTTGGTATGTAACATGGGCTAATAGACCTCTACCAAGATTGTTCAAATTATGACCTTGGGGTCAAAATTGGCCCCGCCCCAGGGGTCACTTGATTTAACATAGGTTGTTTAAGGGAAAAAAATTGAAAAATCTTCTTCTCAGAAACTACAAGGCATATAGTTTAGATATTTGGTGTGTAGCATTGTCTAGTCGATTCTTACCATGTGTGTTCAAATCATGACGCTGGGGTTAAAATTGGCCCCCCTCCAGGGATCACTTGATTTTACATATACTTAGTTTGAAAAAAAACTAGAAAAGTCTTCTTCTCAAAAACCACAAGGTCTGGAGTTTAGATATTTGTATGTAACATGGGCTAATAGACCTCTACCAGGTTTATTCAAATCTTGACCCTGGGGTCAAAATTTGCTCTGCCCCAGGGGTCACTTGATTTTACATAGCCTAATGATACCAGGTGAGCGATCCAGGGCCATCAAGGCCCTCTTGTTTAAGCAATAGGGCATACGGTCTTTAGATGACGACTAACCACTATTACGACTTTGAATGGGAGAGAAAAATTGTTATGTTCATCAGGCTATAATAAGATATGAGGATCTGTAGTTAAAAAAACCCCTTAATATCGATAAGGAAAACTACATTCTTTTATCCTGAGTGTTTATTTAGTATTGACCTTTTTGCTTCTCCTTTTTTTTTTTTTGCTTCAGGATAGCAGACACCAGTTGACCAGTAAAAACCATCAAGATGGCATCAGAAAAAGTGCAAAATTTCTACAAAACAATGGCAATCCAAATGGATTACGGAACCCAGGTTTTGGGAGAAATTATTAAGGCGAAGCTTAGTGGAAAAACATTACAGGAACATCTGAACAATAGTCAAGTAAAACTTAAATTTAAAAATCTAGAACCATTTCAAAAGCAAAAGTTGTATCCCCAAAAAGGGTCTCCCAACATATCAAATTTAGATATTAGTTTACTGACACGTATTCTGTTGGGTTCCTTTGAATTAGAGCCAATTGAAAGGCAGCATATTTATGATATGAGAAAGATAAGAAACAAGCTTGCCCATGCTTCAAAAGCTGAACTAGAATTGAAAGATAACGATTTCAACAAAGCTAAGTATCATATTGAAGGATTATGTGAGAACTTGGACAATAACGTAAAGAAGCGAATCAGAAATGGGATATCAGAACTTTATCAGAGACAAATTGTCCAGTGTTGCAGCAGCAAAGCAAGGGTATTGATTCTGAGCGAAAGTCTAATGGTAGATATTGAGGAGACATGCATAGATGACAAAAGTAAGTATTTTTCCCATAATATAAAATAAAACCGATATGTGAATAAATAAAGAAAATCTTTCTTATTCGATAAATACTTTTAATAAAAATGACTGACTGCAAAGATATTAACCTTTAAGTTATTATTAGCTCACCTGAGCACAACGTGCTCATGGTGAGCTATTGTGATCGCCTTTTGTCCGTCGTCCGTCGTCCGTCGTGCGTGCGTGCGTGCGTCCGTCCGTCGTCAACAATTTGCTTTAAACAACATCTCCTCATGAACCGCTGAAGGGATTTTGACCAAACTTCACAGGAATCATCCTTATGATGCCCTCTATCAAAGTTGTACAAATTATTCAGATTGGTTAAAAAAGTAGGTCACAGGAGCTAAAAATAGATTTTAAAAATGCAAACTTTGAAAATCTTCTTCTGCAAAACTGCAAGGCCTAGAGCTTAGATATTTGGTATGTAGCATCATCTTATGGGCCATTACCAAGATTGTACAAATCATAGCCCTACGGTGATAAATGACCCCGCACCAGGGGTCACTTGTTTTACATAGAGTTATATAGGAAAATCTTTAAAAATCTTCTTCTATGAATCCATTAGGCCTAGAGCTTAGATATTTGGTATGTAGCATCATCTAATGGTTCATTACTAAGATTGTTCAAATCATAGCCCTACGGTGATAAATGCCCCCGCACCAGGGGTCACTTGTTTTACATAGAGTTATATAGGAAAATTTTAAAAATCTTCTTCTATGAATCCATTAGGCCTAGAGCTTAGATATTTGGTATGAGCATCATCTATGGTTCATTACCAAGATTGTCAAATCATACCCTAGGTGATAAATGACCCCGCACCATGGGTCACTTGTTTTACATAGAGTTATATAGGAAAATGTTTAAAAATCTTCTTCTATGAATCCATAAGGCCTAGAGATTAGATATTTGGTATGAAGCATCATCTTATGGTTCATTACTAAGATTGTACAAATCATGACCCTATGGTGATAAATGCCCCCGCACCAGGGGTCACTTGTTTTACATAGAGTTATATAGAAAAAAACTTTAAAAATCTTCTTCTATGAATCCATTAGGCCTAGAGCTTAGATATTTGGTATGTAGCATCATCTTATGGGCCATTACCAAGATTGTACAAATCATAGCCCTACGATGATAAATGACCCCGCACCAGGGGTCACTTGTTTTACATAGAGTTATATAGGAAAATCTTTAAAAATCTTCTTCTATGAATCCATTAGGCCTAGAGCTTAGATATTTGGTATGTAGCATCATCTTATGGTTCATTACCAAGATTGTACAAATCATGACCCTATGGTGATAAATGCCCCCGCACCAGGGGTCACTTGTTTAACATAGAGTTATATAGGAAAATCTTTAAAAATCTTCTTCTATGAATCCATTAGGCCTAGAGCTTAGATATTTGGTATGTAGCATCATCTAATGGTTCATTATCAAGATTTTCAAAATGGTGGCCCTTTGGAGATAAATGACCCCGCACTAAGTCTTCTCCTCTGAAACCATAAGGCCCAGTGCTTATATATTTGGTGTGTAGTATTGTCAGGGCTAAAATGTTTAAGATTGAGTTATATCAGAATTCTTGTCTGTTTAAAAACCTTGTAATCAGTTGTAGCAATGGTACTCAGGTGAGCGATCCAGGGCCATCATGGCCCTCTTGTTTTTTATTTTATAATTAAGACATTTTTAATTGCTTTAGTCCTTTAATATTTTTCAACCATACATTGGAAAATTGTAAATTTTAATCGATGTGTACTAAAATTACCTTTCCAGGTCACGAAAAATGGATAAAATATAGAATCACAAAGTCTGCATTAGCAATGGCTAAATATCTGCAAGTAGACACATTCCTACAGAAACTGAAATCCAGTGGGGTTGTAAGTTTCACGTTTGTGAGTCAAATCAACAGTGAATGTTTCAACAATGAAGAAACTGTGAACAAACTGGTATTGCAAATGGCTGAAGAAACAAAGCAAAATGTTCTTCAATTTTGTAAATGCCTAAGAGAATGCAATCCACTGCTTGCAGACATTGTAGAAAACAAACACGACAGTGGAAGAGAAACAGGTACACTTTTTTAACCTCACCTGAGCAAAGCTCAGGGTGAGTTATTGTGATCCCGTGATTGTCCGTCGTCTGTCGTGCGTCGTCAGTAATTTAGTGTTTACAATCTATCACCTTCATTTCTTAAGCAATTATCTTCAAACTTAAAGACAATGTTTATGACCTAAAGACAATGTTTATGACCTAAAAACAATGTTTATTACCTTACTGTCTCGATTAAGTTCGCATATTGTTGAGATTAGTCAATTAGGTCAGGAGTTATGCCCCTTAAAAATGCAAGATTTCACTTTGTTTACACTCTAGCATCTTCATCTTTTGAGCAATCATCTTCAAACCTTATGACATTGTTTATGACCATAATGTCTCGATTGTGTTCGAATATGGCTGAGATCGGTTAATTTGGTCAGGAGTTAAGCCCCTTTTGATATCAAAATATGCCAGTTTTCAGTTTATTTACACTCTAGCATTATTAGTCTTCTGAGCAATCATTTTCAAACTTTATGACAATTTTCATGACCATAATGTCTCGATTGAGTTCGATTATGGTTGAGATCAGTCAATTAGGTCTCATTTCACTTTGTTTACACTCTAGAATCTTCATCTTTTTAGCAATCATCTTCAAACTTTATGACAATGTTTATGACCATAATGTCTCCATTGAGTTCGATTATGGCTGAGATTGGTCAATTTGTCAGTAGTTAAGGCATTCTCATCCTAATACCCATATTCCAAATCTTGTCACTTGATTGTAATTTTTCTATGAAACTGTCACTTTGAAGACATTCAAAAATAAAATATTTCACCAAGAGTTTATTCAAGTTTTATCTTATTTGGGGGAGATAATTCGCATATAAGTTAACATTGAAGCCTATGGAAAATATGCATTTTCTGTGAATATGAAAAAATGAATTTGATTAATGAGAAAAACTCGTGGTAGAAAGATGAATTGTATAATTTTATATGAACTTTCGTGAAAAAAATCTTAATTTTACCACTTTTGTTTAATTTTCAAGGGAGATAACTCATGACAACAAAATAATCAATGGAAGTTAATAAAAGAAATTCTGTCACTTGTCATAACATATCAATTTGCCCCTAAAATAACCATTGTTTGACATTTTAAAAACTTATATACATATGTAATGTTAAATTTTATGCACCGGTTTTGATGGAATAGATCGCTATTAGAGTGGCAAGACCTTAAGCCCCTTATTATAAAAAATATGCCAGATTTCACTTTGTTTACACTCTAGCTTCTTCGTCTTTTGTGCAATCTTCTTTAAACTTAATGACAATGTTTATTACTATTTTGTCTCTATTGAGTTCGATTATTGTAGAGATCGGTCGATTAGCTTAGGAGTTATGCCACTTTTAATGTAAAAAAAATGACACCTATGTTTATTACCATTTTGTCTCTATTGAGTTTGATTATTGTAGAGATCGGTCGATTAGGTTAGGAGTTATGCCACTTTTAAAAAAAAATGATGCCAAATTTCACTTTCATCTTCATCTTTGAGCAATCATCTTCAAACTTTAAGACAACGTTTATGATCATAATGTCTCCATTGGATTTGATTATGGCTGAGATCGGTCTATTAGGTTAAGAGTAATGTCCCTTTTAATATAAAAAATGCCAGATTTCACTTTGTTTACACTCTAGCATTTTCATCTTTCGAGAAATCATCTTCAAACTTTATGACTCTGTTAATGACCATGATGTCTGCAATGAGTTTGAATCTGGCTAGATCAGTTATTTAAGTCAGAAGTTTAGTCCCTTTTAATACAAAAAATGGCAAGATTTCACTTTTTTTACTCTCTACCATCTTCATTTTTAAACAATCATTTTTAAACTTTAAGGCAATGTTTATGACCATAAGCTCTTGATCGAGTTTGATTATGGCTGCGATTGGCCAAATATATCAGGAGTTATTTTTCTTTTTATTATAAAAAATGCCAGATTTCACATTGTTATACCCAAGCGGCTTCATTTTTTTAGCAATCATCTTCAATCTTTAAGACAATATTTATGACCATAAGCTAACAATCGGGTTCAATTATAACTGATATTGGGTATTTAATTTAGGAGTTATGTCCCTTTCACTATAGAAAATAAACATAATTATTTCACTTTGTTTACACTCCAGAATCTTCATTTCTTAAGCAATCATCTTTCTCAGGTGAGCTATTAAGGACCATCTTGGCTCTTTTGTATTCGTCTGTTTGTATCCTCATTGTTCTCTGTGATATTCTGAAATGGAAATCACAATTATTATACTGTAGTATCAGTTATTTTCGCGCAGTCTTAATTTCGCGCTACCCTCTCTAAAGACCCTTTCGCGCGGTGCTAAATTCGCGCATTTCCCCATTTCAAAAAAAAAAAAAAAAAAAAGTACAAAAAATAGATATGAATAAATAAAAAAAATATTCATTTCGTTCTGAATGACTGATTTGGTGCCCCGGATATCGCATGCTAATTAATTACCGACTGATATGTTGGCGCTACCCTCCCCCCAGGTAAGTGACGTCATAGGGGTGGGTTACTGGTAAGGGTTACTGGTAAGTTGTTAATTAGCACCGTCTCCTAATTGCTGGGGCCAAACTGCCGAAAGATGGCCTTTCTTTTGTTATCGATTGCAGCACTTCCGGCGATCAGACAAACTATTCTCCGGGACCTTTTTGATTTACAGGTCTCACCTTGATTGTTGTATAAACAAACTGTCAACTTAGAAGGTGGGGACATGTCAGTACAAACGATCTGCAACCATACAGTTAGTAGTAATGTTTGTTCGAAATCTGTATTTATTTTGGACCACTTTCCTAATCTTCTCGGCAAAAAAGAGTAAACATTACGCAAGCGTAAATTTCATGCACCGGTTCAACACCGGTAAAAGGCAAGTTAAAATATACAAAAATATCTTATTTTAAAAGGAATAACGCAGATTATTGATTTGATATTAGTCTCAAATAGTACACGAGTGTAAAACCCCTTGGGAAACCGTTGGTTTTATTGATCTAAGATGGTACTGATTATAAAACAACGCATGAAATTTAGTTGTCAAAATCGGCGTCAAACAAAAAAATACCATATATATTCTTTGATTATACAGACTTAATATCGCGCGGTCCTAAATTCGCGGAAGGCCCATTGCGCGAACATCGCGAAAATTAGACCAGCGCGAACAATACTGATACTACAGTAGGTTTTAGTTTTTAGCTCACCTGAGCACGAAGTGCTCAAGGTGAGCTTTTGTGTTCGCCCTGCGTCCGTCGTTGTCCGTCGTCCGTCATCAACAATTTACTTTAAACGTCATTTTCCCTGAAACCGCTGGACAGAATTTGATTAAACTTGGCAGGGATGTTCCTTGGGTGACCTTCACAAAAGTTACAAAAATAAACTTGATCCATGTGGAACTCTGGTTACCATGGCAACGGAAAGAAAAAAATGAAAACTTTAAAAAATCATCTTCTTCAAAACTATTGGCCAGATTTCAAAATAATTTGGTACAGACGTTCCTTTGGTAACTCTCTACCAAGATTGCTAAATTATTCCGATCGGGAAAAAACATGGTATCCAGGGGCGGGGCTAATTTGCCTTTTATGTATATAGTGAACTCTTTAAACGACATCTCCTCTGAAACAGCTATACAGAATTTGATTAAATTTGGCAAGGATGATCCTTGGGTGAAGCTTCACAAAAGTTATTAAAATTATTCTAATCCATTAAAACATGAACTCCAGGGGCGGGGCTAATTTGCCTTATATGTATAAAGTGAAATCTTTAAACGACATCTCTTCTGAAACCGCTAAGCAGAATTTGATTAAATTTGGCAGGGATGATCCTTGGAAGAACAATCACAAAATTTGCTAAAAAAAAACTTGATCCATGTGGAATAGATAATATTTGGCAGGGATTATCCTTGGGTGAAGCTTCACAAAAGTTGGTAAAAGTATTCAAATCCGTAAATAAACATGGCTAGCAGGGGCGGGGCTAATTTGCTTTATATGTATATAGTGAACAATTTAAGCGACATCTCTACAACCGCTCAGCAGAATTTGATTAAATTTGGCAGGGATGATCATTGGGTGAAGCTTCAAAAATGTTGCTTAAATTATTCCGATCCAAAAAAATCATAGCCACCAGGGTCGGGGCTAATTTGTCTTATCGGTATATAGTGAAATCTTTAAACGACACCTCCTCAGAAACCGCTGGACAGAATTTGGTTATATTTGGCAGGGATGATCCTTGGGTGAAGCTTCACAAAAGTTGCTAAAATTATTCCGATTCGTAAAAAAAACATGGCTGCCAGGGGCGTGGCTAATTTGCCTGATATGTATATAGTGAAATCTTTAAACAGCATCTCCTCTAAACGGCTAGACTGAATTTGATAAAACTTTGCAGGGATCATCTCCTTCAAAACTACTGGCCAGATTTCAAAATGTTTTAATACAGATTGATATATGGATAACCCTATACTTAGGTGAGCGATCAAGGGCCATCATGGTCCTCCTGTTAATGTCTTAATAAAGAGTTTTAAGGTCACATGAGCATATCGTGCTCATGCGAGCCTTTAGAATCAGTGGCCGTCCGTCGGCGTCGACATTGTTTTTCAAACGACATCTATAATGAAACCACTTGGCCAAATTTGATGAAAATTGCCCTAAGCTCTACCAAACTTGTTCAAATGGTCTGGTCCATTGCATATCTAGGTTACAGGAGTTTAAATAGATTTTAAAAGTGAAATCTTTAAAAACTTTCTTTTCCGAAAGCCAAAGGCCTAGAACATAGGAAGTTTGTATGTAACATGGCCTAGTGGACCTCTGCTGTGTTTGTGGAAATCATGGCCCTTTTGTCAACAATGGCTCCGTCCCAAGGTTCACATTGTTTATATTTAGACTTCCAAAAGAAATATATACTTGTCAGAACCGCAAGGCCTATGAGCTTAGATATTTGGTTTGTGGCGCTGACTAGTGGACCTCTACCAAGTTTGTTCAACTCATTACCCTAGGGTCAAATTTAATCATGCACCTGGGGTCACTTGGGTTTTATATGACTTACGTAGGATAAAAATGTTCTCTCTCTGTCTGAGATCACATGGTCTTGAAGTTTAGATGTATGTTTTGCTTGAAACATGGCCTAGAGGATCTCTTTCAAGTTTGTTCAATCTGTGGCTCTGGGGTCAAAACTGGCCGCGTCCTTGGGGTCACTTGGTTTTATATAGACTAACATAATCTTGTCAGAGACCAGCAGGCCTGGATTTTTTATTTGTGTAAAGTGGCCTAGTGGACCTCTACCAAGTTTGTTCAAATCATGGCCCTGAGGTTAAAATTGGCTTGCCCCAGGGGTCTTTTGATTTTATATTTACTTTGAAAACTGATTTTAGCGTCAAATTAAGATTCTTAACAAAATGTCTGTTTGATGATATATTTTTTTTTCATTTTTGTCTGCACTCATTGCATCACAATTTAAAACGTTTGCTTGTTTATAGTGAAGTAACCTTGTCAATGTAATAAGCTTTTAGATTTTATTTTCATCGCCTTTCATCTCTTAATAAATTGTTTATTTTGACTTTGTTTTAGAAATGGCGCTGAAAAGAATAGAGAAAGAACAAGTGAATGAGATTCTTCAAGACAGTGTGACTTTCAAAACATCTAATTTACTTTCAACGGAAGATGTTCATATTTTCGTAGAGAATCGTTTACTTAAGACTATACCCTTTTCTGTGATAGAAAAATGTATGAGTGAACTGTTCGGGTTCCAGACTTTACAAGCAAATGAAAACAGGTATATTTTAATTAGTTTATTAATGGAAACGTTTTATTTTTCATCAAGTCTGACTTCTGTGAATCTAGTTATATCAGATCTTGTGACTCTCATTATATATTCTCATTCAGAATCGTTTAAGATTATTGTATTGTTATTAATTGATATCTGGATATACATGCATTGGGTTCGCTATGTTAGTTGATTGTTATCACTTTACGACCACAGTCACATACACAGCAACTATATCAAATTTGTTTTTATTGTTAATATGACTATATATTTTTATCTCAAAATTCTTTTAATATCACAATATAATTTTGAATATTCTTCACGGTAAATTCTTGGCATGAATAATATATATACAGGACTCTGCTGATTATTAGTTGTTCTATAAGATATTAAAAAAGTAATAAATAAAAAGCTCTAAAATCTCAATATTAAGATCACCTACCGACATTTTAGGATGATCTGAAAATGAAGATTAGGCATAAAATAAGGAAAAGGGTTACTTAATTATATAATTCAGCGATCTGTAAAACTTAGATTTGTCAACCATTAGATATTAAATTGAAAATAATCTAAAAGCTTTTGAGTACATTACTACAGTTTTTTTTTTACGCTCGTGTCCTTTTTAGCTCACCTGAGCACAACGTGCTCAAGGTGAGTTTTTGTGATCGCGCTTTGGGTAATGTGGGTCAAAAATTTGGCCATGAGATCAAATCTTAGAAAAAATTTATTATGCTCTAAAGGCCGCATGTTTGGCCCAATCTTCATGAAACTTGGTCAGAATGTTTGTTTCCATAAAATCTTGGACAAGCTCGAACTTGGGTCATGCGGGATCAAAAAGTAAGTCACGAGGTCAAATCTTAGGTCAAATCTTAGAAAATATTTGTTAATGCTCTAAATACCACAATTTGGCCCAATTTTCATAAAACATGGTCAAAATGTTTGTGTCTATAAAATCTTGGACAAGTTTGACTTTGGGTCATGTGGGGTCAAAAAGGAGGTCATGAGGTTAAATCTTAATAAAAATTGTGTAAACCCTCTAAATGCCACATATTTAGCCCAATCTTCATGAAACTTGCTCAAAATGTTTGTTTCTATAAAATAATGTGGGGCCAAAAAGTAGATCATGATGTCAAATCTTAGAGAAACCTTGAAAACCCTTGTAAATGCTCTAGAAGCCACGTTTTTGGCCCAATATTCATAAAACTGTCAGAATGTTTGGTTTGAAGTTGGGTCATGTGGGGTCAAAAAGTAGGTCAATATGAAAAATGCAACATATGTTGCTCATTTGTAATCAGGTGAGCGATTCAGAACCATCATGGCCCTCGTGTTTTTTGTCCTAGGTATCTTTCATTGATGTTTTGCAGTTTTCGGGATGTGGCCTGGAAGGATGATCCTTTTAAAATGAGAGAGTCGTCTGCTCCACCAAGTATAATTAATCCGTTTGTTACTTAGAACAAACTGATATTTAGTAATATATAAAATAAATGATGATTCTGATAAAGGTAGGTTAGCCTTATACCGGAAGTTATACTCGTTAATGGACCAGCTAGCGTGACAGGAGTAATCGTTTGTTACTTACTTGGTTGTAACAAAAACATTATTAATATGAAATGGAGGATAAGTGCTGTAGCTTCATCTGTATCAATTACGTAATTCAACTTAATATGTTAACATTAATTTAGAAAAAGAAAACTGGGTGAAAACACATTATGCATTTCTATTTTTATTAAGTGTTTTTTTTTCTGCATAGAAATATATATACATGTAATAAACTGTATCATATTGAGTAGATATATACATGTAGTAAACAGTATTATATTGAATACATTTGTATAACTATAGTTTTAAATCAAAAGGCCAAATTTTGGTAAGAGTAATCTTACATTCTGATATTCTTTTAACAATATTTCCTACTTTTTCTTTAATGCTTTAGGTGAAGATAAATCTTTTATGCTGATGGATCATGAACAGTTCGGATTGTATATTGAGAAAAACTTTGGAGCAAAATGGAAACCGTTTCGCAAAGGATTTGCAGAAGCTGTACGTAATGAATGGTTAGAACCAGAAACATTTATGACAATGACAACCGACGAAATTAAAATCGTTTTAAGTAAGTACATTGAAACTATTCCTTATGGATTTATTCTTGCCTTACAAAAACTTCAAAAAGAAATCAGGAATGGCATTGACAAAACCGTCGGTGATGCTGCTTGCACACTCCGAAAATTTGACACCCCTACTGGGAATTGCATATATCAGGCAGGAAATGTGTTAGTAGCAAGAGGAAACCTTTTGGTTCCAACTCACCGTTTTGTGTCCATGCAAGAAAAGGATGGACATATGAAAGATTTCATTGTGAAAGAAGTAATTCGTTTTGCTGTAGGTTGTATAAATGCTGCAAAAAATGGAACAATACACTTTGGCATTGCGGAGAATGAAAATGGCGGAACTATTCATGGAATTTCAAAGCAAGATAATTTCAGCGAAGATTTCCTGAATACTGAAATATTAAA
This sequence comes from Solen grandis, assembly GCA_021229015.1. Lineage (NCBI taxonomy): Eukaryota > Metazoa > Mollusca > Bivalvia > Adapedonta > Solenidae > Solen > Solen grandis. Next base: position 54,823,960 of record CM037783.1, read on the forward strand.
AGGATTCGATAATTGTTTCTGTTCTGAAGAGGCAGTGTTTGCAAAGAGATGCGTTCGCCCTATTCAAATGATTCCAACTACTGAAAAACTGTTTGTTTTGGAAGTTGATATTGTGGCTTTCTCAGAATACTTAAAGCCAAATCTTGTGATAATAAATTTCCCGCCAAAAGGGAAACAGTCGTTAGTTTGTGTTTATTATAACAACGATCATCTAATAACAACGGGCGATTTAAATGGGGATGAACAATGCGAACTTAACAATTTAAAATCAAAAGTTGTATCGGAGAGAAGAAATCTGGAAACAGAAGTTTCTTTGCAAATGTCTTCGGAAAAAAAACTTGGGAAAAAATTGGCCGCGCTTCTTACAAAAGAAAATAAGTATGTTACAGATGAATTTTTACCTGTAATATGTATTGGAAATTTATCTGGCCTACCACTCGAAGAACAGCATAGAAAAGATATTGATTTGAGTCGCGCATTGTTATCTTGTAGATATGTTTTCGACTTTGATTCTAGTGTATTAATGAGGAATAGTGTTGAAATGGAAAAATCTTCTTTCCATATCGTCATGGTGAATGAATCTTCAATGAAAGGAGATTTTGATACGAACGAAAAAATGTGGATATACTGCAATGGGAATAAAGAATTATCATGTGATGCTATGAACTCAAAAGACTGGTGTAGAGATAGACACGGAAAAGTAAAAAAAATACTTGATGATTGTCGGAATCATATTCCTGAGAATAGGGCCTGTTTTATATTCATGATATTTGAGGAATTGAAAGAAGACGACCCAGTATATGAGATTGCTCGTGAATGCCTGTTATATACATTTAAAAATGAATGTATCATTTTAGCGGAAAATGACACATATGTAAAAACATTGAAACAGATAGTTGCAAGACGTTTTGGAGATAACTGCGCAAACAAGTACTTTTTCACAAATCTGAAATGGCCAGATATTTCAAAAATTGTAAATTCTGTTTTTAAAAAGGAAAGTGAACGAGTTTATAAACTTCCTAATTCCAATGGCCACTACGATGAAATGACAGCTTATGAAAAAGATACGCTCAAATTAGATAATATTGACATTTTGAGTGGCGAAATGTGCATTTGGGAACATGAGAATATGACAAGAGAGGACATACAGAACAACCAATCAGAGTCCCAGAATTACTTTTATAGAGGTAACCAGGTTTCATGGTGGAATTTTTATTTTGAATCTCATGTTGGAAAACGTGATTTGTTTGATACCTATAAAAAGAAAGTCAAGTCACTGTTAACCGAGGACAGTGATAAATTGAATGAAGTTTTTATCATAAGACATCATACAGGTGCTGGAGGCACTACAGTTGGACGACATCTTTTATGGCATTTTAGTCAGTTTCATCAAGAACCAGAGGATAAGTACCGATGTTGTGTTGTGGAAAGTGTGACAGACGATACAGCAAATCAAATAGAAAGGTTCAGAAACTTTAAAGATCGCGATGCAAAGCCAGTAATAGTGTTAGTTGATAACATAAAAGATGACGATTTGGAATTGTTGATTTCTGGTTTGAAAAAAGTATCCTACCTGAAGGGTGTTCCTGGGAAACTGTTCAGCGTCATTATCCAACTGTGCAGAACACCCATTTCGGCGGCTTGCAATGAAAAAAATACAAATGTTCTGAAACATAAACTTTCTCAAAAGGAAAAAATGTGGTTTGAAGAAAAGTATGCACATCTTGAGAAGACGGATGGAGTGATCGTAGATACATTAATAGCATTCAATGTAATGCGGCATTCATTTGCCCCAGAATTTATGGAAAAAATAGCTCAGGACATACTTAAGGATACCACGGCAATGGACCTATGTGTCCTGAAGTGCTTGTCTTTAATAAGCTCTTACAATATTGATGATCCTGTACCAGTGAGCATCTTTGATGACAGTATCTTCGGAGGGTTTTTCGAAACACACAAGAATTTGCGCTTTGGAGTTATGAAAATGATGAGAGAGAGACAAGAAATGAATCAAAAGGGACAAAACATATTAAATATAGCCATGTCAAACGCTTTGAATTTACTTGTTACAAAGCGAAAATCGCCTGATTCCTACATTGACGGAATTTCAATAATATCACAACCACTAGCACGAAAAATATTGGATCATATCTTGAACAGAGAAAAAATGCTGATCAAAGAAATGGTTTATTATGTACTGAAACTCGTTGAAAAGCATGCACAAATGCTAAACCCACAGTCCAAAAAATTTGTCAGGATTGTTTGTAGTTTGTTTAAGATAAGGCAGGTAATCGAAAGTGAAAAGGGGGATAAGAAAACAAAGTTCTCTGATTTAGTGCAAGAAATGGCTAATGCGAAGCAAGAGGAAATCATGATTCACACAAAGATGTTGTTGAAGCAATACAAAGATGTTTTGACATAACCAAAGACGCAATGGTTGGGCAACAGCTTGCACGGTATTATATTCACATACATAAATTTGAAGATGCTGAATCGGCTATAGAATTGTCAATTCGACAAAGACCTCAAAGCTCTTATCTCTTAGATACCTACGGTCAGATATTCAAAACACAACTTGAATTCGAGTTGGATGAAATTTCAAAAAGAGATCATGATAAAATAGAGAGTGCTGAAGTAGAACGTCTTGTAGGTTTAGCAGTTAAAGCTGTTAAAACGTTTATTGCTGGGCAAAAGGTAGCAAAGTTAGAGGAAAGTGAATTGAACTTAAGTTGTTTTCATATGGAACTGAAAACAATTTTCTTCATCCTTGAAAAACTCGAAAACAAATTATACTGTTTTGAAAACCGTCGAGATTTTTCAAGATTTCTTTTGGACAAAACAGACATGAACAATTCACTTAAGCTATTTCAAAAAGGAAGCGATATCCAGATACACATGGAAGAAACCTTACGATTTCTGGAGGAAAATGATTATCAGGTTAAAAAAAGTATGTTCGTTATCTATAAGGATAATGATGTTTTACTTTTAAATTTTAGAGAAAGATATGAACTTGTATATGGTGATCCATCGGAAAACTATCGGTTCCAATTCAGCTTAGGTCTAAAACCACTAATGAATGCACATGTAGAAAATGAGACGCTTCTTATGAAGCGAGTAAATGTAGCTGAAGACAATATTGAAAGGAAAGGATACACACATGCTGACTTCAGAGATTTACTGGTATTATTGGGATATAAAATAATACTCATGTCCTCATTAGGAGAGGAAAAGTATTATGATTATCAAAAGCTACTTAATCTAAGTACAGTATTGCTCGATTCCCAAAGAAAAAGAATAGAGAGACATGGAAGACCTTATTTAGAGGGATTTCTCTATCATGCTATTTTACACTGGCCTTTATCAACAAGAACTGAAAGTCATAATTTATGTGCACCAAAGACATTTTGTAACATCCTAGAGGAATGGAGCGAAGCTTATGATCAAAATCAATTTATTCATTGTAAAGACGCAAAAAGGAAAAACAAACCAAAGCATTTTCTTGCTTTAGGTACCGGAGAACCAGGTAAAGACATTGTTGATTTAGAAGCTGTTAGAAAAGTCTGGAGGCAAACCAAAAAAGAAAAAGAAGGTCGTAGCAGACAAGCTGTATTCAGCGACTACTTTTGGACGGATCCGTCTGTCCGAGGATACCTACTAAGACTTGAAGGTGTTGTTGATGATTCTGGACATTGTATCAAATACAAGGTATGTGTAATAGCTATTTCCCCCAATGTAACCTTTACCCAGGCGTTAGAATTTTCGCGTTAAACATATGTATTTTTATTGAAATTACAAATTCCGTTTCTACATACCGAGCAGTGATATTTCTGAATTTTGTGATTTTTTTATCTCTGAGGTCAATCACTTTTGTTTCTTTATCAATCATTAAAAAAAGACGATGTAATTTTACTGTTATTTCAGAATTGTATTTTTTTTTTTCATAATCAGGCTTGTTATAGAAGTGGGACCCACGTTTTCAAAATAAATACGTACTATCCATGCCATGCGTTTGTCAACCGACCCGTCACCTTTATTTTGGGATTTTCGTGGAAAGGACCTGTTGCTTTTGACGTTGAAGAGAAAAGTATGTATGTTTTCCACGATTCACTTTAAATCGACCTTCATACCTAATGTACATTGTTCAGAAATACAAAATATTTTCTCTTCATTCTCATTAACTAAAAACCCGAAAACCCTGATAATGGCCCCTATCACAACTTTTTTATATTATTTAAATTATAAAAACACTGTATAATTCTGTGATATTTGTGGTAGGGAAGGAAACACATTCGATACCAGATCATGTCGACGGTGAAAACTCGCAACCTGAAGATAATGAGGAAAGCAAAGGAAAATCTAGTGGTTTGGAATGTTCCCTTTATTTTTATTATCCCCGAACTTAAAGAATATGACTTATTGTTCATTATGTTCCGACTTATTAGTCCCCACCGGTAAAACCGGTTGGGGACTATAGGTTTGCGTACGTCCGTCCGTCCCGCTTTCGTGTCCGCTCCATAACTAAAACATTTATGGACAGATTTCAATAAAACTACACAGACGTATTCCTCATTACCCAAGGGTGTGTAGCGTGCATCAACTATATCCACCCTTGAAAGATCAAAGTCAAATGAGTTGCTAGAAATTCTCATTTATATTTATAGGATATATCTTTTGTGTTCATTGGCTATATTTTCGTTTCCGCTCTATGACCTCCATATCTATTACATTTCGTAAAACTTAACAGAAGTGTTTGTCATAACACAAAGGTGTGTTGCGCGTATCAACCATATGTGTCCTTGAAAGGTCAAGGTCTTTTGAGTTCTTAGCAATTCTCATTGGTATTTATAGGCTACATCTTTGTTTCTGCTCAATAACTTCAGTATCAGTGGATGGATTTTCATAAAACTTTACAAAAGTGTCATAACATAAAGATATGTTAATGCAACAACTATTAGCACACTGAAAGGTCAAGGTCTCAGGAGTTGCTAGAAATTGTCTTTGGTATTCGTACATAGACTTCATTTTCATGTCTGCTTCATAACTTCCATGTTTAAATTTTCATAAAACTTTACAGAAGTATTTGGTTTGACACATAGACGTGTCCTGTGCATTAACCATATGTGCGCTTGAAAGGTCAAAGAGTTGTTTGTTTCTTGGGTTTAACGTCCCACCGACAGTATTTCAGTCATTTTGAGACGATGTCTACTTGAGACAGATAGAGTGCTGCCACAATGCAATATTACGCCGTAGACATGTGGCATGATACCACACCCAGTCACATTATACTGGCAACGGGCCAACCAGTCCTGCAACTAGCTTATATGCTGAGCGCCAACCAAGGGCGCTTTAACAGTACCATTTTTTACCACTATGGTATGTCGCTGCCGGGGATAGAACCCACATTCTCCCGATTCCGGGGCGGACGCTCTAATCACTCGGTCACCGAGACCAGTTCAAAGAGTTCTTAGAAGTAGTTAGAAGTTGTCTTTGGTGTTCATTGGCAACATGTTCGTGTCTGCTTTAAAACTTCTATGTCTATTAATGTATTTTTTTCATTAAACATAACAAACTTGTTTAATGCGTTGGTACAACAACCAAAAGTTATTTTGAAATGTCAAGGTCTCAGGAGTCTCAGGGGATCATTACCAGGTTTTTGTTCCTATCTGGCACAAATTCTTCATGGGGTTTATACTGACAAAGCTTTGTTTATATAGGGGATATGTATTGTTTTTGTCAGAGTTGTCTATCACACTAATTCGAAAAGGACAAAAGCTATTAATTTGAAACTTCACAGGTGGATATATCGCTCAGAGGAAAAGTGTCTTGCACAAGAACCGTAACTCTGCACATCATTTACATTATATTTTCGAATTATTGCGCTTTTTATTCCCCGCATCGATCAATCGGGGATATATTTTTCATACCCCCGCAAACGAAGTTTGAAGGGGGTATACTTGATTCAGCCTGTCAGTTGCCCGGTCGATCGGGCATGCAGTCTGTCTGCAAATTCTTGTCCGGTGAACTCCTTCTTCACTTTCAGTCCAGTTCAACTGATACTTAGCATAAATATTCATCAGGAGCAGTAGATGTGCCGGACACAAATTCCATGTGTGTTTGCGCAACGATTACGTAGTTATTGTCCCTTCATCAACTTGAAAAGTCTTGTCCGATGAACTTCTCCTTCACTTTAAGTCCGATTCACCTGATACTTGGCATAGATATTCATCAAGAGAATTAGATGTGCAAGACACAAATATTACGTGCGTTCGCGCAAGGATTACAAAATCATTGCCCCTTATATCTTGTGACGCTAACTTCTACATTTCTTAACCGATTCGGTTCAAATTTTGTGTGTGCATTGATAATCAGGTGGAGAGGGTGTGTCATAAATTTCATTTGAGTTGTCTTAAGGATGGCTGTTTTTGCCCTGGTCCCTTTTAAGCTCACCTGAGAACTTGAGCTCAGGGTGAACTTTTGTGACCGCTTTATTACCGTCGTGCGTCGTCCGTCGTCTGTCGTCCGTCGTCAACAACTGTTTGTGAACACTCTAGAGGCCACAGTTTTGGCCCAATCTTCATGAACTTTGGTCAAGATGTTTGTCTACATGATATCTTGGATAAGTTTGAAATTGGGTTATGTGGGTCAAAAACTAGGTCACCAGGTCAAATCTTAGCAAAAACCTTGTGTACACTCTAGATGCCACAGTTTAAGCCCAATCTTCATAAAATTTGGTCAGGATGTTTCCCTACATGATATCATAGAAACGATCGAAATTTGGTCATATGGGTCAAGAACTAGGTCAAAAAGTCAATTCTTAGAAAAGCCTTGTGAACACTCTAGAGGCCACAGTCTTAGCCCAATCTTAATAAAATTTGGTCATGATGTTTGCCTACATGATATCTTTGAGTTTGAAACGGGTCATGTGGGATCAAAAACTATGTCACCAGGTCAAATCTTTGAAAAAACTTGTGAACACTCTAGAGGCCACAGTTTTAGCCTAACCTTAATGTAACTTGTTCAGAATGTTTGTTTACATCAAATCTCGGATGAATTCAAAACTGGGCCACATGGGGTGAAAAAGTAGGTCACCAGGGCAAATTTTAGAAAATCTTGTGAACACTCTAGTGGCCTACAATTTTGTTCCAGTCTTCATTAAACTTGATAAGAATGATGACTGCTTGAATTCCTAGTTGAGTGCAAATTCAGGTAGGATCAAAATTTAGGTCAGTTAGTCAAATATGAGAAAAACACTTTAGATGCAACATTTTTGTCATCATACCTAACACAGCAATCTTACTCAGGTAAGCGATACAGGACCATTTTTGACCTCTTGTTTTAATCATTTCCCTTCTGTTACCTTTTATTAACTGTTTTTCTTGTCCGGAACATTACTCGAATATTATACAATGTATTGACTTGAAACCTAAAATATTGACTGATGGCAAACAGGAGAAGTGCAGTATTCAAAAACTGTAATAATGCCTGGTCCAATTTTTTTAATTATTTCCCCTTGTTTATTTTTTTTTCTTGTTCGGAACATAACTCGAAAATTATACAAGGTATTGACTTGAAACTTAAAATGTAAACAGATGATGACTAGGAAACTGTCTCTTTACCTTGTCACATTTTTAGCTCACCTGAGCACAAAGTGCTCAAGGTGAGCTTTTGTGATCTCCCGTTGTCCGTCGTCCATCGTCCGTGCGTCAGTGCGTCCGTGCGTGCGTCCGTCGTCAACTTTTCGTTCAAACGACTTCTCCTCCTAAACCACTGGATGGATTTTGACCAAACTTCACAGGAATCATCCTTATCATGACCTCTATCAAAGTTGTTCAAATTATTTTGATTGGTTGAATAAGTAGGTCACAGGAGCTAAAAATAGATTTTTAAAATGCAATCTTAGAAAATCTTCTCCTGCAAAACTGTAAGGCCTAGAGTTTTAATAATTGGTATGTAGAATTGTCTTATGAACATCTACAAAAGTTGTTCAGATCATGACCCTGGGGTCAAAATTGGCCCCGCCCCAGGGGTCATTTTATTTTTCATAGGTTTATATAGTGAAAAACTTTAAAAATCTTCTCCTATGAAACCATAAGGCCTAGAGCTAAGATATTTATTATGTAGCATGATCTAATGGTTCATTACCAAGATTGTTCAAATCATAGCCCTATGGTGATAAATGACCCCGCACCAGGGGTTACTTGTTTTACATAAAGTTATATAGGAAAATCTTAAAAATCTTCTTTTATGAATCCATAAGGCCTAGAGCTTAGATAATTAGCTCACCTGAGCACAACGTGCTCATGGTGAGATTTTATGATTGCCTTTTGTCCGGCGTCTGTCGTCCGTCCATCTGTCCGTGCGTGCGTGCGTCTTGCGTCAACTTTTTTCATTAAACAACATCTCCTCCTAATCCGCTGAAGGGATTTTGACAAAATTTCACAGGAATCATCCTTATGATGTCCTCTAACAAAATTGTACAAATTATTATGATTGGTTGAAAAAGTAGGTCACAGGAGCTAAAAATAGATTTTAAAATGCAATCTTAGAAAATCTTCTCCTGCAAAACTGTAAGGCCTCTACAGCATGTAGAATTGTCTTATAAACCTTTACAAAAATTGTTCAAATCATGGCCCTAGGGTCAAAATTTGCCCTGCCCAAGTGGTCATTTTATTTTACAAAGGCTTATATAGGGAAAAACTAGAAAAATCTTCTTATCAGACACCACATGGCCTAGAGCTTACATATAAGGCTTGTACCATTGTCTAGTGGATCTCTACCAAAGTTGTTCAAATCATGGCCCTTGGGTCCAAATTGGGTCCGCCCCAGGTGTCACTTGATTTTACATTGGCTTATATAGAGGAAGAAAGGAAAATCTTCTTCTCAGAAACCACAAGGTCAAGAGTTAAGATATTTAGTGTGTAGCATTGTTTAGTACATCTCTATGAAGTTGTTTTTTTTCAAATCATGGCCCTGTGTCAAAATTGGTCCCACTTTAAGTATGTTCATATTATAAACCATTGAAAGCAATATTTCTCAGGTGAGCGATTAAGGGCCATCATGGCCCTCTTGTTAGCACACCTGAGAACATAGTGCTCATGTGAGCTTTTAGGATCAATGGCTGTCCGGCGTCCGTTGTCAGTCGTCAACAACTTTTAATTGGCATCTCCTCCGAAACCACTGGGCCAAATTTGATGAAAATTGCCTGTGATGTTTCTTGCATGAAGCTCTACCAAAGTTGTTCAATGGTTCCGGACCATTGCATATCTGGGTCACAGGAGCTAAAGATAGATTTTAAAAGTGAAATCTTTAAAAATCTTCTCCAAAACTGCAAGGCCTAGGGCTTAGATATTTGGTCTTTGGCATTGCCTGATGGACCATTACTAGTTTTTTCAAATCATGACCCTGGGGTCGAATTTGGTACCACCCCAGGGGTCACTTGATTTTACATAGACTTACATATGAAAAACTAGAAAAATCTTCTTGTCAGAAACCACTAGGCCTGGAGTTTAGATATTTGGTGTGTAAGATGGCCTAGTAGACATCAGTCAAGTTTGTTCAAACCATGGCCCTGGGTTCAAATTTACCACGCCCCAGGGGTTCCTTGATTTTACATAGACTTATTTAAGAAAAAAAAACTAGAAAAAATCAGAAACCACAAGGCTTTGAGTTTATATATTTGGTGAGAAACATGGCCTAGTGAACATCTACCAATTTTGATCAAATCGTGGCCCTCGGGTCAAAATTGGCTCCGTCCTAGGGATCACTTGATTTTATATAGACTTGTTAGGGCAATGTCCTTCAAATTTTGAATGGCAGGTAGTTTTTGTGTTAAATTTAGATGATCTTGCTTTACTTCTGCATAGATTATGTATTCACTATGACTTGTAATACAATAATTGGCAATGAGGGCAATGTTTCTCAGGTGAGAGTATAAGAATCCACCATGAGTATTCATGTAGGATAGGGATATCTCACCCGAGGGTCAGAAATTTCAGGCAGGGACGAGGCTCTGCCGAGTCCCTGCCTGAAATTTCTGATCCCGAGGGTGAGATATCCCAATCCTTCATGAATTTACGAATGATGGATTTTTAGCTCACCTGAGCACAACGTGCTCATGGTGAGCTTTTGTGATCGCCTTTTGTCCGTCGTCCGTCGTCCGTGCGTGCGTGCGTGCGTGCGTGCGTCGTCAACAATTTCTTTAAACAACATCTCCTTCTAAACTACTCACTGGATTTTAATAAAACTTCACAGGAATGTTCATTATGGGGCCCTTTTCCAAAGTTGTTAAAATTATTTTGATTGGTCAAAAATCTAGGTGACAGGAGCTAAAAATAGATTTTAAAAATGAAAATTTTAAAAATCTTCTTCTCCGAAACCACAAGGCCTAGCCTTTTGATTTTTGGTATGTAGCATGATCTTATGACTCTCTACCAAGATTGTTCAAATTATGATCCTGGGGTCAAAATTGGCCCCGCCCCAGGGGTCACCTGATTTAACATAGGCTAATATAGGAAAAACTTGAAAAATCTTCTTCTCGAAACCACAAGACCTAGCTTTGATTTTTGGTTGAGCATGTCTTAGATCCTACCAAGTTGTTCAAATATGCCCTGGGGTCAAAATTGGCCCCGCCCCAGGGGTCACCTGATTTTACATAGGCTAATATAGGAAATACTTGAAAAAATCTTCTTCTCAGAAACCACAAGGCCTGGAGTTTAGATATTTGGTATGTAGCATGATCTTGACTCTCTACCAAGATTGTTCAAATTATGACCCTGGGGTCAAAATGGCCCAACCCAGGGGTCACTTGATTTAACATAGGCTAATATAGGAAAAACTTGAAAAATCTTCTTCTCAGAAACCACAAGGCCTGGGTTTAGATATTTGGTGTGAGCATTGTCTTTAGATCACTACCAAGTTTGTTCAAATCATGGCCCTGGGGTCAAATTTGGCCCCGCCCCAGGGGTCACCTGATTTTACATAGGCTAATATAGGAAAAACTTAAAAAGATCTTATGATCTCTACCAAGATTGTAAAAATTATGACCCTGGGGTCAAAATTGGCCCCGCCCCAGGTGTCACTTGATTTAACATAGGCTAATATAGGAAAAAACCTTGAAAAATCTTCTTCTCAGAAACCACAAGGCATAGAGTTAAGATATTTGGTGTGTAGCATTGTCTGGTGGATCTCTACCAAGTTTGTTCAAATCATGACCCTGGGTCAAAATTGGCCCCGCCCCAGGGGTCACTTGATTTAACATATGCTAATATAGGAAAAACTTGAAAAATCTTCTTCTCAGAAACCACAAGGCCCGGGGTTAAGATATTTGGTTTGCAGCACTGTCTAGTAGATCACAACCAAATTTGTTCAAATCATGGCCCTGGGGTCAAATTTGGCCCTGCCCCAGGGGTCACTTGATTTAACATAAGCTAATATAGGAAATACTTGAAAAAATCTTCTTCTCAGAAACCACAAGGCCTGGAGTTTAGATATTTGGTATGTAGCATGATCTTATGACTCTCTACCAAGATTGTTCAAATTATGACCCTGGGGTCAAAATTGGCCCCACCCCAGGTGTCACTTGATTTAACATAGGCTAATATAGGAAAAACTTGAAAAATCTTCTTCTCAGAAACCACAAGGCCTAGGGTTTGGATATTTGGTATGTAACATGGGCTAATAGACCTCTACCCAGTTTGTTCAAATCATGACCCTGGGGTCAAAATTGGCTCTGCCCCAGGGGTCACTTGATTTTACATAGCCTAATGATATCAGGTGAGCGATCCAGGGCCATCATGGCCCTCTTGTTTTTTCTCCCATGAACGATTATTACTTGCCACAGACCGTCAGCCTCGATTTAATAAACATATCGCGCTTTTATTTTTCTTTTCTTTTTTTTTTGCACTTTTTTTTCTTGCCGCTTAACAAATTGACTCAATAACAACATGAAAGAAATCGGCATTTTAAAGTTCACACGCAAGTATGTACCTAAATTCTGATGTTCGTTCAACTGGGAATTACCATTTGCTTAAAATAACTTAGTTAAAATACCAGCCCTTGACGGTACGTAATATTCCCCCCAAATATTAAGCCTTATTTCACATTCGTAGTAGTAAATGATAATAAATGGATAACTAACTAGATATATATAATATTTTCAAACATACATGCATATATATTCACATGAATTACAACAAGTTAGTTTTGAATCTTGATAAAATGTATAACTTACAGTCACCATTGACATGGAAGAAAGCTGATCACGTGACATGGAAGATAGAGTTTTCTTCCATGAGGGAAATCCCTATCTTTGTATGCTGAACATGAGAGAAATTCGGGGCCTTAATGGCCCTCTTGTGTAATTATCTTCCTATTTCATACCATCATAACCAATGACTATGTATACAGGTTCTTATCTATGCTCCTGGAGTCTGGCTTCTGCATCAAAGCATTTTGCGGGGGTATTAATCACCTTCAGTGATAGATCTAGTTTGGTCTGTCTGTCTTTTTGTTTGCACAAAACGTTTACCTTGACCTTAACACGGAAGTCCTTCCACCTAGAGCCTCCAAACTTAATATGTACATGCACTTCATAAGCTCTAATCGTCAGACCCACTGACATGTTCCAGGGCCAAAGGTCAGGGTCACAATGACACAATACAGCAACTATTAATATTAGCCACATTATGAATTTGCTTCCATCAATAACTTCCTAACTTCACAGGTGTATGCACTACTCGTCAGGTGACTTTGACCTTCAAATGACCTTGATTCCAAAATTCTAACCCCCTTCCCACACCCCCTGCGTGGACATGGAGTTCATTCGAATGTAGGACTTGTTTATTTTCTTACTTAATTTTTGTCCGGAACATAACCCAAAAAGTATAAAAGACATTTTACTTTGAAACTATACATGTAGATAGATCTCAAGGAGAAGAAGTGCAATGCACAAGAACCGTAACCTTAAATATCAATATTGTTTGAGTTGTTGCCCTTTGTTAAATTTTGTCTGGATCATTACTTATGCACTACGAAACATATAATCTTGGAACTTCATAGATGGATAGGTCACATGGTGAAAAGCAGTACACAAGAACTTTATTTCTGTACGTATTTTTAAATAGTTATTGCCCGTTGTTTAATTTCATATGCTATTAAGTTTTGTCCGGAGCATACCTCATTCACTATGAAACAATTTTGAAGCCCCAACGCCATAGAGGAGGATTACAGTGCACAAGATCCGTACCTTTACACATCATTATTTTGGAATCCTAATTATTCTTTAACATGTGAAAAATAACAATGTATTTCTATTTCGAAGTGTATGTGTGTCTGTGAGGGGGGGGGGGGGGCTTCAGTTTTCTAAATCTACGAAAAGAAATATCTAATTGTGGTTTGATATTTTAATATGATAATGCTGTCAGTCCACTAGTACTGCGGTATGACAACCCGCTACGAAATGGCCTCATAAACATATGTAATTCCAAACTAATATTGATAATGAATTTATCATATCCTCCCATCACAGAAGTGGATTCATGCTCGTCACGTCACAACTCTCCCCGTCTTACTCTCATATTACATTACGCTAAGGTTGGATTAATCACCTTGAGTAATAGGTGTCATTCTGTTGCTTCAAATTCATTACTATATAGTGTTTACATCCATTTGAATATCCCGCCAAATTCAATAAGTAAAGAAATCAACATTTCAATTGTTTCCTCCAATGAGAATACTCCGAAATCATTATGTGTAAAAAAATCTACAATGGTTGGGTATTTCAGAACACGAAGCACAGAGAAATGTAGTTGATGAAGCGTCTGCTACTGGAGGAGCTGCAAGTCAAATGAAAGGTAAATATTTACATATGTTTAAACTGTTCTTATTGATAATTATATTTTCATTAATGGTTTTTAAAGTTGCATAACCTTGAAACCTCATCGGTGGATAGGTCACATTATGGAGAAGAGCAGTGCACAAGAACTTTATTTCTGCGCGTAATTTTTAAATAGTTATTGCCCGTTGTTTAATTTCATATTCTATTAAGTTTTGTTCGGAGCATAACTCGTTCACTATGAAACAATTTTGAAGCTCCAACGCCATAGAGGAGGATTGCAGTGCACAAAAAACCGTAGCTTTGCACATCATAATTTTGGAGTCCTAATTATTCTTTAACATGTGAAAAATAACAATGTATTCCTATTTCGAGTGACAATCTCTGTTTGCAAAAATGGGCTTATGTGTTGGTAATTGAAGACATGGTAGATCCACTACTTTTTAAAGCAAATAAAACAGACTCTGGTGACAGGGCTCTTGTGCATATGACACTGTGTGCCTCAGTGTATGTGTGTCTGTGAGGGGTGGGGGGGGGGGGACTTCTGTTTTCTTAATCTACGAAAAGAAATATCTAGTTGTGGTTTGATATTTTAATTTGATAATGCTGTCAGTCCACTAGTACTGCGGTATGACAACCCGCTACGAAATGGCCTCATTAACATTTGTATGTAATTCCAAACTAATATTGATAATGAATTTATCATATCCTCCCATCACAGAAGTGGATTCATGCTCGTCACGTCACAACTCTCCCCGTCTTACTTTCATATTACATTACGCTAAGGTTGGATTAATCACCTTGAGTAATAGGTGTCATTCTGTTGCTTTAAATTCATTACCATATAGTGTTTACATCCATTTGAATATCCCGACAAATTCAACAAGTAAAGAAATCAACATTTCAATTGTTTCCTCCAATGAGAATACTCCGAAATCATTAAGTGTAAACAAATCTACAATGGTTGGGTATTTCAGAACACGAAGCACAGAGAAATGTAGTTGATGAAGCGTCTGCTACTGGAGGAGCTGCAAGTCAAATGAAAGGTAAATATTTACATATATTTAAACTGTTCTTATTGTTAATTATATTTTCATTAATGGTTTTTAAAGTGGTACAACCTACTCCTAGCAAATTATATGTTGGAAGGTATATCGTGTTTCATGTACGTTACTTTTCAATTCTCTTAAACACACATTGAAAACACAAAACAGCAATCACATGATCAAAATTACGAGCATCGACTGATTGCCATAGTAATCGAGTTGAAGTAAAATAATCTAGTGTCTGTCTTTGTGTCTGTCTTATAACATTCAGATGGATGGTTTATCGTCGTTTTTTTTTTTTTTTGTCTGATGCATGGAATTTAGTTTAATAATCGTTTCAGCTTCATTTGAATACAAACAAACGACATTAAAGCATGCATATACTTTCAGAGTTTTTTTTGCTGTTGTTTCTTAAAGAGCATATCTTTACAATTGCATGCCAGCAGTTGTTTTTGTATCATCTGTTGTAAGCAGAAGTGACACATAGTGACCATTTTTCTTTCGTCTGTCTGCCCGTCACGCTTCAGCGTATGACACATTATTTCCAAAGAATACTCTTGTTTTTGATGTCGCCCACGATGTTAATTAATTTCCAAATTGAAAATAACTACTATATTTTAGAAATAAGTAGTGTGGTATCTACGAAAGGTTTGGAGTATTACCCGTGTACAAAGGATAATTGTAAAAACTACTTTTTTAATGTAACTGAAAATAACTACTATATTTAGAATTGTGTGGTGTAAAGTAAGGTATTAGTCTGCCACGTAAATAGATATGAGGTTAATATAGTGCATGAGGCTCGAGGGCAATAAAATGTGCACATCTGTCAAATTGGTCTCATTGGTTTGTTTAATTGTTTGCATTAAACAGTATTCAGTCATATTTGGAAGTTATCCTAAATTTATGGCCATTCATAAGCTATGCAAATGCAAATTTATCAGCAATCTGTTTCAATAGAACAATTTTTATTATCTATTTTATCTTGTAATAAAGCTCAATATTTTGACAAATCGTATGTTTTACAAATTCAGGAATTATTTCTAAGCCGGGGAGTATAAAATCGTATTAACACATTTTTTCCAGATAACAGAGTCCTACGTCCGCTGAGGTTTTCTTTAGAAATGTCTAAATAGATTTTATCCTATATGTTGACATACTTTTAATAAATCCATACCAGTACCGATTTATCAAATTTGCTAGGTTGCTGCCAAGGTAATCCAAACATATAGGAACATTAATCCTACCAGGACATTACATTTTTGGCACAATTATTAAAATTACTGTAGGAAGTGATAATTATTAGAATTTATAAGAAACATGTCATCTGTAGGATTCTACATTTTAGTCTCAAAATGACTGAAATACTGTTGACGGGAAGTTAAAACTAATTCAGAAACAAATAGCATTGTGAATCTGATAGTCATAATGCCCGTTAGATTAAGATATTATCCAGAGTGTCTCCCCTCTTGGAGTAGATCCCTTTGCTTCAATATTGACAGTCTACTCCAGAGTATTTCGCGCGCCAATAAAATGATAAACAGATGGCATTAATAAACGAAAAAAAGGAAAGCTTCAGGTTACTAACATGTATTTGATGTCACTGTTGTCTCGTTCTTCAGACTCAGAGCCTTTTGAACTCCCATTAGAGTAACAATCAATGTTCTATGATATAGTGTGTGAATTTTTCGAGTTAGTATTGGTACATGTTCATTAATAACACATGAATAAGGAAATTTAGAACCGAATTAGCCAACTAGCATATTTTATTCAATTAGCAAATTCAACGATATAGTAAAAATGATTATGTTTGACAAAATTTGGCTATGCTTTATTGTTTTAAGCTCGGTTTAAACAAACGTTTTAGCAAGAAATAAAGCTTTCTGAAGTAAGTGTAACAAAGATAAAAGGTTTGGAATTCCAACAATTCTACTATTCTGTATATTCAATAACGTGCGAACCAGTTTAACACATATAGGCATAAATACTGTATAAAACCATTTTCATTGAAAATATGCAATATTGAATACGACACGTTTTCAATATTCTAATCCAAATAATTGCTGATTTTCTTATTATCTCCCGTTTATTTATATATCAATCTTTATCAAGAACCGAACTCCTGAACTATTCAAGGTATTGATTTGAAACTTAAGATATAAATAGATAGTGAGTAGCAGAAGTGTAATGATTATGAAACAGAACTCTGTCAGGTTCTATTTTTAGCTCACCTGAGCCAGAGGCTCAAGGTGAGCTATTGTGACCGGTCTTCGTCCGTCGTCCGTCCGTCCGTCGTCCGTCCGTCCGTCCGTCCGTCGTCCGTCCGTCCGTCGTCCGTCAACATTTTGCTTCAAACGACATCTCCTCCTTAACCGCTTGGTCAATTTTGATAAAACTTTACAGGGATGTTCCTTGGGTGGTCCCCTTTCAAAGTTGTTCAAAGAATTGAATTCCATTTGGAATTCTGGTTGCCATGGCAACGGAAAGAAAAAACTTAAAATGTCTTCTTCTCCAAAACAACCAACTGAATTTCAAAATGTTTTGGCACAGATGTTCCTTTGGTAAGTGTCTACCAAGATTGTTCAAATTATTTGGATCCGTAAAAAAACATGGCCGCCAGGGGCGGGGCTTATTTGCCTTATATGTATATAGAGAAACCTTTAAACAACATCTCCTCTGAAACCACTTGACAGAATTTGATTAAACTTGGCAGGGATGATCCTTGGGTCAACCTTCACAAAAGTTGCTAAAATAAAGTTGATCCATGTAGAACTCTGGTTGCCATGGCAACAAAAAGAAAAAAAAATGAAAACTTTAAAAATCATCTTCTTCAAAACTACTGGCCAGATTTTAAAATAAATTGGTACAGATGTTCCTTGGGTCAACCTCTACCAAAGTTGCTAAAATTATTCTGATCCGTAAAAAAACATGGCCGCCAGGGGCGGGGCTTATTTGCCTTATATGTATATAGAGAAACCTTTAAACAACATCTCCTCTGAAACCACTTGACAGAATTTGATTAAACTTGGCAGGGATGATCCTTGGGTCAACCTTCACAAAAGTTGCTAAAATAAACTTGATCCATATAGAACTCTGGTTGCCATGGCTACAAAAAGAAAACAAATATGAAAACTTTAAAAATCATCTTCTTCAAAACTACTGGCCAGATTTTAAAATAAATTGGAACAGATGTTCCTTGGGTCAACCTATTTATCTCAGGTGAGCGATTTAGGGCCATCATGGGCCTCTTGTTTAATTAGCTTCCATTTTTAGCTCACCTGAGCATGAAGTGCTCGCGGTGAGCTATTGTGATCACCCGTCGTCCGTCGTCGTGCATCGTGCGATGTGCGTCGTGTGTCGTGCGTCGTGCGTCGTCAACTATTTTCTTTAAACGACATCTCCTCTGAAACTGCTGGACAGAATTTAATGAAACTTGGCAGGAATGTTCCTTGGGTGAGGCTCTACAAAAGTTGCTAAAATAAAGTTGATCCATGAAGAACTCTGGTTGCCATGGCTACAAAAAGAAAAATAATTTGAAAACTTTAAAAATCATCTCCTTCAAAACTACTGGCCAGATTTCAAAATAATTTGGTACAGATGTTCCTTGGGTCAACCTCTACCAAAGTTGCTAAAATTATTCCGATCCGTAAAAAAACATGGCCGCCAGGGGCAAGGCTTATTTGCCTTATATGTATATATAGAAACCTTTAAACGACATCTCCTCTGAAACCGCTGGACAGAATTTGATGAAACTTGGCAGGGATGATCCTTAGGTCAACCTTCACAAAAGTTGCTAAAATAAAGTTGATCCATGAAGAACTCTGGTTTCCATGGCAACAAAAAGAAAAAAAATATGAAAACTTCAAAAATCATCTTCTTCAAAACTACTGGCCAGATTTCAAAATAATTTGGTACAGATGTTCCTTGGGTCAACCTCTACCAAAGTTGCTAAAATTATTCCGATCCGTAAATAAACATGGCCGCCAGGGGCGGGGCTTATTTGCCTTATATGTATATAGAGAAACCTTTAAACGACATCTCCTCTGAAACAGCTGGACAGAATTTAATGAAACTTGGCAGGAATGTTCCTTGGGTGAGGCTCTACAAAAGTTGTTAAAATAAAGTTGATCCATGTAGAACTCTGGTTGCCATGGCTACAAAAAGAAAAATAATTTGAAAACTTTAAAAATCATCTCCTTCAAAACTACTGGCCAGATTTTAAAATAACTTGGTACAGATGTTCCTTGGGTCAACCTCTACTAACGTTGCTAAAATTATTTCGATCCGTAAAAAAACATGGCCGCCAGGGGCGGAGCTTATTTGCCTTATATGTATATAGAGAAACCTTTAAACAACATCTCCTCTGAAACCACTGGACAGAATTTGATTAAACTTGGCAGGGATGAACCTTGGGTCAACCTTCACAAAAGTTGCTAAAATAAACTTGATCCATGTAGAATTCTGGTTGCCATGGCAACAAAAAATAAATATGAAAACTTAAAAAAATCATCTTCTTCAAAACTACTGGCCAGATTTCAAAATAATTTGGTACAGATGTTCCTTGGGTCAACCTCTACCAAAGTTGCTAAAAAAAATTCCGATCCGTAAAAAACATGGCCGCCAGGGGCGGGGCTTATTTGCCTTATATGTATATAGGGAAAACTTTAATCAACAGTTCCTCTGGAACCACTGGACAGAATTTGATTAAACTTGGCAGGAATGATCCTTGGGTCAACCTTCACAAAAGTTCCTAAAATAAACTTGATCCATATAGAACTCTGGTTGCCATGGCAACAAAAAGAAAAAGAATATGAAAACTTTAAAAATCATCTGCTTCAAAACTACTGGCCAGATTTAAAAATAAATTGGTACAGATGTTCCTTGGGTCAGCCTCTACCAAAGTTGCTAAAATTATTCTGATCCAATTAAAAAACATGGCCGCCAGGGGCGGGGCTTATTTGCCTTATATGTATATAGGGAAAACTTTACAGGGATCATCTCCTTTAAAACTACTGGCCAGATTTCAAAATGTTTTAATACAGACTGATGTTCCTTGGGTAACCGTATACTCAGGTGAGCGATCCAGGGCCATCATGGCCCTCCTGTTTTAATGATTTTTTGTCTTGAGCATTACTTCATTACAATATGGAGACTTTATAATTGACTACTTACTACACTCATGAGTGGCTTCCAGTTGACATCAATTATTTGACATCTGACCTGCTCAGACGGGGGCATACTGTTTTTCGAACACATCGTTTTTTTTAAGTATATTATTTCATTAATTGCAGTTTATAGCTGAACATTTCTGGAGTGTGGTACATAATCTAGAAATTTAATCAGAAGCGGTTTTGAAGTATTTTGAATGTACAACGTGAAAGGGATTGCATATTTAAGTGTTCTTTGAGTAAAAATTCGTATTGTTCTTTTGAACGGCTTTCCTCAATGGTACTGGAGTTAACAGTGTGTTTTTGATATATAATAAATATTAAGATGGGTGTTGAATATTTTTGAAAATACTAACACACCCTAATAATAACATATATGATTGAGGATTTTTTTTGGTGTAATTTTTTACGTGTTTAATGTTTCCCTTATCAACTTTAGACACTGAACCTATGTCCGCCCAGGGACAAGTCGAGGCACCAGTAAAAAAGAAAAAGAAGAAGAAAAAGAAAAAACGTTGAGGAGTTAACAATTCAGTGTTGTTTGAAGACAGAGACAGTAAATATATACTATACTTGTTAGTGCATCACCCTGCTGAAATACATTTTGTCTGTTGACTATTGATTTACGTAGATAGTTTCAACTAAGTTTGTTCGAAATGTGATTGGACACATATAATTGTTTGATAAAAAATGTAAATATGGATTGATGAGGAGATTGTTATTATATATGTATATATTATATATGTATGCAAGGATTATATCTTTCACAATTAACCTTACAAGTGAAGCTGCTGGTATCTCAAGCTTTATTCTTGAGCTTTTGTTTGGACATTAAGCCTGAAATCTGCTGTTATAGTTATTTGTAATTAATTATATAGATTATATACTGTACTACTAGCATTTGAGAAAGTGATAACTTTACGGCATGTAGTCATACTAAAAATACTTAAAAGTGTCTCGAGTCAAATGTTAAGCCAAAGGAAAAGCTCACCGGGAGTATCTTCCTATGTTTTCCTTTCATCTGAGAGAGTAAAATATATGGTTTGAAAACCTTATTCATAACGTACAGATATTAATTAAAAAGTTTCACTTTCGCTTAGAAGTACATAGATATTTTGTGAATACTGTCCCATTTGCTGAAAATGTATACATATTTCCATAAGGGTTATTACATGATTTAAAAAAGATGAAATCAATATTTTATATAAGATGAGATCAAAAACATTGACAATATTTTATGGTAAAGGGATTATATTTATTGAAGAAATATTCTATATGCCATTAGCGTCACGCTACATAAAAAATGTAAATGATTAATGTAGAAGGTGTGAAATATATATATATATATATATATATATATACGTATTAGTATACTTTGTACTTCAAAATACGCTTTCTTATTATTTAGATCAGTACTAATTGACATAGAAATATCTGTAAATATCTGTTAATGGACAAACTGAATGAATGCAAATTCAGCATTTACTTCATTTTTTTTTTTTTGGGGGGGGGGTATTTAGTTTTAGGAAGGGTATAATATATTTATGCAATATATGTTTTATATGTATATTTGTATTGTTGTATATATATAACATGACAGTATGTGTAAATAATGCGTGCAAAATACTTCTGGCTTTAAGGGGGTGAAGGGATCTGAACACGGTATCAGAATACTACAGGTCACTACAGAATTGACCTTTTGATAATCTTAAGGAACAGAAGTTAATGTAAATTACGTGTTTCCTTTTGCTTTACGTTTATTATTTCCATGCCTCTTAATAAAACGTACTATGTTGGTATTCTTATTATATTAAAATATTGTGTAAATATGTAAAGATTTTACATTTAAGCAAACTGTAAATAGTAGTATCAATATACTGATACTGATTAAAGCAATATAATGTTGTCGATGTTAGGTAATGGTTTACAGTCATCGTGGAGGATACTCCACAAAATGTTTGAGGTTACTACAGAATAGACTTATATATTTTTTAATAAATACAGAATAGACTTATATATTTTTTAATGAATAATGGAATATTATCAAGAGGAATATATTGATGACAATCAAGAATGTAATGTGTGTATCTGGTAATATTTGAAATGTTTAACTATTGCATCGACAAACTGTAAATAGCATTATCCATAAAGTGTATATACTGACCGTAGCTATTTAATGAGAACAATGGTAGGGAAATGTTTTAAGTTATCAAACAGAATAACTAAATGTTTTAGGTCACTACACACTTGACTTGAATAATCGTTGTTTAGGTGAATTAAGTATGTTTGTTTTTTTAATTATTTAAATTTATTAATTAATTTATTGATTAAATTTCAGTAATATGGTGTATACATATGTTTTCTCTAATTAAGTCAATGCAACAACATCGTGATTTAAAACATATGTTGATGACTTAACAAAACCGCGTCATTTACAATTAAGTAATATAGCCGAGGTCACGAGAATTGAAAATATATAAAGAATGTAAATACTTATATGTGTATTTTTTTAAATTATTATCGTCATTTATTTATCTAGAGAGAATCTTTAGTTACGTCATTACAGGAGAAA
Organism: Solen grandis; assembly: GCA_021229015.1. Lineage (NCBI taxonomy): Eukaryota > Metazoa > Mollusca > Bivalvia > Adapedonta > Solenidae > Solen > Solen grandis. Next base: position 54,846,574 of record CM037783.1, read on the forward strand.
TACTCGGCAAAATGTTTGAGGTCACTTCTGATTTTGGCTTTAAGGACGTTTCAGCGGGTAACCACTGATTTTAATTTGGGTATTCTCTTAAATTCTCATTTATTTTCAGCAGAATGTATTTTCAAAAGTTCCAAATTATCAAAAAATATTTTGAAAATATCATTTTCATGTTTTTAAGTAATTTGAGTACAATCTTTTCAAATATTAATGCTTTGATTTTTTCACCAAATTTCAGTAAATGATGTTTTACCATAAGCTCAATCGTTAAAACGAGCATGGTGACCCCCTATATTTAATTCTTTATCTTTTAGTTATAGTCTAGAGAACTTATGTGCAAAAAGTTAGAAAAATCTATCCGCTGAAATGCCTCTAAAGAATGTTTTTGTAAATAACATTAGTAAATGTGAATACCGTGTTTGCTTTACATGTATTATTTTATAATGCTTTTTAAAATATAAGCAATATTATGATGTTCATCATAGCCATTTAATGGGAATGGTGGTAGGAAATGTTCAAGTCAGCAAATGGAGAATACTAAACTCTATGTTTGAGGTCACTTCAGGCTTGTTTTAAATCATCATTGAATTTACGTGAATTACGTTTATTCATAACTGCATTTATAAAAAAGGTGTGTACATGAATGGTGCCGCCATTACATGGAAAGTCTTTGATTTTCTTATCTAGAGTTATGAGAACTGTTTTATAAAGTCATTACAGGAAGAATACTCAACATATGT
>CM037783.1:54847410-54897410 GCA_021229015.1 Solen grandis
CATAAGTCAAGGACAAACATGAATTGAGGGTTAAAGCAAAACCAATGAGCAAAATATACATTTTTGCACATTCAATACCAATTAATTATTCAATTACTATCTATTCTATAATGAAATACATTATTTTGATATATCAACACTCTACTCATATCTAAGCATAAACTGTCAAAAGGAATCCATTTAAACTGGTTTAAAAAAATGTGCAAATGTGCACCAAATATATCCATAATTCATACAAGAGGGCCATGATGGCCCTGGATCGCTCACCTGGTATCATTAGGCTATGTAAAATCAAGTGACCCCTGGGGCAGAGCCAATTTTGACCCCAGGGTCATGATTTGAACAAAGTTGGTAAGAATCGACTAGACAATGCTACACACTACCACACTCTACTTGGTAGAGGTCTATTAGCCCATGTTACATACCAAATATATAAACTCCAGACCTTGAAGATTTTTCTAGTTTTTTTTCCAATATAAGTCTATGTAAAATCAAGTGATCCCTGGAGTGGGGCCAATTTTGACCCCAGCGTCATGATTTGAACAAACTTGGTAAGAATCGACTAGACAATGCTACACACCAAATATCTAAACTCTATGCTTTGTGGTGTCTGAGAAGATTTTTCAAGTTTTTTTCCTATTAGCTTATGTTAAAACAAGTGACCCCTGGGACGGGCCAATTTTGACCCAGGGTCATAATTTAACAACTTGGTAAGATCATAGACATGCTACAACCAAATATCTAAACTTAGCTTGTGGTTTCTGAGAAGAAGATTTTTCAAGTTTTTTTCTATATTAGATTATGTAAAATCAAGTGACCCCTGGGGCGGGGTCAATTTTGACCCCAGGCTCATGATTTGAACAAACTTGGTTGTGATCCACTAGACAATGCTACACACCAAATATCTTAACTCCATGCCTTGTGGTTTCTGAGAAGAAGATTTTTCAAGTTTTTTTCTATATTAGCCTATGTAAAATCAAGTGACCCCTGGGACGGGGCCAATTTTGACCCCAGGGTCATAATTTTAACAATCTTGGTAGAGAGTCATAAGACAATGCTACACACCAAATATCTTAACTCCATGCCTTGTGGTTTCTGAGAAGAAGATTTTTCAATTTTTTTTCCTATTAGCTTATGTTAAATCAAGTGACCCCTGGGACGGGGCCAATTTTGACCCCAGGCTCATGATTTGAACAAACTTGGTTGTGATCCACTAGACAATGCTACACACCAAATATCTTAACTCCATGCCTTGTGGTTTCTGAGTAGAAGATTTTTCAAATTTTTTTTCTATATTAGCCTATGTTTAATCAAGTGACCCCTGGGACGGGGCCAATTTTGACCCCAGGGTCATAATTTTAACAATCTTGGTAGAGAGTCATAAGATCATGCTACATACCAAATATTTAAACTCCATGCTTTGTGGTTTCTGAGAATAAGATTTTTCAAGTTTTTTTCTTTATTAGCCTATGTGAAATCAAGTGACCCCTGAGCGGGGCCAATTTTGACCCCAGGGACATAATTTGAACAATCTTGGTAGAGAGTCATAAGATCATGCTACATACCAAAAATCAAAAGGCTAGGCCTTGTGGTTTCGGAGAAGAAGATTTTTTAAATTTTCATTTTTAAAATCTATTTTTAGCTCCTGTGACCTACTTATTCACCCAATCAAAATAATTTGAACAACTTTGATAGAGGTCATGATAAGGATGATTCCTGTGAAGTTTGGTCAAAATCCATCCAGTGGTTTAGGAGGAGAAGTTGTTTAAAGGAAAAGTTGACGCAAGACGCACGCTGGACAAAAGGCGATCACAAAAGCTCACCATGAGCACGTTGTGCTCAGGTGAGCTAATAAAAAATATAATAAGTTTAAACCAGACACAGTCACCGGGAGTGTCTGCATACTGACCTATCAGGTCCACCTTGAGGTCCTTACTCTGGGTGAGAAAGTCAAACCATTGGACCAGTACTGCATATTCTAGGTCGGGCATCATTTTACTGAAACACATGTTAACATACAAAGTTTATAAATAATAAGTCTAAAACATTCATTAAATTGATTTTTTACATCATATAAAGATTTTTTTGTAATAACAGAATACGTGCTCATATAAGTACATGTGATTCTTATGTTTGTTCAAATAATAGACAAATTGTTATTCTTACATGTGTCAAAATAACGGTCACCGCTGATTAGGGATAAATTGCCTCAGGGCACACAGTTTCCGGTCTGATTACCCGTCAAGCTAGTAGCACTGTTCGGATTTCAGAGGTAAAATAGAGTTGATATAACCCTATATTTACAAAATTATTGTTCGGAATTCAGAATTTAGAGGTTCCGGAATTCAGAGGTATTATTTACATATAAACAGAAGGGGAAATTTCAGGACCAAGAAAATCGTCCAGATTTCAAAAGTTTCCGGATTTTGGAGGGTCCGGATTTCAGAGGTTACACTGTATTTGAAATCTGAAAGCATTCTCTAAAATTTGACAAATGAACTAATACTATGGACATATCTATGAGTGCCATAATATGGACACAATTATGAGTGTAATGATACCCATTACATAACATTTTAATTACGTAGTCATAAAATTTTATGTGTCATACATGACATATTTATATGAGGGTCATTTAAAAATTAGTGGCAATACATGTAGTCCAGTATTTTCAACATTTGCATACACACCCAAAAGTATGGCATATCAATGGATATCAGACACTGATGTTGTGAAAGCAATAATCGAGAAAGATGCACAGTGGAGAGGATAGGGGAAATATTGGTCCTTAATTTGTCAACTGTTCCTGATTTTAAAAGAAAGGTTGACTGATACTATAGGGATGAGTAGCATCAATCTGCTACATGACAATGCCTGGGCCCATTATGCAGATGTAGTACAGGAATACCTCAAGGAGAACACCACACCCACCATGGAGCCATGATCCCTCCCTTCATGTAAATCACGCTTATGGGACCTGCACATGGTCAGTCAACACTTTTGTGATGCCATCGTAGGGTGGGGATAACATGTCTTGATAATGCATAAGAATACAGCTAGGTTCAACATGTCTCCAGTGCCATATTTCTATTAACAGGTGTATCTAGAGTACAATTAGTATAGGACCAACCTTCTGTGCAGATTTTCTATGAAGCAATGTCTGCCACTGTAAAGAGATCTCTCCATTAACTTCACCGGGCGCCCCTGTGTACAGAAAACATTTATATCAGTTCACGCACACAGGAACAATGTGACAACTGAAATCTAGATGTAAACACTATACATTAATTCCTGTGTTACCACATCCTAACATAACCCTTTACAATCAGATGACATAAACATACCATTTTACATCAATTTTTTTATGGAACAGTGTATGTCTTGAAAACTGAATGGAATATAAACCCATGACTCAATCTCATCTCAAACAGCAAGCATGCCTAGATAATCCTTGCCGCCATTTGTGAGGGGGTCATGAATCCCATTTATAATCTGAACATACATTGTCCCATGATTTCAAAATCCCAATGCTAAGTCACTGAAAAAGACTAAACAAGCCATATCACACTATGTAATCAAGTACATGTACATGTAGTTTACATACAAAATGTGTAAATACACCACATTTTAAAACAAACTGATGGAAAATCAGATCTGATTATAGAGGAATTGATTATAATAAGCAAAAATTTTGACCTTTGAAACTGATCTTGCCCAAAGATTTTGAAAAATGCTGGGTAAAATCCGACGTTTAATGAGGCCTTCACTGTTTTCAGTAATTATTTTACCTATGCATCTTGCACCATAGATACAAAGTTTTCTCTGTTAATGTAATGTTTTATTTTGACACATTCACTGGATGCTTAAAATATACGGAAAATGCTATTGAAATTAAAGTAGGATGCATACTTTCCAAATGAATATGAAATAAAAAGATCTTGTCACAAATTCAGTGAAGATTAAATCTTCAAGAAACAAGGAAATGTGTCCCTGCAACTTTGATGCCCCACTGGCATATACTGGTTAGAAGCAAATATTTGCTTTTATTTTTAAAAGTTTACACCTTGATATACATTTGTATCAAATGATGATGAGAAGTCATCTTCATAGAAAAAAGCTCAAAACACAAAAGCAAAACTGGACAGAGCAACCAATTTCACCATGTTCATTCAACTGTGAAATATTGGTCACAGCTAAAAAATTGTATAAATATAAAATGGTTCATAAAACTGAGACGAAAAATATATATCTACCCGCAACGCAGTTGGCAGAATAAAATATTCTTATTTTACAGTATGCTGTTCTTAAGATCATACCTGTGTCTGGGAATGAATCTCAGCCATGGTGAGCTGGGAGTAAGACTGGAACACACCTCCCCAGCGGATGGGATCCTCATACATCTTCTCCTGAAGAAATATTAAAAAGTTTGTTTTTCTTAACCTTAAACACAATAATTACAACCACAAAGCTTGTTTAACCTTTAACATAATAATTACAACCACAAAGCTTGTTTAATCTTTAACACAATAATTACAACCGCAAAGCTTGTTTAATATTTAACACAATAATTACAACCACAAAGCTTGTTTAACCTTTAACATAATAATTACAACCACAAAGCTTGTTTAACCTTTAACATAATAATTACAACCACAAAGCTTGATTAACCTTTAACATAATAATTACAACCACAAAGCTTGATTAACCATTAACATAATAATTACAACCACAAAGCTTGATTAACCTTTAACATAATAATTACAACCACAAAGCTTGATTAACCTTTAACATAATAATTACAACCACAATGCTTGTTTAACATTTAATACAATAATTACAACCACAAAGCTTGATTAACCTTTAACACAATAATTACAACCACAATGCTTGTTTAACATTTAATACAATAATTACAACCACAAAGCTTGTTTAGCATTTAACACAATGATTACAACAACAAAAAAGCTTGCACAATAATTACAACCCCAAATATGACATGTTCAATACAGAAAAGTTAGGTTAAAAATATCTTCCTTTCTATCTGGTCTGCAATAGTTTAAAATGGATTTTTCCCCCCATATATATGCACAATAATATTTCCATTCATGAATCCAGCCATTCCACAATCCAGCAACTTCAGGCTGAGAAAGATGGCTGGATTAATTGGACCTACCACTAAAAGTGAAAAACATCTCTGCATCTAACCATGTCTTAATTCTATGAGACATTGAGTGTAGGACAGGACGAGCTCCCACTTCTGTGAAGGAAGGGTATAATATTCTGTACTGTAATGTACCAGATCTCCAGATAAGAGGTTAAAAAATTAATGTACCTGTACTACCCTGTAACTCCTTATTAGCAACATCTACAATAATTTGTTTATAGAATATATCTTGGAATCGATTCTAGGACATTTGCCCCCCCGGACATTTGCCCCCTCGGACAAATGCCCCCTTTTTTGACTAGGGCGGACATTTGCCCCCTCAGTTTTTCGGATAGGGCGGACATTTGCCCCCTCACTTAGTTTGATGGGGCGGACATTTGCCCCCTAGCCAATCAATATTTATGATAAGTCTGAATGATAAATTTGATATAAACTCAAGACATAAGATACTTGCGTACCCAAATATATCATCATACTAAGACTCGTTTTGTGTGTGTTTGTGTGTTTGTGTTTTTTTTAAAGGTGCCAATAGCTTTGTTTTTCTCACCTTTTTATTCACAATCGCGGGCGAACTACTAATCACTTGAAAATCGCGACTTTTTAATTACCTAATAACGATCGTTGATTACAGTGCCTCAATTTTCACCATCACGTTTTTGTGTTCTGATTTTTTATATTTTTTGTGAACATTATTTACAAAAATAAGGTATGTGTTGACAGTTTATCAAAGGGAGGTAACTTTTTTTTCTGTAATGTATATCTTTTTTTAATATCTGATATAAGTGATATCGCAGTAAGTGAAATTTAAAAATGAAAAGACATAAAGCACATTTTACGGAGACGTAGCACACGAGATTGTAATAATTGAACAAAGATTTAAACACATAGACAAGTCAAAACATGATTTTACATATATATATACAAACAAAAAACAAAACAAACAAAAAACAATCAAACAAACAAACAAAAAACATTTGATAGAGAATATTTAGCAGAAAAATATATACATCTTATGTCACTGAAAGCCTAAAAGCTTAAACTGAATCACGTATGTACTAACATATATACAACAACAACAACTTGAACTTTTGATGGAGACTGAACAGAACACTCTAACAATCTTTTTCTAGGAGTAAAGAACTCAGATAATGGATTCTAGGACTTTGCCCCCCCCCCCCCCCCCGGACAAATTAATAAGATTAATCAGATTAATAAGCTCACATTAGTTTTTTTGCCAACAGTATAACTGCATGTTATATGTAGCAATACTATCAATACTTTAGTTTACAAATATACACAAGCAATGATCAAACCGGTACTCATATTAACGAATCCTGATGTGGCCCCCAATGGCATACAAAAAGTCAGCCACAGACTTTTCCCCATCAAGAAACTGTTTGCAAAGGGTCTGGAGCGTACGCTGGTAAGTCTTCGTTGCCCTCCTGGTCGGCATCTTGCTTGGCTGCCCCCTCTGGACCCGGAGAACTTCCGCTTCCACCATGGCCGCGTCTTTCTGGAAACAGGTAAGAATTGTCCACAGGGAAGGGTTCAGGTGTCCAACCAGTGAACGAAACCCGTTGTTCCAGGACTCGCAGATGTTGTTCGTCCTTGCATCCCCTCTCAAGGTGGCCTGATGCACATTCCACTTATCCACCTCAAACCTTGGTTGAGTCCTTCTGAATTTCAGACCTCCTGTCTGTGTCACTACTGACCTGAAAGATACAAAAAAATAACATAAATATATAGATTTATTGAAATTGATAATGAAATTGAAAAAAACATATTCGTTAGAGGGTAATCTTTATATTTATAAAGCAAGAAATACACAATTTAGCTCCGTACATTATGCGTCTACCTCTTTCAAATAGCAGTTAAAAAGAAAACTTACCTAAAACCTCCATGCACATATGTGCTGTCAAAGTATTCCACGACAGGTATCATCGACGCCGGTGCTTTTGATTTCAGATAATCCATACCCTCCTTCACCCGGTCTACTGGAAGGAAGGCTAGTCCATCTAACATCCCAACGTAATGTTTGATGTCTGGATCCTCGCGATACGTCCCTTGTAGCCCTTCAGCTTGCAGGTGGCGCCATGTGGACTGGGTTAAATGATAGAAGCAGCCCTGAAAAATATAAAATATACATGTGTACAATTTTGTAAATGTAATATAAATTATATTTCCTATATTTTATTGTATTGTATTTTTCTTATATTATTCTATCATTGTTTTTTATAATTTTTAAATTTTATATTTTATTATTCAGTAGATCTTATTACCTGTATATGAATGTTGTTGGATAATGCTGAGCGCACTGCATTGTGTATCGCTATTTCATAATCCGCAACAACTCTTGAAGGGTTGGGCCGGATGTCGCGTTGAAGGCAGGCATCTAGTATGGCCGTCAGGCATTCCTCATACACTTCTTGCGTCTTTGACGGCAGCAGTGCGTATGCTGCAGTGGCGGAAGTCTCACCCAACAGCACACGGACAGTGAAAACCTGAAAAAGACAGAAATCGACATAATTATTATGTTAAAAAATATAAATAAAATTAAATAAATTAAATTTGATTTTATGTGTATTAGGAAAAGAGTCTGTGACATTAAAAGTTTAAAATTTATTGGATTGATCTTGTTTATAAATGCATACCTGTTGAAACTGCTGAGGTGCTGTAGAATGTGTTCCGTCCATGAACCAGGAGTTGGCGTCCTGCAACAGTCTCAGGCCATCCTCACTGGCGAATACGAGGATCCTGTTGTCTGGAGAGGCGTTGTCGTAAATCATATTATTGGTGTAAGTATCTGGAAGTGGAGATGGTATGTCCTTCAAGTTCTCTGGGTTGGCAGGTGTATGTCCGGCCCTTTTCCGTCGGATATTTCTCTTTAACGTCTCGTTGGAGCCAACAGCAACTCGAACCTGAAACAAATAAAGCTATATGTTAAAACACTTAAAAAATATAAAATATTTCTTTTATTAATTTTTAATTACTTATAAATATATTTAAAAAATTTCAAATAAAAAAATAAAATGTGTGTCATAACATATTTTGGTATGCGACATTTAATTATAAACTTAATTTACCTCGACAGGTTGGGACACCATCTTGTCCGCTATGATTTGGCCTGGTAATCCCCGGTTCGCTTCTACACTGTCCATGATTGCAGTCCTGACTTTAGCTGCTTCAACCTGAAATGGGTCGTTTTCATGGCAGTGGTCTTTGGTTGATTTGACTTCTGTTGGCTGGAATAAATAAACATATAATTAAATTAAAAATATGTAGATCTAACTGTTTATGTTAATTAACATCAATATTCGATAAATTATATATCATTAATATTTAAAAGTCTGGAATTTATAATTTAACAATTTATAAAGTTTACAATATACTTTGCTAGGAATTAAGTTAATACTTACTGGATTGTTTGTTATCACAACCCCTTTGCATGACATAGAACGGCGTTGAGAGCATTCCCATGTAACTGTCGTTTTACTTTCTTTCTTCTTTGTGTACGAAAATCCTTCGAAACACAACTTCAGTGCACCTCTGTTACTTTTAATGAATTCCATGATTGCATTGAGCGATTGTGATTCGAGTAAGTTATTGAAGACATATATACTTTTTTCGACTTTTGAGTATATCATGTCAGCGGGACATAACAAAGTACCGATTTATAATATGATAAGAATTCACTTTAATTGATAATCAGCCTTTAATTACTTCACACATATCATTTAAGCTGGTTAAGTTCAAAGTAAATCACCGGTCACTATCAATTATTTCTTTTGTCTATAAACCGCCTTTAATTAGTTCACACATAACGCCTTTTAATTCGTAGTTTGCTTATTGTATGAATGTCCTGTTAGTTTCAGCTCATTATTGCATGTTTCTAATGATATTCAATATAAAGAAAAAAACTAGCAATACAAAATATTGATAAAATTGATAAAACCAACATAAATCAGATAATTATTACTCTCGATTTCGAATATATAAGAAAATACATAAACATTATTACTTTAAACATTTCGGTAATTAAATAGACGTTCGCACAATTTTGAAAACATAGCGATCTATTTGTTAAATTAAATTGTAGTTTATTATAAGAAAATCTTTATTAAAACATGTTAAATTTTTTTTGGGGGAAGGGGGAAAAAGGGGATGCTCAAATTTGAGGGGGCAAATGTCCGCCCTAGTCAAAAAAGGGGGCATTTGTCCGAGGGGGCAAATGTCCGGGGGGGCAAATGTCCGGATACCCTTGGAATCAGATATAAGGTTTTACACATGTCTCATTACACTTATTGATGTAATTCAAATGATAAGGACCGTTTGGTAGGCTAATTATAAATATGCAGTATACAGTAAACTCCACTTGTAACGATTAAGAATGTGACAATATATCGCTTATAACAATATAAATCCAACACTCCCTGCAGACACCTCATAATTCAATGTAATCAGCTCCGTTTGTTACGACATCGCTTGTTAAGATATTTCAGATGTAGCTCTGCTACTATCTGGTCCCTGGCAGTAATTTTGACTGCCTGAAATGATATTTTGTCACCTATAGTAGATGTTATAAAACATGACCCTGACAGGTGTGAAAAATATCGTCTGTCCAGGTAAGTGTAATAATAGCCTGTGTATAGGCATGAGCTCAATTGATCGTTTTGTAACTGTTAATCAGCCAGATATTGTGATCACTTATTTGCTATTTATTTGCAATTATTGCGTTCTGGTTTCCTTCATTCCAAATTTGGTGAGTGATAGTGATAAGCTCAAGCCATGTCCAGTAAAGAACAAGCGCTATGTTTGAATTAACGCCATGCACCCCCCCCCCCCCCCCCCGGACCTAGGGCCTTGGGGATAAAGGTCATTTGAAGATCAAGGTCATCTGGTGGGTAGAACTCATCAAGATGCATGCACCTGTGAAGTTTGGAGGCTACAGGTGGAAGGACTTCCGTGTTATGGTCAAAGTTAAACTTTTGGGGCAAACAAACAGCCCAAAAACAATATGCCCCGATCTAACAATCAGGGGGCATAAAAATATTGGATTTAGAGTCCAAATACAAAATGAAATTAGTTTTCAGAAAAAGGAAAATGATCAGACTATCTATAAGTACTATAAGTTGTAACAGCAAAAACATCCCTGACTAGTAATAGAAATAGCAAGAACTTTTGTGACTAGTTTTACCAGTTAAAGACCATTTCCAGTTGTTTCGTACAGTAGATATTTTGATTTGACTTTATCACATGCAAATATATACCGTAAATGTGAATGAACTGATGCCAAATGTTTTAACACAATGAAGAAATCACAATTTTAAGTAGAAATGTCAGCGTATTATTCACTGCTTTATATGCTTGACAATAATATCAGTATAGCGTATTAATGTTTTGCACAGACACCATTTCAGATAGCAGTAGTACTCAGGACAGTTTCTTCATACAGAGTAGGATTGCTTGTAATGACATTCAGATGTAACAATATTAATATCTAGGTACGGTGAATATTGTTATAAGTGGAGTTTATTATACATACCAATGCATTCATGCCATCAATGTCCCTCCATTTCTTGGTTGGTTCTTCATACACCTGAAGTATGACAACCAATACATGTATAACAATCCTGACAGGTGGACATTTCAGTCAAAATCATGGACTGGTTCAACCAAGTAACCATGAAGAGGATATAAAATGTGATTTGTCCATTCTGTTACCAAAAAAAAGGATCTATTAAATAAATTGATAGTAATGAAGAAACAATGGACAAATAAACCCTCTACCTCTCAAAAACTCATTTTGACACATTGGCAAGAATCTGGGTCTCCTCTATTTGCTCATACAATATTGAAGATTCTACACAGACTGCACGGCAAAAAAAATAAATAAAAAAATCCATTGTTTTTTATACCTTTTAAAATTCCAGTAAATCAATATTCATTAACTTGATAAAGTCATAAAGTTTTACATGTACATGAATATTCATGAGGTCAAGGTTAACAGTGTATAAATTCTTGACAGACAAGTGCACTCTGGGATTGATAATAACTATTAACTTCTGATAATTTATACCTCATATCATGTAGCCTAACATGAACATTTATTTTTATAAGGAGTTATCTTCCTAATAACCTATGAAAGAAAAATTCTTTGCCAAATGAAAAATCCTTTACCCATCTTAACCCTTTCCCTCATAAATACTTATTTTGACGCCCTCAATAGGTATCACATAAAGCCTGATCTGCAGAAAACCACTGTTAAACCTTACCAAATTTAATTACAAAATCCTCATTTCCAGACCTCTGAGGAGCAGCGAACAGCATAAAACCTGATCAGCCTGCGAGTTACTCGCAGGCTGATCTGGTTTTATGCTGTTCGCATAGGTCTTTTCATGGTATCCTCTATGAGGGAAAGGGTTAATATCAGAGTGATATATCATGACATACTAACCTCTACAATTCCAGAGAATTTCTGGAAATATTCCAACAGTTTTGTTTTTCCACTGGCTATGTTTCCCTCAACGCATACCTGAAATGTGTGCAATACATGACTCTGAGAGAATTCTAATAAGGATACACTAATAAATTGATGTATGATTTTATTCAAATGATTATGTAAGACTTTTATGTGTTTTGATAGATATGGGACCACTCTGGACAATACCCTTTTCCACAATTCGTGCAAATTAGATATATTCCCACTGTTAATTTTGCAGTATACAGACACTCATTTTATCAGTTTGCAGGGGCCAAATTCTTTCAAAACTTTAGAATGATTTTTTTCCATATCGTTTAAGCTCTAGTTGAAAAGAAACATTGGTTAAAAAATATTGTCATAAACATCCCATAACTGGACATATCAATCATGCATGAATCTTTTTTTGTTGTTGTTTCATGAAGATTGTTTTACAGAACACTTGCTGTTTTTTTTTATAAAAATAAGCATAAATTGATATGTAATTATTTGAATTATAAATAAAAAGTGCAAGCAAGTGTAGCAAGGTGCAGTTTTGTCCCTCTGTATTGTAGTGTCTTGTTAGTACTCATGTCCTTGTTTTCTCTATGTTTGAACATGTGTGTTATTGTCCAAGAGAGTGAGCATGTCTTGAGTGAGTCCGTATGTAAACTGGTTGAGTGAGTGTTCTATTTTAAGGAAATACCCTGATTGGTTGGCCCTGCCCCTTTGTCCCTTTTTCTGTCTCATAAGCCACCGTCTTTCTTACTAATCATTCACCGATCGATCACCGTCGACGCAAGTTGGTTATAGATCCAGATATATTCTGCTTGACATTATGTCGCTCTTACCTTTGAGCATTTTCTTTATTAGAATGTAACTTTATTTAGACGTGCCTGGTAAGTTTATATGGGTACTAAAGTGATTTAAATATGTATTTTCCAAGTAATTTATTCCTCGCGATGATTTGTAAAATCCTCGATTGACTTCGTATTTATTTTTACTTTGTGTCAATAAACTGTCTTACAAAATGTTTTAATTATATTTTAGGTTTTTGGATTAATACCATTTCTGGTTTACAACCATCAAATAAACTATCAAACCACCGCTGGTGTTGGTCGTAATTCCACCCACTGCAAATGTACAGCAAAAGCAACTGAGGCAGAGGATGAGAGAGAAACAGAGGAAGAGAGATAAAGTTGAAAAGAGAAAGAGACTAATTGAAAAATAAAAGACAATGAAAAATACAGAGAGAAGAAGAAAAGAGAGACTGTAATAAAAGTATTAGTGAGAAAAAGCAGGAAGGAGAAGACATAAACTGAAAAAGTGAAATAAAAGAAAGAAATGAACATACTGTGTACTGGTGTTTCATTATGGACCTCAGGAAAGGACTTGTCACTTCAGGCGTTGAATGAACAGTCCTACCTGTAAGAATTACCATGATTCATGTGTATTGAAATAATGACCGTATCCTTAAAATGCTTTTCGCAAACACAATTATTTTTCCTCATTGCATAGCTATAAATAGGTGCTCTGATATGAAAGGTTAGAGCAAAATTAATTGTAGTAGGCTTTTCTAATACACTGACCCCAAGTTTGATACTACTATTAGGTGGCAGTTCAGCCTAAGTACGCTGGTTCCTTCTTACATTACACTTGTCCTATGAATATTCCATCATTTTGTGATTTTTTTTTTTGGGGGGGGGGGGGGCAAAGCATTCCCACAGAAAGAAAATAATACAAAGCGGCAACACATTATATAGGACAACTCATACACATGTGTGGATATTCACAATAGCCAATGAATATAAATTTCTATCTAATCTTACCATTAAAATTAATCTAGTTTAACAGCTCCATTTTTTTGGACAATACCAACAATTTAAATAGCATAACGGTATAAACTGAATGATGTACTGGCGCAATAGCTCAGTGGTAAAGTGTTCAATTTGCGTTTGGGAGGTCTGGGGTTTGAATCCCAGCCAGGGCACTTCCTCGGCTGACTGTGTCAAACCAAAGACGTATAAAATTGGTACCAGATGCATCCTTGTCTGGCACTCAGGAAAAATGGCGTGGCTATGGGAACTCATAGTACTCAGTGCTGGTTCTACCCAGGACCGGACTACCTTGCATCCAACCATTGTCTCTTCCGATTCTATCTTTAGCAAAAATACAGGACCCACACGTTGGAAATCCTTGACCGTATGGTCTAAAATATGGCCACAATAATCAGAAAATGATTGCTAGCTATTATAATAAAAGAAAAGAAACAAAAAGGATTGATGTGCTACAAGTGGATTTGCTTCAATTCATCAAAGTCCTATTAAGCTAACTCTGCTTTAAATGATCCCCTACGTGCTCTATGTAAAGAAAGTGCAAACAACAATAACGAGTGTATATCAAAATCCCCTAGACTCAAAATCCCCTAGGCCAAAACTTGATAAAGTGTTCAAAATCCCCTAGACAAAAATGAAGGGGTAGTCAAAATCCCCTAGATGAAAAATGAAGGGGTTGTCAAAATCCCCTAGATTCAAAATCCCCTAGTGTTATAATGGTATTTGGGTAGTCAAATACCCTAGATTCAAATTTCAAAATTCTCCATTGTTTATTAATAAATTTAATATTGTTGTTTCTATCACAAGAAAATAATACTTGATAGTTTCAGTTTGCATACATGGATTTTTGGTTTATGCTGTATAAATAATTTCACAGTTTTATTATCTAACAGAGGTGCTAATTTGACAATTAGAGATGGTTACTGATTGCTATTATTAATCAAATTAGAATGCCTAATGGAGACAAATAGCTCTTTAATTGGACCAACTGATGCTTTATAACTTTCTCGGTGGGTTTTTACAAGCATTTAATATGAGTCAATGAATTTTACAGTTTGTACATTATGAAATGAAATAAATGTGAAAATGCGCAGTGTTGCCATTATACGATGTATTATTGTAAAATGTATGAGAAAAAAAATAAAATCATATATTTAAACAAAATAAAGATTGTTTATTTTACAAATTGAGTTGAAAAAATTATCTCTCTCTCTTTATATTAGTACTGAGAACATAAAAAATTAAATAATAGAAGGATGTGTGTGTGTTATTGTGTGTGTGTGTGAGAGAGAGAGAGAGAGAGAGATGAACATCAGTGCTCTTTCACTAATCAATATTTATAGTTATAATCAAGAATACATTTATATAATAATATTATACATTAAAAATAAAAAAGTAACTTTTCAATTATTTAAAAAATGGTATAATAATGAGTAAAAGAGTAACACACACTACCATTATACAAAAGTTCATGTGATAGAAACAACAATATTAGAAGAATGGAGAATTTTGAAATTTGAATCTATGGGATTTTGACAACCAAAATACCATTATAACACTTAGGGGATTTTGAATCTAGGGGATTTTGACAACCCATTCCTTTTTCATCTAGGGGATTTTGACTACCCCTTCATTTTCATCTAGGGGATTTTGAACACTTTATAAATTTTTGGCCTAGGGGATTTTGAGTCTAGGGGATTTTGAGTGTCTCCCAACAATAACATTCAATAAAAAAATGTCATCAGTTTTCGTTTATTTTAACAGGTTTCTTGTGATAAATACAAAGAAATAAATTCAAATTCCACAGTAATGCATAAATATGTTAGGTTCTGGACATTAAAACTGCTTAGTAAACTATGTGATTCGTAACATGTACATGTATGCTTCATTTAAAAGCACAGTTCATGGCTATGCAGTTAATTGCTGAACCAGCAGTAAAACACTGCACATATGCATACCTTTAACTTGACTGTATTGCTGCTGACGCACACATTTGAGCAACTGTTTAATATGCTTGGTGCATCTCACGCCCAGTGTGCTTGGCATTCCAATTACGATTAATGTAAAATGCCGAAAACGCTGATTATGTTTTTTTTAAAGGAGGTAAACAAAGCATGTTCGTTCCTGGTATCCTTTGTAACTATTTTTAGAGCTGATTGTAATATTCGACCAATCGCAATAACGGTGTCGTCACAGCAATAGGTGCTGCCGCCTGTTGGGAAGAGCAATAAGTAACTAAATTTAGAAAGAACGGGTACGTAATCAAAGCTCTGATAGCACTGAGAGAACAGAGGTTTAAATGTCATGATGTCGCATGTGTGTGTGTGTGTGTGTGTGTGTGTGTGTGTAAGTAAGTTTGTGTGTGTGTGTGTGTGTGTGTGTGTGTGTGTGTGTGTGTGTATCAAAATAAATTTAATAAAAATAAGTATCAACCCCCACCAAAACAAAAAAAATTAAATAAATAAATATGATGCGAATCATGTATGTTCAGTGTTTTTAGAAGGATTAAAGAATATGTTCCTTTACCAACATGTGCACAGTGCTACAAGATACAAGGAAAACAGCAAGACCTTCCACATTGGATCTGATATTTACAAATGATGAAAATATGATAAATAATCTAGTATACTCATCAGGATTAGGAAAAAGAAATAACGTTGTACAAAGATTTAAAATCATTTGTTACTTAGAATTGCAAGAAAACAATACTAATAAATTTATATACACAAAGGCAAATCATGCCAACATGGAAAGAGAATAAAAACATGGAAAGAGAATAAAGCAAATAAACTGGTTTGATGTTCTTCAGAATAATTTCCAGTGCTGTTGGAACAAATTCACTTAATTTATAACGAAATTAGCAGAAAACAACATCCAACAGTGTAAAGTGGACGCTCCAAAGCACAGAAATCCTTTTATCCTGCACCATTTAAATGCTTTTTGAGCTGCATTCTGATTCTCAGAATGCAGTCTCATTGCTATGATCTCGGTCTCCGGAACCTGGTAACTCAGATTTCAGCATTCATGCTCCCTATGAAATAGGCCAAAATGTATCTTCCTAATATAAATAACTGTTTCAGAAAGGGTTTCATATAAATCATATTTTATGGTCATAGCCACTACTAGTATGAGAAAGTAATATTTCATTCTGGTTCTTATTCGCAGTCTACGACTATATATGTACGGACCCGTGAAAGACTTTAGATCAATGTATACGTATCTTAAAACATTATTGGAAAATATTTACGCAACTTGAATATACAATAAGCATAATTGGTCGACATTGCATTAATGTTCATAACATACAGAATATTACAAACTGAAAATAACGACTTTAAATATCGTATCCGGGCATGTACACTTTTAGACAGGGCACCGTCTCAATAGTTAAAGCATATATCAGATTCTACTACATTTTGCTCTGGTAAGTAATGTAATCAGATTAATTTTAACATGTTTATGGTATTTTGTCTTTGTAACTCCGGATAGAGCGATATTCTTTTTGTTTGTTTATATGTTTCGGAAGGCAGTTCGTAAAGGTTTACCTACATGTCAACCCTGTCCCGGTCCAAACTTTAATACCGAAAAAATCTTAATCATGGCAGTATCTTAGCAGAGCGTTATAGTATCTGTACTGAAAGATTTTAATCCATTAAAATGTTATGTGTCTATGATTTCAAAATCCCATGAATTGTCTTGCACAAACTTATAGGAATTATAATATTGTAGCAATATTTTTCAAATGGCAGCTCTCAAGACTATCGGTCCTTTGATTTTTTTTGTATGCCACGGCCGGGGATCGAACCTACCTCCTGCTCTGGTTGACCTTCTTTACTCAAAAGAGCATGTGCTTTTGTTTGTGATGTTGATAACAGAGGGTTTAAATAGTTTAGAAGTTGTGGACAAGATTGTTCACAAAATACGAAGGCACCAGAGACAATAAATCAACTTTTTTCTTTGATATATCCAAGGTCTCTATATACAACGACCAAAAGCCGTGCGAGATGCCAGGAAAAACCTGTATTCCATCATGAAGAGAGAACAAAGTAAGGGAAACAACGCAAAATTCATCGGGGATAAACTTTTCATCAACGGCGTGGAATACACCGGTGACACAAATGCGTAGAACTGTCAGGAGGAGCAGATTTCCATTTTATCATGGAACGTACATGGATTAGTGAAAAAACTATCTGACCCAGATTTCTTAAATTTTATTTCCAATTATGATGTGATTATTTTTACAGAGACATGGTTATCCGAAAATTCCCATTATAATCTAAATGTTAAAGGTTACGAACATACTCATCTTTATGGTAACAAGGCACGTACCGCACGTAAAGGACGTTATAGCGGCGGAATCTCAATATACTATAAATATGAACTGAGAAATAAAATTGAAATAATAGAAAAGCAACAAATTGGAATACTTTGGCTACGTTTATGTAAAACACTTTTTCCCTTCAATGAAGATGTTTATCTATGTTCTGTATATATTGTCCCAAGTAATTCATCTGTTTTAGATAGGAATAATTTAGACTTCTTTGAATGTATTGAAACTGGTATTGAGAAATACAAACCACTTGGAAAAATTATTATAAATGGAGACTTTAATAGCCGAACCTCGGAAGAGATTGATTTTATAGTTCCAGACAAATATTCTGACAATTTAAATATCTTTGATGAGATTAACACATTTACCATGATTAGAAAAAACAAAGATAAAATCACTGACATGTATGGCAGAAAACTCTTAGACTTATGTAAATCAACAGAATTATTAATTACAAATGGCCGTCTAAATAACGGAAATTTTACATTTTATAATATAAATGGCTCCAGTACAGTTGATTATATTCTTATGAATTATCAGGACTTTAAATACGTGAAGGAGTTCTCAATTCTTGAACCCAATGAATTTTCCGACCACTCACCATTAAAATTAGTCATTAATAGAAACGCGCCAACCCAATCACATGACTCTTATACAAACATAACGGACACAACCAGAATACGATATGACGAGTCATCCGCCACTGATTTCATGAACAGATTAAATGACAACAAACACACACTTGATGAGATCACATCAAACTTAAACCTCACTCGCTTAGACGACTCCGTTCAAGAATTCACAGAATTTCTACAGAATCATGCTTTAAATGTATTCGGTAATCACATCACGAATTCAAATAACATTAGACGTAAACAAAAAAGAACATGTAAATGGTTTAATAGCGAGTGTCATAAAGCACGCAAACAATACAACATATCACGTAATCGATTTCTCCGAAATCAAACAGAGGAAAACAAGAAACAATTTATGGAAAATAAATCTCATTATCTCAAAGTTAAAAGAAAAGCAAAAACTAAATTAAGGAAACGTTTAACACAGCTTGCTAAAAAAACCAAAATTTTGGAATAATATTAAAAACCAATATAAAAATAAATCTCCGATGTCAAATTCATTAACAGTCGACGATATCTACGATCATTTTAATATACTTTACGGTTCAGATCCGTCTCAAAACAGAAATACAAACCACGAGGTAAACTTAACCTATGACGCTTATTTAGATAACGAATTTACAGAAAGTGAATTAAAACAAGCAGTATTTACACAAAATAACAACAAAAGCCCTGGCACTGACCTCATTACAGCTGAGATCTTTAAATGTGCATATATACAACTATCCCCATTTTTATTAAAACTTTATAACAGCCTATTCACAAATGGAGCTTATCCCCAGAAATGGGGTGAGGGAATCATTACGCCATATTTAAGGGAGGTGATCCGGATGATGGAAAAAACTACCGCGGAATCACACTAAACAACATCATTGCTAAAATTTATTCACAGCTTCTTCTTAATAGGCTTACAAAATGGTGTTTAGAGCGAGAAACAATTATCGATAACCAATATGGGTTTCAAAAAGGAAAATCAACTGAAGATTGTATTTTTATATTACACGCTATTTTATATGAAACGTTGAAAAAACACAAAAAATTATATGTTGCTTTCCTTGATTGGGAAAAAATGTTCGACAGAATTGATAGATATTATCTCTGGCAAAAACTTTTTAAAGAAAATGTCAGTTCAAAAATGATAAATGCAATGAGATCTATGTACACCACTATTACGTCATTCGTTAAATATAAAGGAAACAAATCTAACATAATTAATTCGAAGATCGGTGTAAAACAAGGGGACCCTTCCAGTAGTCTATTGTGTCTTTTCTTTCTCAATGACATAATAAATAATATCAACACTACACTTAACGGTATAGTTACCCTAGATGATGTTAAACTGTTTATACTATTATTTGCTGACGACGCCGTTTTATTCGCACAAGACCCACGATCATTACAGTCCATGCTAAATGACGTTGAAACATATTGCAATACATGGGGGTTATCCATCAACACTAAGAAAACAAAATGTATGATATTCGAATTAGGTAGAGCAACCACTTACAATTTTTATATCAACAACACAGTTATCGAATTAGTAGACTCATTCAAGTACCTTGGCATTCACCTATACAAAAACAACAAATGGAACAGAACACAAAAGAACATTGCATCACAAGCAACACGGGCACTTCATAATCTATTCATTGTATTCAACCAACTTGACCTTGAAACATCGCAAAAAATAAAATTATTTGATAGCCTGATATCACCAATACTGAACTACGCATCTGGTGTATGGGGGTATTGTAACTCTAAAGACATTGAACTTGTACACACCAAATTTTGCAGAAAAATACTCTATGTAAAAAAGTCTACCCACCTTAATACTTTGTATGGTGAATTAGGTCGTGCTCCCATGCATATTTTAAGGAAAATCACTCTGATAAAATACTGGATAAAAATACTTAAAAGTAAACCAACATCACTTCGTTACAAAACTTACCAAATGTTAAAAGATGACGTAAACTTGGGCTGTACCGACAGTAAAAACTGGGCCTATCAAGTTAAACATATTTTTGACCATATTGGTATGTCATATATATGGATCGCACATGATACTGCTCTTATTGATTTAAAATTCATAAAGAATCGTATACTAGACCATTATCACCAGAGTTGGTATTCGAATATAAATAATACTAAAAAGCTTGACACATATTGTATATTTAAACATGATTTTATTTTTGAAAATTATCTTGACAAAATAAAAGACAAACGATTTAGAATTGCCCTAACTAAATTTAGAGTTTCATCTCATGACTTACTCATAGAAACTGGAAGATATGACAACACAAAAATTGTTCAATGAATATACCTGAAACTGAATACCATTTCTTACTTGTATCCCCAAATATAGAGAACTAAGACTTTTTTTTTTCAAACAATATTTGTCTGGCCAACCCTAAAAAAATTTGAAATTTTAATGAGTAATAAATCATGTAAAATTAAAGAATCTGTTGCAAAATTTATTTTCTATGCAAATGAGATTAGAATCATAAATAACTAAAACTCATTTTATTCAACACTCGTACCATTGAAAATAGTTTTTACTTATTTGTTCAATTCATTTATTTTTGCATATTCATATATGCTCCTTGGTAAATTTTCTTGTCTTCGTTGTATAAATATTATTTTGCTATAAATGTCATATGATATTTAATGCAATAAAATGTATGTTATGTTATGTTATATAATGAAGAGACCCTGATATATCGCAGAATAATGCACGGTGATAACTTCAAATGCGTTGTTATTAATCACTTAAGCCTAGGAAGATATATCAAGAGACACTTGTAAATGGGTACGCTACTATATGAGACAAACATGTGACCACTGCTACGTCATATGTCACCATCATGTACATAAGAATATATCGGAATGTTAATAATATTATAGCATATTTTGTTGATCGTATTAGTATGCGGATGTTAAAAGTTTTTTTGTTTTTTTTGTTTGTTTATTTCTTTAGAGAGAAAGAGAGAGAGAGATGCGAGTCTTGTTAGAATAATATATAATTAAAACAAAACAACATTTGTAAGAAGAAAAAAAAACTTCCTTTATTCACACAAAAGTAAGTCATCAACATAAACATAGCACAAAAAAAAAGTGAATAACCTATTCAAGGTGATAATAAATCTATCTCAAATCTCAAATGACACTGTGGTAAATCTTCGTAAAGCATGGAATCTAACATCGCTAAATTACGGTGGTCGACACTGAACAAAAATCATGCACGCCCGCCCATCCGTGGCCGCCCGCTGAAACGTTGAATAGGAGATGGGTACTCAATTCATAGTGTCTCGTACTGTCACACTTTCTGAATATACGAGTCCCTAATTTCTTAAATCGTTGGGGTCAGAAAGGGAGCACAGCGACGCGGCTAAATGAAGATTTACACCACACACACGTTAGTGTCTAACGTCCTACCAACAGACATACTTTTACTAACATTGTTAAAAATGTTAGATAATGCATGAGTATATGTATAATAAAGACATCAAAATGTACAAAGCTACTCAGTTAAGAATTATGAAAGACTATAAATAACAAAAAAAAATTTTTTTAAAGACGTTCTGTTATTCGATCCAACATTCTTGCCTACCAATTCTGACAGAAAGTTGTAAGTTGAAACATTGCATGAAATTATAGCGAGCAACATATCTTAAAAAAAAGCTTTAATGTTTCAAAAAGTCACGATTTTTCGTATTCAATACTTTTTTGAAAGTTAAGCTTGATACATCTTTAAGAGACTAACAAACAACAACAAAAACTACATACTTCTTAGAATACTACAAAATGTTTAAGCATAAAGTTTAAAATATAAGGACGTGAACTTGTCATAGAATTGTTAAATTATACATATTACGATTTGCACATAAAGCTTTGCATTGTTTCTAAAGTTGGCACTGTATTTTGCAACATAATCATTTGAAAATACAAAAGTAAACTTCCTAATATTGTGATGTAAAAGAATTTTGGCTCTTTTTTGACAATGGTAGTGATAGCTAACACATTTTCTCATAAGTTTGCATGTTTTAACACAAGTACCATGTTTTAACACAAGTATTTCGTTTTCAATTTCTGTAACACTACTAATAGGTTTACTTATATACATCAGTATTTGTATAGCGGCCAGTTTTTATTCATCAAAATTGATGTTATATGATTAAATGATATATATAACATGTACACATCTGTTCGCCATATTAACATCATTTCATCACTGAAGAACAACACCAGTTTTTGCAACTATTTCTATTCGATTTGTCCAAATAAATATCACGTGATCTAATCTTCTCATATCCCCATATGGCTGCCCCGTAGAATAGTTGGCTAAACCATTGTGTCGTAATGTTTTTTAAAGCTTTTAAAAGGGACTCCTGGACATCCTGAAATTAAGAGACCCTACGACCAGGTTGAAAAACAAACTTAACCGTATCTTTATTATCAAGAGTTTCGCTGAGAACTGTGCCATGGTATTTGTCAGTCTCAACACAGTCGTGGTTTTTAAAGTTACAGCTAAACTAAAAAAAATGTTCTTGAAAATCACGGGTTTATGAAGCGCATACACCTATTGGATAACGTGTCGATTTATAACTGCAAACGTTCCTCACATTATTCGACTATTAAATCTAAATCATCTGCACAAAATAAATGAGAAACGTTCGTTCCTTCTGTCTTAATCATGTATATATGTATATTAAATAAAATTGTAGATATTGAGTTGTTCCAGTCCGACCTGTGTCAAACCAATGAGTTAAAGGCTCATTATATTTCATAATGACACACTTTTTTGTAAGAAAGAAAAGATAAAATAACATTTACACATATTGTAGAGTTATTCAAATGGTACATACTGTGTAAATATATGGTGAAAAATTACGACTTTTAGCATTTTGTATGGATGTCAAAATACTCTCATTGTTTGCATTTTACATTGGTGATATTCCCGAAGACGATCTGTAATCAGAAATAATTTGTAAATCTGCTACGTCATCAGTTATTTACTCGCGATTCGTTAACGGAAATACAATTATGTGGAAGTTCTGTGGAAAATGCCAGAAAATTGTCGAAAATATGCGGAGTTACAAATCTGGTATTTTTGTTAAAACTGAATTAATTTTAGTAAAATACTTTCTTATTTACGCATTGCAGAAATGTTATCGCCAACGAGTATACTATATGTACTAATTGCATCTCTTTATAAATCTGTAACCCACATTTTGTTTTTCTGTGTGAAGGATATACACTGTGTTTGGAAGATAATGATCCTTTAAAAGGCCATTTACCTCTACACTTTGTACAGGGACTTCTGTGGAGCCAAGCAAATGGCCATGCAAACCATGTCTATGTGGCTTATTCCATCATAATGGTTTCAATTCAATCCTACGCACCTTTGATTTGAACATATCCAACAAACCGAGGGCTCAGTGCAAAACGGTTGTAACGTATATGTATTAAAGAACAAGTTACGACCATTTTGCGCTGAGCCCTCGAAATGTGAATTCCTTCTAAAGTTTGCGACACTAGACCATGGATAAAAAAAGCGGATATTTGTACTGTGTTGTCTACGAAAACCGTTTCAACAGTCACTCAGCGTGTAATTCATCTCTGTCCATTTGGTCAGTGTATTGTTTCATAGGTACTTGCATGGAAACTGGAATTTACCAGTTGAATACGAATGTATTTTAAACAAACTACAGTGGTGTGTGCGCTAAAGTAAAATGACAGTGACTGAGAAAAAAACTATTTCTGTTTTAGGGTTGAATAAATTTTTTCATTGTGCCATGGTTGTTATGGAGCACAGTCTCTCTGGTAAACATCGTAAGTCTCTAAAACCATGTAAGCCTGTGGTTGGGTGAGGGCTGTATCCGGAGACAGGTAGCAGCTATTGGTGGAAAGGTAAAACTCAGCCGTGCGGCAGGTGAATGCCGTCTCGTCAATACAAGCCTGCATGCACGTCGTTGGGGTCTGGCTCGAAAGCGTCAGAGTATTGTATCCACTGATGAGCGCCCCAACATCATGCTGGAAAGTCGTGCCGTATGTGGTACAGTCTGAAAAATAAATGAAGATAAATAATAAAAAAACCCACTGTGTTTGAACTAAAATATATACAAAAACTACACAATAGCTATGAAATCTTATAATATAATCGCATCCGACGTTACTATCAATGCCGTCATTGGTTAGTATACATATATCTAACTGACACTAAAGTTATAAATTAAAATATTAGTGTTTAAATTCATCACCAAATGATCAAGACACACATATCCGATTATGTATAGCATACAAATAAAATACAATCCATCTCTCGGCATCATGATTAAGAAACATTTTTTTAAAGTTAATTGGATGAATTAAAATAGCTGTATCTAATCATACACCGCAATCAGCGTAAAGAAGCGCACTATAATAGCGCATATATGGAGACGGTGAAACGGACTATGATAATAATACTGCACAGATGTTTATAACGTTCGGCCCGAAGTGTCGTGATAAAACAACTATATATACTCGATAGTATTTATCAAAGAAACTGTTATCAGTCCAGATACATATAATTAATAGTTCATATATGCCAGCTAGTTGTCATCTCAACAAACAATCGCGAGAAACTTTTTTTTTTTCATAAGTACATGTATAGGTATTTTCTACCAATGGAAATCTTTCAAATATTCATTTGGTCCTATATCTATATCTTTCGTCCTTATCCGGAAATAGGTCAAAAGTGAGGCTATACAATAGACGGCTACGCCAAAAAAGACGAGTGCGTTGACATAATCTGGAAAAAGTATACATCCTTTTCATGATCTACCGTTGGAAGATCGTGTGCTTTTGTCAGATTGTCGTAGACATAGATAATAGAAATCTGCTCATTAATCCCGGAAATTTAATATCCGATTAGGAACATGACTGATGGCGAAACAAGAAAACGCGAATGATAAACGCTAATGTTTGCCGAAAATTTCCGTTGAAGATCGTGTGCGTCCGCAAAATGGCGAGAACTCATAATGATAAGGCGAACAGCCTGAAATATTGAACTATCGTGAGCACCTTAGATTTTAAATGTCTTACGGCCATAATTGAATACTTTTATGAACAATTCTGAACACTATTATAACTTAAAAATAGTATATAATCTTAAGAAGATGTTTAATTGAACGAATAAATGTCACTTACTGGCAACACATTCTCCAATCGATGGAGAGTAACTGTATCCCGGGTCGCACTTGCAAACACCCTCGTAACAGCCGCTGTTTATAATGCTACAAATAGTAGCAGCGTTGCAGGTTTTATTGATGAATAGCCCCGGTGCGTATGTATCCTATAATAAATATAGTGTAGCTCGGTAATGGGATAATAACGTGAAAAAAAGTCTAGAAATTCCCCTGAAACTATCATGATGAGAGGAAAAAACACGTGACTTTCATAATACCAATTCCTTTTGCATTAATATGAGTTTTGATTATTAGTAATTTTCCAATAACAACTTTTTGCAGTCTTGAATTGTAAGACCCATGTATATTTCAAATTTTGGTAAAAAGTTTTTTTACAGAAGTTATTTAATAATGTCAGCTTTTCAAATCGTATGTATATTTTCATTGTACTATTAGCTTCTTCTCCATTTATCCATAGATGAGATACATTACCAAATCCATCCCTCCATAGATAACTCCACAGTCAGCAGGCAGCACGCTAGTATCCTCCGAACCGTTCACAACCCGGCACGACTGATTGCCCGGATGATACAAAAACGAGGAGCAGATCTCAGAGTGAGCACAAAGCATGCCACACTGAATACTGTTAGGAACATCTCCAACCTCTTCAATCATGAGTCCATAGCTGTGATCGCACGTGAACGTCGTCTTAAAGTAAGTCCCATTCAAAGTTGCAAAACTGACGGCTGCGCATAAAATGCCCACAAGCAGAATTATTTCCGGACGATACATGACCTGTGTTAAAATAATACAAATAAAAATATTCCCCAAATAATTATCTAAAATTATCTAAGTCTGTTTTAGGTATGTTTGTATTTTCTAACAGTAAAAAATTATATATTTCTTTTATACCGTACATATCTATTTTTATATTTAGGATTTTTTTTTTTTTTTTTTTTTTTTTGCATATCAGTATGCTCATATTTTTAACAATTTCTATTTTATTATCATATTTCTTAAAATAGTAGTTTTATTTTTTTTAAGATTACTTATAACATATTTTTTTCAAATCACAATGAATCATGTTTCAAATGCGTGTTAGATTTTTATTTAATATACAGCCGATGCTTTTTTTTCTTCATAATTTTCATGAAATACACGTATAGTAGAGTAATTCCTCATTAAAAAAATTTAAATTTAAAAACTATCGTTGCAGTTTCCTAATTTTTTTTTTCAATCATTCAGAATTTCATGATTCTTTGTGTTTTGATAGTACAAATGTATATTATCTGATCTACTAAAATATAAAATAAAAACAGGGGATCAAAAAGTATCTTTTTTTTTCCAGTATACCCTATATAGAAGCAGTTTAGAATGAAATTTCATCTGTGAAAACTAAGTCAATTATTTTTCTTGAAATTATTTGTAGTTTTTAGTAAATGTTATATCATTACTAGTATTGATGAAACATCAAATGTAATGAAACAAAATGAATTTAGGGCTTCCTAAGTTTACATCTGTTGCTAAATATTCGTACATAAAACACACCGTTATTTTGGGGGAAAAAAGTACAAACCAACAGTACTTGTTTTAAATTTTACAAATCTAAAAAAAATTAGATTTTTCTTATTTTTTCAATGATTACATTAAGGTAGTTATCTATGGATAAAAGCTTAAAAATAAGTCACCAGGCTTAGACATTTAAAGTTTGTTTGTAGGGAATTTACCTAGGGGAAATCTAACTTTGGAGTAGATAAATACTTATTCATATAAATATTAGTAGGCCTGTATTCCTACTAAACCTGTGTACAGGCAAACAAAATTATTTTTAGTAACAATGACCTTGACTTTGTTCTAATCAATCCAAATCTTCCTCTTCCAAAAAGACAACAACAAAAAAACAAACAAACAAAAAACAACAAAAAACGGGCTAGCGGGTTTTGAATGGCTGTCTGCTTTATATTTGTAAACATGCACGATTTCACATCCAGAATGGGGTAATGTTCATACTACTGATTTGTTCGAAATTCTTGAACTTGATTGACTTTATTTTATTTCATTGAAATAAATAAGTTTAATGTATATAAACAGAAAAGTGGGTTGCTACCCAGGATGTATTCTTAAGACTCCGTCCATTTCTACACCGACGGATATGGCCGAGTAGTTATTATATTGTTGTATTACGACGTGATATCGCATGATTGTCTCGTGAAACATTAAACCAAATAAACAAAATCTGATAAAAATGTTCTGAAAATAATATAATTATTCTTACAGTATTTAGGAATGTTTATTTATTTACTCTGTGTGTGTGTGTGTGTGTGTGTTTTCTACATCTTTCATTAAACAGCTGTTTTAAGCTATATTCGCTAGATTGCGGACCTTGCATTATTAATTCATGTACATGTACATGGTTGTCTTAATTATAATCTAAAGTACTTGCATACCAAAGGTGTTAAATCGTTATAATTCCGTATCACATTCCAATCACAGCAAAAAACTTTTTTTATGAAATGAAGGAAGATAGCTTACTAGTTTTATGTTAATAAATCGCTTTCTAAACAAAATGTGTCTAGACCATAGTTGTTCATACAATAAGGAAGCTCAGATTCTACACACAGTATTCTCGGTAAAGAAAAAAAAAGGTTTGTTTCGTATACCATTTAAAGTTAAAATTTGCACATGCATATTAATGAGGTAAAGGGCTAATAAATTATATTAAAGAGAGTACATGTATTACCTTCGGGTCGCAAACAATCCATTATAATATCAATATTTTCATAATCACAAATGCACTCCATAATGGTCATTTAATACTCATAAAATATTTCTGAATAAAGTGTACAGTTAAATGAACGAAAAGCAGTAGCGTTACCTCATTCTTGAGATTTTACGTGTCTTTTTCAAGACGATAATACTTATAAATTACACAGAATGAAAAATGTAAAGAAATAGTAGTAGCAGCAGGAATTGAAGACGCTACTGATATTATTTATGAAATAGAGTTTTGCTCACCTTTTGAATGTTGGTACCCTCTAGGACGAAAAGACAACTAATAAATTTCAGAGAAAAAAAAAAAACGTTCCAAATGACAATCTGAAGTTTTTTTTTATGCTTAAATATAGGAATATTAATGACCCCCTCGTTGAAATTGATTTTCCTGTATCAATTATTCATACAATGTATCCATCAAATTCAAGCTCCCGTAGATATTACCGATGATTAGATTATTTAAACTTATATATCATAAACGATGAAAATAATATAAATATTAGCATTGCATTTTACGCAAACAAAGTTGTGTAGAGTTTGCGGCCGTTGAATAAATAAATGACAACTATCGTCTGTATGTTTGTAAAGGAATAAGTAGGATTCCTTCAAAGGTAAATTTGAACACATTCAAGAGAGTCTTGAATATTGATAATTACGTGTCAACGTCAAACATCATGTGTGTGTTTTTTTTTACTAGTTTACTCTCTGGTCCAGTGCGCAATATAAGAAGTTTTCGAAAATCAACTGAATAAACAATAAGAACCATTTTCAAATTTTCAAGTTTATTAGCATAATTCAGCAAACACAGTTTGCCTTCAGACATTTACAAAGTTAGACAATAAACTGATATATAAACAGCAAAAACGTATCAAGGGTATTGAACGAATAATAAAATATTCCTTTATAAATTTTGATATATTATTTAACTTTTTTTTATTACTAGATACCATAATGGTTTAAAATTTATTTTTGAAGATCATGCTGTATTATTCACATTTTGATGAATGCTATAATATCTTGACATAAAATTAAATTATATTAAGGTCCTATTGGGTATAAATTACATTGTTTACATAATATAATTTCTTTGTTAATTCTATTATGTCTTCCCAATTCAATTTCCAAGTCATGAAAATACAATCTAAGACGAATGACTGTTTTTAATATGAGTCATTATTAAGTTTCATAGGAAGACGTAGTCTCATGATTTTTTTTATATATATACAATAATTCAATTTTGACGTATGATTTATAGATGCCCCCCCAGACATAGATATACTGACTGTTTACTCTTATTTTATGCAAAGAGTATAAGTAATATCAAACTCATTCAATAATTTGAGAAAACCAAGTTATGCGACGTCGATCATTATACTATTTCGATGATGGGTTCGCAGATTTAATTACTTTAATCAAAATCTTATTGATCTTTATTTTTTTCACCATGCCCCGAAGGCTCGATCTGATCTTACAGAATACCTGTATATGTAAAGTTAACACCCAAATATATAAATCTGCTAATAATTCCAATCTTCTCCTCATTAATAAAAATCAATGTTCAATTACTTTTTTCAAAGATACAGCTTAATTTCAATTAACATTTCTTTTAAGACCCCATTTTTTTAATATTGATAGATATTATTAATTTGTGCAAACATTCAAATTTTAAAATTAATTTTTAAATTATTATAATTTAAAATAAAGTTTGAATGCATCATAATGCGTTTCATCATGTCAATCAGTTGATGCCAAACTGAACTAACTTTATCCATAACGCATCTCTTTTTCTGCTTATATAATTTCCTGTATCATGTTTTTAATGGTACATTGTCAAAAGAGATCAATTTAGCAGGGTACTTTTTTATGATTCCTATATACATGTAATAATATAAACTAACGTCAGTTCAATATGCTTAAGAATGATAATAGAAAAGATGAGAAACAATAATAATCCTTTTACCACACTAGGGTTCATACTGAGCCATAGCAAATTAAACAAAATAATGATAATTCTTAATTTGATAAACATGAAAATTTCTGAATGTTAATGTCTACGTATTTAATGGAATGCTACCTTTTCACAGTTTTCTTATTTTTGTAATCATATTTTTTTTCATTAAGAGTACTTAACCTCTACCAGAGATGTGAAATCCTTTAATGTAGCTCCGTGCCTCTACCAAGATAACCACGGTACCCTTATGAAACATTAAGAAATCTTGGTTATCTCCATGATAGGTCATGAGGTCCGAAATGTAGCGGAACCATCTTACCTTAATAAAACACATAATATCATACTACGACCTTCTGATGATTCATAATAAAACAAATATCTGAACTTACGTAGGATAATGCGTTGCAATCGAGATATGTCTGATGAAAGATAACCTCATATAGACGAACTATCAAACAGAAACATGTAGGAAAAATAAAAGTCAAATGTAAGTGGACAAAAAATTCCAAAAGGGAAGAAAGAACACTGTTATGTAATAATTCAAGAATCAAGGAGGTAGCTCAGAATAAGGGCGTTTATTTCATTTGTGTCATGTGTATATATATATATATATAAAATGTTTAAAGTACACACATCATTCGAGGAAATAATGGATATTAAGTCATGCACGTAATGAGAAATTCTAGCATATAGTGCTCAATATAAGAAACCATACATTAGACATAATGTCCATTGCCCAGACCGGCAAGTGAAGCGATAAGTAGGTCATGACCTACATGTATAAACAACATTAAAATACAAACATCTACTGACTAATAATATTAAACATTATCAATCCCACGCGAAACTATATATATTTAAACAAAGAAAAAAAAATATTTGATACCCCCAAACAAGCATATAGAAAATTATCGCTCACTGAAATTATTTCGATCACAACTATATATTCGACTGCAATACCAATTTGCACATGCGCAAACGGAATTAAAACCCATTTTAATTTGACATTTTAATATATACTCATGACTTTATAACAGTAATACATGTATATAGTACTGAATACTGTCCTGACCCCAGAAAAAAGATCTCTGACCGATTGGCAAAAAAAAAAAAAATATATATATTTAAAATGGCGGCCATGCACAAGACGGAGACTTTAAAAAAAACACACAAAGAGTCGCGCTAAGTGTCCAAATGAAACTGTATAAATTACAACAAATGAAGTGAGAAGGAAAGGAGATCGACGATCCGCGGCGCTGATGCACTCGAGACCGGCATTGCCAAGAGCACGTGCATGTTTGGGAACAGCTCTTCGTTTATGTCGATCTAAAGGCTCCGGAATCGATGACTGTCGTTGTCCGCGGCACGACATCTGGCTCACTCGTATCTCACTGTCGAATTCTTTTATATTGCGAACAGCAAGTCTGTTTCAAATGCTCGGTACTCGTATATGGCCTGATGTGAAGTTGGCAATATAAGACCCCTCAGGAATTAATGTCAGATTAATATCATATTAGTTACTACCTGTTGTAGAAAGTGGACTCGTGGACACACTATTGTCCGTTTCACTGTCGCTAAAAACATCAAGAGACAATATTTGTTGCCATATTGGATGGCCACGGGGAACACAAGAAAAACAATCGGGTATTAATCAAATTACGTCGTATAGAAGCCAAAGGACAAAGAACTTCGAGATTTACTGTAGGTTCTGACTATGCTCGAAGATCGTAGGCCTATAGATATGAATTTTGTAATAATTTTCTACGTCAATTCGTTCACAAAGACTTCGCTTATTCATGTTATGAATACAATTATGTCTTAACGCGGGTAAGGCGACGATTTTTATTGCGTTTATTGCGTTTTTAGCTCACCTGAGCACAAAGTGCTCAAGGTGAGCTTTTGTGATCGCCCGTTGTCCGTCGTCCATCGTCCGTGCGTCCGTGCGTCCGTGCGTCAGTGCGTCCGTGCGTCCGTGCGTGCGTCCGTCGTCAACTTTTCGTTCAAACGACTTCTCCTCCTAAACCACTGGATGGATTTTGACCAAACTTCACAGGAATCATCCTTATCATGACCTCTATCAAAGTTGTTCAAATTATTTTGATTGGATGAATAAGTAGGTCACAGGAGCTAAAAATAGATTTTTAAAATGCAATCTTAGAAAATCTTCTCCTGCAAAACTGTAAGGCCTAGAGCTTTAATAATTGGTATGTAGAATGGTCTTATGAACATCTACAAAAGTTGTTCAGATCATGACCCTGGGGTCAAAATTGGCCCCGCCCCAGGGGTCATTTTATTTTTCATAGGTTTATATAGTGAAAAACTTTAAAAATCTTCTTCTATGAAACAATAAGGCCTAGAGCTAAGATATTTGGCATGTAGCATTGTCTAATGAATCTCTACAAAAGTTGTTCAAATTATGACCCTGGGGTTAGAATTGGCCCTGCCCTGGGGGTCACTTTATTTACATAGGCTTATATAGGGAAAATTTAGAAAAATCTTCTTCTCCGAAACCATATGGCCTAGAGATAAGATATTTGGCATGAAGCATTGTCTAGTGGATCTCTACCAAGTTTGTTCAAATCATGGCCCTGGGGTCAAAATTGGCCCCGCCCCGGGGTCACTTTATTTACATAGGCTTATATAGGGAAAACTTAGAAAAATCTTCTTCTCCGAAACCGTATGGCCTAGAGCTAAGATATTTGGCATGTAGCATTGTCTAGTGGATCTCTACCAAGATTGTTCAAATCATGGCCCTGGGGTCAAAATTGGCCCCGCCCTGGGGGTCACTTTATTTAACATAGACTTATATAGGGAAAACTTAGAAAAATCTTCTTCTCCGAAACCGTATGGCCTAGAGCTAAGATATTTGGCATGTAGCATTGTCTAGTGGATCTCTACCAAGATTGTTCAAATCATGGCCCTGGGGTCAAAATTGGCCCCGCCCTGGGGGTCACTTTATTTAACATAGACTTATATAGGGAAAACTTAGAAAAATCTTCTTCTCGGAACCATATGGCCTAGAGCTTAGATATTTGGCATGTAGCATTGTCTAGTGGATCTCTACCAAGTTTGTTCAAATTATGGCCCTGGGGTCAAAATTGGCCCCGCCGTTGGGGTCACTTTCTTTAACATAGGCTAATATTGGAACAAATCAAGAAAAATCTTCTTCTCTGGAACCATATGGCCTAGAGCTTAGATATTTGGCATGTAGCATTGTCTAGTGGATCTCTACCAAGTTTGTTCAAATTATGGCCCTGGGGTCAAAATTGGCCCCGCCCTGGGGGTCACTTTCTTTAACATAGGCTAATATAGGAACAAATCAAGAAAAATCTTCTTCTCCGAAACCGTATGGCCTAGAGCTAAGATATTTGGCATGAAGCATTGTCTAGTGGATCTCTACCAAGTTTGTTCAAATCATGGCCCTTGGGTCAAAATTGGCCCCGCCCCGGGGGTCACTTTATTTAACATAGGCTTATATAGGGAAAACTTAGAAAAATCTTCTTCTCCGAAACCATATGGCCTAGAGCTAAGATATTTGGCATGAAGCATTGTCTAGTGGATCTCTACCAAGTTTGTTCAAATCATGGCCCTGGGGTCAAAATTGGCCCCGCCCTGGGGGTCACTTTATTTAACATAGGCTTATATAGGGAAAATTTAGAAAAATCTTCTTCTCCGAACCGTATGGCCTAGAGCTAAGATATTTGGCATGAAGCATTGTCTAGTGGATCTCTACCAAGATTGTTCAAATCATGGCCCTGGGGTCAAAATTGGCCCCGCCTCAGGGGTCACTTTAT
This sequence comes from Solen grandis, assembly GCA_021229015.1. Taxonomy (NCBI): domain Eukaryota; kingdom Metazoa; phylum Mollusca; class Bivalvia; order Adapedonta; family Solenidae; genus Solen; species Solen grandis. The sequence goes on from CM037783.1 coordinate 54,881,515, forward strand.
TAGCTCACCTGAGCATAGCTCAGGGTGAGCTTTTGGGATACTTGATTATCCGTCGGCCGTCGTCCGTCGTCCATTGTCCGTCAACAATTTGATGTTTACACACTAGAGGCCACAATTTTGATCCAATCTTCCTCAAACTTGGTCAGAATGTTTGTCTTGATGATATCTTGAACCCTTTCGAAAATGGGTCAGGTTGGATCAAAAAGTAGGTCAGTAGGTCAAATCTTAGAAAAATCTTGTAGTCCGTCAACAATTTTGTTTCACAGAGGCCACAATTTTGATCCAATCTTCCTCAAACTGGTCAGAATGTTGTCTTGATGATATCTTGAACCTTTGAAAATGGGTCAGGTTGGATCAAAAAGTAGGTCAGTAGGTCAAATCTGAGAAAAATCTTGTTTACACACTAGAGGCCACAATTTTGATCCAATCTTCCTCAAACTTGGTCAGAATGTTTGTCTTGATGATATCTTGAACCCTTTCGAAAATGGGTCAGGTTGGATCAAAAAGTAGGTCAGTAGGTCAAATCTTAGAAAAATCTTGTTTACACACTAGAGGCCACAATTTTGATCCAATCTTCCTCAAACTTGGTCAGAATGTTTGTCTTGATGATATCTTGAACCCTTTCGAAAATGGGTCAGGTTGGATCAAAAAGTAGGTCAGTAGGTCAAATCTTAGAAAAATCTTGTTTACACACTAGAGGCCACAATTTTGATCCAATCTTCCTCAACTTGGTCAGAATGTTTCTGGATATCTTGAACCTTCGAAATGGTCAGTTGATCAAAAGTAGGTCAGTAGTCAATCTTAGAAATCTGTTACACACTAGAGGCCACAATTGATCCAATCTCCTCAGCTTGTCAGAATGTTTGTCTTGATCAATCTGAACCCTTCGAAAATGGGTCAGGTTGGATCAAAAAGTAGGTCAGTAGGTCAAATCTTAGAAAAATCTTGTTTACACACTAGAGGCCACAATTTTGATCCAATCTTCCTCAAACTTGGTCAGAATGTTAGTCTTGATGATATCTTGAACCCTTTCGAAATTGGGTCAGGTTGGATCAAAATGTAGGTCAATAGGTCAAATCTTAGAAAAATCTTGTTTACACACTAAAGGCCACAGTTTTGATGCAATCTTCCTCAAACTTGGTCAGATTGTTTGTCATGATGATATCTCGAACCAGTTTGAAAATGGGTGGGGCTGGATAGAAATGTAGGTCAAATCTTAGAAAAATCTTGTTTATACTCTGAGGGCAACATTTTTGGTCCAATCATCCTCAAACTTTGGCAGAATGTTTGTCATGATGAGATCTTTTGTGGATGGGGTCAGAAAATTCCTGAACATTGTTTCACCTCATCATCTTAATTCTAAAGCAATCTGTTTTGTACAGGCAATGAATGATACTTTTCTCAGGTGAGCGATCTAGGGCCATCTTGGCCCTCTTGTTTCATTTCGATTTTTCAAATCAGGCACGACCTTGTCTTCTATGCACGGTAAGATCGGTAAGGTATTAAACTAATATAGTCTACAACGAATCATCACAAAAGGCATAACTAACGAAGAAATAAATCTAAATGTCAACAGTTTGTACATAAAACAAGTCATTTCTCTGGGACATTATTCGTTACGGAGCACAGTCTCTCTGGTAGAGATCGTAAGAGGCCGAAACCATGTAAGCCTGTGGTTGGGTGAGGGCTGTGTCCACAGACAGGAAACAGTTACTATTTAGAAGGTTGAACTCAGCAGTGCGGCAGACGAATGACGTCTCGTCAATACAAGCCTGTGTACACTGTGCAGCGTTCTGAACCGCAAGCAATCGGTTTGAGAACCCACCGATCAGCGCCCCTACATCATGCTGGAAAGTCGTGCCATATGTGGTACAACCTGGAAAATAAAACAACAGCATTACTCAAAAGTGACTATCGCTAATATTCTTGGTTGGACATGTTTTTAGCCTACCAAAAGTTCACTGCCGCAAAATTACAGACCGTTATCACCATGGCTGACCCTAACCCTATACCCTATTTAGCAATTAAGGACTAGCAAGAAAACAAACCCAGCAGCTAGACTTGACCATATCACATCTCGCCCTTTTCATTTTTTTTTTTTTTTTAAGCTAGGCTGATCTCAATCCCGTGGATACTCATCCCGCAGAGATCATCCGCCATATAACGATACCGGCGAGTCTAGTAGATAATATTTCCCAGCCGCGGAGTACCGCTTCCATCTCGTCATCCTACCATAATTCAAGATAGATACATAGCGCTGAGATGTCCCATCTACACCTTTTCGTTGCATTCATGAATGGAATCAAAGTCATGACCCCGTGATGTTACGAAACGAACGGAGGCAAGGTCTGTCTCTGGCTAGTTTTCAGTTCTGTTTGTTTGAAAGTCTTTTCATTTTCACGTATCTAAAGTCAGTCTAATTCAAAGACGGAAGGAAGTACCACATTTGATTACTCTTGGTTCGTTTTGCTATCAACTTTGAACTGATGGTTACGTAATCAGTCATGTCGCATGTACGACTATAGATGATCCTTCCTTTGGGAAGAAATAACAAGGGAAGGAAAATAAACCAATTAGAATATGAAGTTTATTCTTGAGAAAGTATATAATCAAAATTTCAAATAATAATGCTACTTACTTGCGACGCATTCTCTAACCGATGGAGAATAACTGTATCCCGGGTCGCATTTGCAAACATCATCGTAACAGCCGCTTCTAATGATGCTACACGAGTCTCCAGAGCTGCAGGTTTTATTGATATATAACCCCTGCTCACATGTATCCTATAATGATTATTGCAAAACACAAGGTAATAGGAAAAGACACACTATTATGTAATTAAATAAAATTATCGTGATGACAACGGAAAACTTGAGAATGTAAAGATTATGCATATACTTGTCAGCGAAAGAAATTAGTAACATTAAGATAGATATCTATGTATGAATATTACTTTATCACTCAAATATGGTGAATTATTATTGCAAAATGAAATCATTATTGTTTAAAGCAAGCACCATTAGGAAAGTTTTATTGCCATTTCTCTTTTTAAACATTAACACTTAGAACAGTAAAATTTTCGCGTCTGGAGTCTTGTTTAAAACAGTTATATGCCTGAATGATCATAATAAAACGTGCCAGATGTCTGTCCTTTCGTCTGTACGTCCGTAAACTTTTATACATCCGGCGAATGATGTAACGTATTATGGTTTGGCTTTGTCTGTCCGTCTTCCCGTCCGTCTGTCCGTAGATATCTATTCTCCGCGCATTCAGTTTTGAAAAAATTCGTGTATTGAATTAATATTCAGTATGCAGGAATATAATACCAAAATGCAGGTGAAGTTATAGAGTTATGCGTCCTTTATAGGCAAAATTTATGTGAAATTACATTTTCCGCGCAAATACCTTTGAAATTGAATTTGTAGAATTTGTATTTGGTGTGCAAATATATAATATCATAATACAGGTCAAGTTCGATTTTATTTACAATTCACTGATTTGGTATAACGGTATGTGCCATTCATAGGCAAATTTTATGTGAAATGACTGTTTTCCAGCAATCACTTTTGCATGTATTGAAGTCATATTTAGTATGCAAGTATATAATATCAAAAATACAGGTCAATGAATTTTTCATTTATCTTCCATTACTATCAGTAGAATAAGTTGTTATTGAGATCAAAACCCATTATATATTCTTTCTTCACATTTACTAACAGTACTCGGTGCGATGATACTCAGACATGAATTTGCTTTTTCGGGCAATCATTGCGGGTACGCAATTGCAGAGTTGAGCCATGTGATACATTACCAAAATCATTCCACCATAGATAACCCCACAGTCAGCAGGCAGCACATCGACATCCCCCGCACCGTTCACAACCCGGCACGACTGATTGCCCGGATGATACAAAAACGAGGAGCAGGTCTCTGAGTTAGCACAAAGCATGCCACACTGAATGCTATTAGGGACATCTCCAACCTCTTCAATCATGAGTCCATAGCTGTGATCGCACGTGAACGTCATCTTAAAGTAGTTCCCACAAAATTCTGCAAAACTGCCGGCTGCACATAAAATGCCCACAAGCAGAATTCTCACCGGACGATACATGACCTGTGTTAAGATAACAGAAGCAGTTATTCTCCAGACAATTACCCAAGGTAGCGTGGTTTGTAAAAGGGTAGTTGTGGATTTTCAAACATTTAACAAGTTGATTTTGTTTTGTTTATTTTTTTGTGTTTCATTTTTGTCATCACCGCTAGGGAAAAGCATTCTGGACCACTTATATATATTCCAATACCCAACACGGGTTATTTCGATTTTCTAGTATTGTACAACTGAGGTGTTAGATGGTTCTCAAAACACCTGTAGCCGTATAGTAGTACAAAGCTAGTAGTACATAATACAGTTATAGTATCCAGTGTTGATTGTATAGCATGACATGATTTTATATTATAGAAATTGGTCTAAACAAAATTATCGACTTGTCCCTTTTTTTTTCTCTTTTTTTTAACTCTTATATATTATAGAAATGAAATTTAAGATAAAAGAAACATATATAGAAAATATTTGCGCTGAAAATGCTCTCATTAAGAAATATACATGTCCCAAACCCTCAAGGAATGAGCAGTCATCTTCACACCTTTTAATAAAATGGATAGTGATAATCGTTGTTTGTTTAAAGTGTATAACACCGATGGAAACGACATTGTCATTAAAGCTTACTGTTTATTAATAATAGTATGATAAGGCAAAAAACAAAAGTGAGTTACGGGCAACAGTCTAAAAAGGTTAGCTCCATAAATAGCCACTTAAAACGGCACAAACTTGAAACTGTAATCTCATTCAAGTATCTTGGCATACACTTATTAAAAACGGTTCATGGTATCGCAGCCAAAAAATCATTTCTAACCACGCTAAGATTGCCCTGAATAGATTATTTACTATCTTTAATACGGTAGGTCTACCAGCTACCTTAAAACTAAAGATGTACGATTTACTTATTGCACCAGTATAAAACATTTTATGTGAAATATTTGGTACGTATCCATGTAATGACTTGGAACAAGTCCAAAACAACTTCTTAAGATTATTGATTTACGTTAAAAAATCAGCGAACCTAAAAGCTGTATATGGAGAATTAGGCATATTTCCACTGAAAGTGACAAGAAAAATAAGGATGATCAAGTACTGGATGAAAATTCTAGCTTCTCCAGAAAGCAGAAAACATTATATAAGGTTTATACTATGATGGATTCTGACGCAAGTCAAAATATTAATTACAGAGGAAATAACTGGGCTAGTCAAATCAAGTCATTACTCTTCGAACATGGCCTACAGAATATTTTGCGGGACAGATTTATTGAATCAGCCCCATTTAGTTACATTAAACAAAGGATACTAGATATGTAATTACAAAGATGGTACTCAGATATCAATAATTCAAGGAAACTCTCCTCATACTGTATGTTTAAACACGATTTTACACTAGAATCATACATTGATAACATTCCAGTATTAAAATATAGAATTGCGATGACACACTTCAGAGTATCAGCCCATGACTTAGCTATAGAAACCGGTAGACATACAGATACTCCTTTACAGCAAAGGCGATGTCTTCAATGTAACTTTAACTGTATAGAATCAGAATGCCACTTCATTTTTGCCTGTCCAGCTTATATTGATTTACGTCGAAAATACGTGAAACCTTATTTTGTCATTGGCCAACTTTAAAGAAATTTTAAACTCTAATGTCCCTTAAATAAAAAAGCACATCAAAATTCATATACTTTGCATTCAAACGCCGTCGAACTGTAAATGAAAACAGCTGACTTGATTGGAACAGTTTATTCTACATAAATTATGTAATGTTATTTAATGTACTGTTGCTTGCTATAAGTAAACGCCTCAAATATGTATCACAGAAATATTATATTTGTTTATATTAGAACTGTAAGGTAGAAATCTACATAACGTTATGTATACTGAAGAATGATGTGCTGTTAATTTCTTGATATGTGTGGTTGTTATTAAGAATCTTTACATCATATATTTTATTATCGGGAAAATATATTTACAGAATAATTTAACTATATTAATCCAACAGTATACATGTACAATGTAAAGGTATTTGTCAATCTTTTTAAAGACTTCTTTCTACTTGAAAATAACTTTTCCCAAATTCCAGTATATTATATAACATTCCATGAAATACTATATAAGAATTCCTCTCACCGGGCCAACTAGTCCTGCAACTACCCTTACATGCTGAGCGCCAAGCAAGGGAGCTATAACAGTACCATTTTTTACGACGTTGGTATGTCGCGGCCGGGGATCGAACCAACGACCTTCTGCTCTCGAGGAGAAACGTATGTGTTCATCAAACCATAGTACTTATAGACATTGTAGACGGAAGGAAAAATATAAAGATATAGAGGTTCTTAGTAGTAGTAGTAGCAGAAGAAGATAATTTTGCTTTTTAGGAAATCAAAGTTTGGCTCTCTATGACAAACTCGTCTCTGTATAGGATTGAATCTATTAAGACATTTCTCACTACGCTCGCTTCGGCATTCTGTTGTCTGGAAAAAATGTCTCAATAGGTTCTCTTCGACTTAGAAGCCGTCCCAAATTTGTGGCAAACACTTGATTTTGTCAAACAGACCAATCAATTTTGTATTTTGTTAAAATTGGAAATGAAAATGTTTTCTATTAAAATCTCAATCGCTGATAAATTAGAATTTTAGAAGTATATGATCTATTTTGAACATTATAAAGATAGATATTAGAAAAGTGTTCTATTGAAAAAACAAACAAAATCCCAGCTTAAAATGTTCCAACTGACAACCTCCTGGTGATACTGGAACGTTAATGACCACTTGGTGTAATTGATTACTCCGACAGTATGTCAATCAAATTCAGACTTTCAGCCATTGAAATTATGACACCACAGAGCGTAATTTAGGTTGTTCAAACTAAATGTAAAGAAAAAATCTGTACTGTACATAGAAGATATGCTGAGCATGCTTGTAACCATTGTGCATTTAATTGGCAATTACCGTAAGTATTTTGTAAAAGTACTCACATGCTATTGACTGGGACAGTTAAGATCACTCCACAAGTATTATGGTAATCTATAGGACCCATTCAGAAGATTCTTGAATATTGACACACGCAGCTTCCGACAACGTGCTTTGTACATTGTATCTAATTATTAGCTTACCCAAGAATCCAGAACGCAATTTGAGATGTTCTCAAAAATCGATTGATTAAACAATGTTAGCAAGAATACTGAGTATTATTTTCATTGATCCTGAGAGTTTGATACCCCATCATGCCTGTCACACGATGCCAATCTAACTCTTGAAATCATGACCTGCTGTTTGATTAATTGATTCTTTTTCATATTATACAGAAATACATTTAATCATGTTTAATAAAAATTATCAAAAACTATTTGTATATGTATTTTTTGTGTGTAGTCATGGTAACATTTACGATAGCATTCATTGAAACAAAGGTCTTTTGAAAATCATTCCGACTGTCATTTTTGAACTTGTCAACCATCACTATGCTATCACGCCGTAGACATGTGGTCACGCATTAACATAACACTGACATTTCTATAACTTTTTTCGTATGATTAACGCCGTTAAGGGGATTTGAGACAAACAAAATTGAAAACATTACTTGGAAATAACTAGAACTACATGGTTCCAATATCAATACCCTTTTATTGTTTATTTTATCGTGAGATATTAGTATTTTCATAGATCAAATGTGTCTTAAGGTGTGTGTGTGGGGGGGGGGGGGGCAGAAGTTTTTTTTCCATGCAAATTATGTTTTTCCCAAGAATACTCAGTATATAAATTCATTTAATATAAGAGGATACAGTTTGGAAAAAGCTTTCAGATTTGGCCTCACATTCAAAGAAAAAATGACTTGTCACATCTTCATCTTGCATGCGCTCAAGTCACACTTTTTGCTGTCTTGGCTGAAAAACAAACACACTGTTTCATAGGAAATCATTAAAATTCAATTACCTGTTCAATAGAAAAATGTATTTTTCCAAATGTCCAAAAAAGTCAACAACATGTGTAAAAGGAAGAAGATATGGTGGGCAAAAAGTGCCACAATACATGAAAATGATGAAATATATTGATTAAGCAGCAACCCTCTTTGCCATTTAACGACAATTGACGTCCAAGGAAAGGCACCAAACGTACTTTCATTTACAATTTTTATATAATAAATTATTATTGATAATTATTTCTAAAAAATAATTTCTGTTCTGACGTTTAACATTTATTTGAGACAACTGGTCACATAATGAAGAATTCAATCTTGATGAATAGAATTGCTTATAACAACAGTGCCAAGTCTGGTACTTGTAAAACTAAGGTGATTTATCTCGCTTTAAGGGAGGTGATAGTATTTACAAAATACTTTAAGCATTTTTTTTTGTATTTTCAAGCCTTATAATGTTACCCTCTATTTCATATTATCTTCATTCAATGCAGAAAAATTGGCATATTTATTACATAATGGTTGCTGCTTAATCCAAATATTTCACAATTTTCTTGTATTTTCTTGTGGCATTTTTTGCCCACCATACCTTCCTCCTTTTACACAAGTTTGGACATTTGGAAAAATGGCATTTTTCTATTGAACAGGTATTTGAATTTTAATGATTTCCTCACAGATTGTTAAATGGACAATGGACTATGTAACAGTGTGTTTGTTTTTCAGCCAAGACAGCAAAAAGTGTGACTTGAGCGCATGCAAGATGAAAATGTGACAAGTCATTTTTTCTTTGATAGTGAAGCCAAATCTGAAAGATTTTTGTAAACTGTATTCTCTTATATGAAATGAATTTGTATACTTAGTATTCTTGGGAAAAAATGATTTACTGGAAAAAAATAACTTATGTTTTTCACTACCCCACCCACTTTGGGTTGACAGCGACACCTTAATAGTTCATTCATTTTTTATGATAATCTTAAGTTGGATAAAGCTCATATACATGATTTATATCAGACAAAAACTTTTTTCAATTTCTTTTCACAATCCAAAAACTAATGAATCAATATTTTACTCTGCTTAATACAGTACAATTATAACATGTGTATAATCAAATTCGACTTCACATTTTCTAGATATGTATATACGTGCACATATTTCGAAAAAAAAAAAGGTTACGTTTTAAGGGATATATTGCAGAATAATACAAGGTGTTGCAATTAGATACGCAGTTATCTAATCAAGAAGGCCGCTGTAATAAATCACGCAAAGTGAAACTATAATTGCTAATTATATAAGGCCTGCTGGGCTGTATGTTATGTGATATCCACCCTCCCCGCATCTGTGCGACCTGAAATAGTGATCAAGTTATGGCGACCAAAATACGATTAATTGATCAAAGCGACTTTTATTTGACAAAAATCGGCATCATCTCACATATCGGCCGAAAGGTTCATCTGTCCTCTATTGACCCACCTGTATATGATGATACACGAAATCCCCGTGTAAAATCAAATACAAACAACTGTCTCAGATATTATATTTATCTATTGACCGATATATGTCGGTCAGTAGCGATACATCGTTACTTGATATGTATATATCGACTTGAATTTGTATTTTATTGCGTGTGTCGGTTAAATGTCCCCAATACAGGACATATGGGTACTTTTTTTTATCTGCACGAGGCCTCGATGCTATATCATGAAATGTATGACATCCAGTTATATTATTATTTTAAAGTCTACATCACAATATGTGTAGTTACCACAGTTTCTTGGTTGGTTTATCTTGTCCCCCCCCCCCCCCCGACCCCCCGCCTTTAAAGTACAAATTACAATGCCTGTGTTTTGTTTGACATTTTTGGGGGCGAAAATAAGATTTAAAAAAAAAACACAACAAATAAAGTTTTTTTTTTAATAGCGGGAAAAAAGTAATCATGCAGATTGCAGACTCTTGCATTTTCTAAGCCGGTTAGAAGATATGCGGTTTTACTTTTGTAACACACACACACACAGATATAAGTTCGAGATAACGTGATGTCTACACAAATGAATGCCTGGAAAACACATTCTGCGAAATCCAGGTTTAATATTTTATTTTAGCCAATAATTTGGACTATTCGAACAGTCACGTGATAATGTGCGTTAAACCTTATTAGTAAATGGCATTCTCTATGTATAGAATATCGGGGGGAAATATTTATATAACCAGTCCCAATTTATATCATTGTTGAAACTAACCCGTTTGCCCCACTAAATATGAAAGCATCCCAAGAATATCTCTGAAAGTGAATAATATCCCCACATAAGCAGAATATGAAGCCTTATTTATCTGATAAAGTGTTTTCTGTGTGCAAATTCTGGATCTTAAAGGGGTCATGTCTTTGTCAAATATATACGGATTTTGATATACATGTGTACCATAAAATAAAGGAATCCATTGAGGTATTTTTGGAACATTTTGTTAAAGTTGAAAAAGGGGCATAACTGTGTAAAATATTTGTGAAATTTGCGAACTTTCGGTCTTGGCCTTTAATTTTAGATTAATAACAACAGTACTAAATAATATCTAAAACCGTAACGCCTATGACAAGTTGTAGATTGGACTAAGTATATTTTTTTATCATAAAATGAATTTGGCCTTCATTAAATATAGATAAACATCATGTGTACAAAAAATAATGTCAGTCTCTTGACCGGTTCATTATTGATCAGACAAAACAGACCGACAGGCTGACCGACCAACAAGTTTACTCATATACCCACCACCCATATTTTTTGCGGTCGTGGTGGCGGGTGTGTGTGTGTGTGTATAACTATGTAAGTCAGAGAAGAGGGGAATGGTGGCCCTTTTCGCATACCTAGGTATTAAGTGCATCATCTAAGTAATTTTATCTAATTTTATACAAATAATTCAAGGGTCATGAATCATGTCCTACCTGTCTAATATCATTTTAAACACTTTCCAAGTTCAATATACGTGTACTGTATATCTTAAATAAACACAGGCTGTAGTATGAATGAAGTAGAATTTGGTATTTAAACAACTAAAGGGCCATCACCTTTGACATTTTGATCCAATCTCAGACAAAATCATGAGGAATATGGCAAAAATATTATTTCAAAATATGATCAAGATTGGTCAGAAGGAAAAATTGATTGGTATGTAAATGTTATCACTAGGTGGTTAATATTGTGAACAAGAGGGCCATGATGGCCCTGAATCGCTCACCTGATTATAAATGAGCAACATATGTTGGATTTTTCATACAGACCTACTTTTTGACCCCACATGACCCACTTTTGAACCTGTCCAAGATTTTATGGAAACAGACATTCTGACCAAGTTTCATGAAGATATGGCCAAAAGTGTGGCCTATGGAGTGTAAACAATGTTTTCCTAAGATTTGACCTCATTACCTACTTTTTGACCCCACATGGCCCAAATTCGAACTTGTCCAATATTTTATGGAAACAAACATTTTGACCAAGTTTCATAAAGATTAAGCCAAAAATGTGGCCTCTAGAGTGTTAACAAGGTTTTTCTAAGATTTGACCTCATGACCTACTTTTTGACCCCACATGACCAAATTTCGAACTTGTCCAAGATTTTATGCAAACAAACATTCTGACCCAAGTTTCATGAGGATTGGGCTAAAAATGTGGCTTCTAGAGTGTTAACAAGGTTTTTATAAGACTTGACCTCGTGACCTTCTTTTTGACCCCTCATGACCCAATTTCGAACTTGTCCAAGATTTTATGGAGACAAACATTCTGACCAAGTTTCATGAAGATTGGCCAAAAAATATGGCCTCTAGTCCAAATTGTTGACGACGCACGACGGACGAAGGGCAATCACAAAAGCTCACCCTTGAGCACGTTGTGCTCAGGTGAGCTAAAAATGAGTTTGACGAAGGACCATAACTAACAATCATTGTCATGATAAAATTGATACATATGTGTAAGCAAGTACACAATATATATATAGGATCTGACAAGAATTATTATTTCGGATCAAATTTTACTAAACGAGTTCATGAAAATGTTATAAAGCTAATCTCTCAAGCTTCATAACATTTTCATGAACAAGTTTAGTAAAATTTGATATGAAATGACAATTCATGTCAGATTCTTTTTATCATGTGACCTATAGTGACAATAAATCGATATTATAACAAAAAACAAATGAATGGACTGTGAACGAATTACTTTTGTAATCTAACACAAAGAAAATAGTTTCAAATAATAACAGAAAATCACAATATAACGTGTGTATTTCTCATACATTTTCAACATCATATGAATAATGAATCAAACACATTTTAATTCAGCTATTCAAGTTCAATAGACTATTCATACATATAGAATACACGCGCGTGATGCGGAGTGATGTAATTCAGCCTAGAAGTTATATATAATAAAAACATTATGGAAATGATACAAACCGGGAAAAAAATGAAAAAAGTGAAAAAAGTGAAAAAGGAAATAAATCAAAAAGTGAAGAAAAAAAAAAGAATAAACAGAAATATATTCTATTCCCCTACCTTGATATATCGTGCAGTATAAATTCCAATTCAAATGAGAGAGAAAAAAAGAAAGAAAGATTATGATGGTTTAACTTGGAACAAACACGCATGTACACACACACGCGCGCGCGTTATAATTCATAATAAAAATGAGAGATGTGAATGGTGAAATGATCAATTTAAATTATAATAAATATCACTCATGAAGTCATTAAATCTATAAATATTACTAAAAATAAATGTAACAAATACTATTATATAAAAAAACTTTCTATTTCGTACAGACACAAGAACATATTTGATTTGTCACACTTAAAATAAATATCGCCTTGCCTTAAACACGTTCCTTTAATCAAATTATTTGATTGTTTTCACGTTCGTAACCATTTATATATAATGGGCCGGATTATATGGGGTCGTTTTGACCAATCTTCTCACTCAGCAGGCCCGGATCCAGAAATTTTCTGCTGGGGGGGGGGGGGGCCAAAATCCGAATGTGATAGGAGTGGTAGGGGGTTCGGGGGCATGCTCCCCCGGAAAAAAAAGTTTTTAGTGTGATGGAGATGCATTCTGAAGGGTATCTGGGGATAATAGTGAAGGTTTTTGTTGTTGTTGTTGTTTTGTTTTTAAATCCGATATATTTGAAACTTGAAGGCCTAGGTCCCACTGGGAAAAAAATTGGTGATGTGGAAATAAACATTTTTTTTCTACCGATGGCTCCCGATGTTTGAGCCAAAAAAAGACTGAGCAATCCGTTGAAAAATGACAATAATTAGGCTTCGGGATTGGTCCGTTGAACATTCACTGTTGTTTCGGCTATGACACAATAGCCTTGAGTCCCGATGTTCGGAAAAGCACCGGGGTACCTCCTCCGATGATCGGCGAAGGTGCCCCGGAGTTTCACTGAGTTTGTAACATCATCGGGGGAATATCCCCGTAGTTTAGGGGATCTTGCGAACCATCCTACGTGTCTCGGGGAAGATTATTGAGAGTATGAAAAATTGATGGTGGAATTAAGCGACAAAGTCAAGAGAAGACTTTTTTGGGGGGGGGGGGGGGGGGGGGGGGGGGGGGGTTAAGGGGATGGCCCTAAGCAATGTCCAATGGCCTTTTTGACCGTCTCAGTCTAAGACTGGCCAAAACAGAAAGTAATTTCTGGGTGCGCTTTTCAACCCTTGCCATTTTTTTTATTTTTTTTTAAGATCGGGAATGTGTCACAGAAAGGCCGCCATATATCCCCGAATTCCCCCCTGATACTTCGGCGAGACATCACAGACGCATCGGGGATTCATCGGAGGAAAAAAATCGCAGAAGCTCCGTGAATGCTGACCGGAGCTTCTCTGCGGATATTTCCCCGGCTTGTTTTCCCCATAAAACATGGAGAACACATCGGGAAAATTTCAATGAATTCTTTTTGCAGTACACCCGAGGCCTCCCGATGACTCCACATGGCTCGCAACACTATTTCCATCGGGAGTGCGTATGCATCCCATCCCCGAGGCAAAAAAAAAAATGCCAAGTGGGACCGAGCCTTAAGCATTGAGCGATATAATGTTATCTTTTACCGGCGCACAGTCATGTTATTGAATAACTGCTGTGCAATCGTATAAATTTGATTACAATTGCATTTACAGGCCCCGATCAAAAATAAATAAAACAAGAGCCATGTTGACATGGCCATCCCCCGCCGAACGCTTGCTCTTTAGAAGATGTGTTGGAGAGTAGAATATTTCTTTTTTAAAATAAAATTTTTGGTAATGAAGACTGATGTTTAAAGTGATTATAGATATGAAACCCATGTGAAGACCTACTAATTCCTCTATTTTGAGGTCTACAGGTAAGTGTGATAAAAATTAAGCCTGAAAAATAACAAGGGAAAACCAAAACATTGTAAAAGGTAGAGTTATCATTCTTGTGCACTGCACTCCTCCTCAATGAAATCTATCCACCTATGAAGTTCCAAGATGATACCTCAAATTCTTTTAAACTTATGCTCTGGACAAAAATTAAGTCTGAAAAATAACAAAGGGCAGTAACTCAAAAATGAGGAAAGATAGAGTTATCATTCTTGTGCACTGCACTCCTTCTCAATGAGATCTATTCACCTATGAAGTATCAAGTTGATACCTCAAATACTTTTCGAGTTATGCTCCGGACAAAAATTAAGTCTGAAAAATAACAAAGGGCAATAACTCAAAAAATAGGAAAGGTAGAGTTATCATTCTTGTGCACTGCACTCCTCCTCAATGAGATCTATTCACCTATGAAGTATCAAGTTGATACCTCAAATACTTTTCGACTTATGCTCCGGACAAAAATTAAGTCTGAAAAATAACAAAGGGCAATAACTCAAAAAATAGGAAAGGTAGAGTTATCATTCTTGTGCACTGCACTCCTCCTCAATGAGATCTATTCACCTATGAAGTATCAAGTTGATATCTCAAATACTTTTTGACTTATGCTCCGGACAAAAATGTCGGACGGACGGACGGACGGAGACTAGTACTATATCCCCCGCCGCCTTTCGGCGGGGGATAATAAAAATAACGGTGGGGGAGATGGAAGCGCTGGGGGGGGGGGGGGGGGGGGGGACACTGATATTACTGAAAGGGCATTACTTCTTCCGGGTAAGAAATACGGGCTTATCTTGTATTTTCATTCACAAACTGGCATAAAATATTTAATAAGGGTTTCCTGAACCCCCACAAAAAGTGACTTGTGATCATTAGTTTTTGACTCAACAGTGTAAAAGACAGTTTTGTCAAAGACTGAGAAAAAAAATCAATTTTCACGTTAAACATAATCATTTTGTCAAAATTGTGGAAGGGAATAGGTTCGACCTTAATGATATTGGCTGTCAAATTGTCGATCTGGAAGCAGTCTTCACACAGAAATTCTCAGAAAAAAATCAGGCGCACGTTATAGGGGGTTTATGCCCAACTGTCCCACTTTTTGATATTTTGTTTCCCAACTGTCCCACTCAAGATTTTTAGCACCTTGCTGGGTGTGTTTTGATAAGGGATTATAATCTATTTCAAACTACAACACATTAAAATGAATTGAAGTTGTATTATCTGATTTTGTTTCTGATTTTTTTTTTGATTTTGTATTTTAAGAGGTAAAATTTCATGTTTTAGTTATATTGTATTATTTCTTTCTAAAATGTGTTTATTAAGGTCCATTAATTAGGGTTACTAAATTAATTGTAATTTATAGTGTAAACATGCATTCCTTTGATCTCTGGCTTTAAAGCTTATGTGAATTGATAAAGATAAAAAATAATTTGAACTTATTAAGATAATTATCACCTTTTTTTTGTATATTGATATAATTAAATAATTTAATTTA
>CM037783.1:54897510-54947510 GCA_021229015.1 Solen grandis
CAGTGTGATCATCTCTTGTCCTCAAGTGAATATACTTCTGTCCTCCAATGAAAACAGGTGCTGCGCTGTGAAAACTAATGATGTTATTGTCAGTTATGCCTTCATGCACAGAAGAAATTGGTTGACTTCCCGTCAGAAATGCAAGCAAATCAACATCTTCATCAAGCATATGAGTCACAATTGATATATGATGATTTCTAAAAATATTTAAAGCAAATTCTGGGATGCCTTCTCTAGACAGTACCAAATTCACCTTCCACTCTGCACACTTTGCTGCAAAGTTTGTGACAAGCTTATGCTGGTGTAGGATGTTATCCGCAACACTTGAGGCGTGTCTGACATGGAATATTTCCTGAGGTTCAGTCTCGCTGTCAGTGTTATTTAATCTGTTTAACAGGACGACTGCTCTCACTGGCGTCATCTCCGACAGGGAAGGGTGCATGGCAGCAAAGTCCCTTTGGATGAGGAATGGGTCCAATACAGTGCAGTCAGAATAGGGCCTGCCTGGGACTTTGACACTCATTATATTGAACTTATCCACTAACAGCTGTAGACTTCTGGCTGTAGGCCCTATACCTTGCTCATCTGAGACTAGCTTCATGATGACACTGGTAAAATGTTTTGACATATTTACACTGAAATGGGGAGAAATTACTGTTTCACAAATGCAGGTTAAAGTTTCAATGGGAGACTTTGACTGTAACAGTGAACCATACAACCCACAACTATGCTCCAATATTTGTTCATACAGTGCAGGCAGAATTTCTTCTGTGAGATTTTTCAAATGATTTCGAACAATCAAGACACTGTGATTAGACAAACTGTTTTGATGAGTATTAATATTTATTCCATTATGACAAAATATGCCTTTTTGAACTCCTCTTTCAATCATGGTGATAATATGCGACAAATACAAGAGGAACACTTTACTTCCATCCCCGACGTAACCATGGCAACTGTGTAAAGCCTTGGTAACAAGAAGAGCTACAGGGTGGGCCGGCTGCAGGGCTTCCAGTATTGTGAATCCATCACTGGTGACAATGGCCTTGCCTGCAACACACAACACAGGGCATGATAGATTCAGTATTAATGTTATGTCTAGACCACCTAGTTTTGTTATTTATGTCTATATCGAAATAACCCTTGTAACAAGACTATGATTAACCCTTAACCTTATGAATATTCATTTTCATGACATGACCAATATCAATTTACTGAACTTTGAATAGTGTATGAAACAATGAATGTTTTTCTTGTTGTGCAGACTGTATAGAATCTGACTTAAAATATAGCTACACTGGAATAATAGGTAGTCAATGGTTGACCTGGTTTACACTAGGTTCTGTTTGTGATATTGTTTATGAGAAGTTGATCTAGCCATGAATGGAAAAGGCAGGACTTAAATCACTTCTAAATGACTGGTAAGAAACATGAACTTTGCCACATTTGATGTTGACAAAAGCAAATGACTTTTTTTTATAACTTTCATAATAAGGATCCCAAAATCGACCTATTACCACATGAGTAAATGCTGTCTTTTTTCCCAAAGTTTATGCCAAATAATCCAAATAGATATAAAATTTCACTTAATAGAACTTTGTATGATAAAAAAATGATGAAACAGATTAAAAAAAATCAGTGAATGTTTGACTTGTTAATAAGTTTAAGAAGATTGTTTTTAAAGTTAATAAATAAAACTATTATTAGCTGATATATTATGTAAACATCAGTATTTACCCGTCTGTGTAGTGAGTAGTGTCTGACTACACTGTGGTCCATAGAACTTGGAGACTACATTTGTTAGCGGCTTGATGACGGCAGATATGCTGTCAAGGTTCACTGTACACGTCTCCATCCTATGTGTAGAACATCAGCAGTATACTGGCAGGAAAACGAAACCTCAGTGTGAGACTGAAATAGAATAAAGAGTAATTCAATAATTCATTCAACATCTTTTTAAGCTAAAGCGAAGGATTCTCTCACTCTCTTCAAATTCTCCACTTTTGGGGACAAAGAGTCCTGTTTTCCTCAGCTCCTCCTATACATATATAGGAGGACTCAACTTTTTAGCTAATCTTTGTCTATGACTCAAGATTTCAGAATCCTAGTAGCAAGTACCCTGAGAGTCGTCATTAAAGTCTCATTCTCCCTTTACTTCATGAATATTCATGTACAAATTTATGATTTGATGTCATGAATATTAATTGATTAAATGGTTTATGAAATAATGGATTTCTTTTGCCACAGATGACTGTGTTGAAACAGAGCTACAGTATTGTATGAGCAAACTTAAGAGACCTTGGGGTCTGCTCCGTTTGCCTTTGTGTCAAAATGAGTCTATATGAAGTAAAGGATTAAGTATCCTTTGGGACAAAAGTGATAAAAATGACAAATGTTCTAAATATTTTAAGAAAAAATGATCAACACAGGAACCAAACAGAGAGATATTAACAAAAGATAGCTTACATTCATACTCTATTGTTTTGAGTAAACTTTAAAGAATGTGGACATACAGAGTCATTATGCAAATTTTATCATAAATATATCCTGAGTAAAATTTCTTTCTAAAGATATGCAGCTAATGGGTATTTCAGTGTGTAATGATGATTGAAAACATGAGGGCCAAGATGGCCTTGTGTCACTCAGACTGATATTAAAGGCATTATAATTTATAATGTTTTGTTACCAGTATTTTTGATGAACATCAGTAAAAATACCAGTTTTGTGCCATCTAGAATCTACTAATTATGAAGTTCTAAAGATTTCTTTACAAAGAGTGAAAATACCTTAAATACATTCTTTCTATTATTTATATATATTTCATATAGAATTATTTTGTCAATTTTGAAATGTCTGAAGAAAAAATAACACAAGTAATTGCAGTGCTCCATGGCAGAGCGCCATGTCCTGCTCCCTGCCCCTTTCTGACAGTGCCCTGCTTTGCCTTTGTCAGTAAAGTTTCATCCCATACTGTTTCCACCAAGCTTCAACTCTTGGCATCCTTTGATTTTGCTGACAAACTTTAGCATGTGTGTAAAAAAACTGTATGTATAACAGACGTAGTCACCCAATGCAGCCAGTATCAATCATCCAGCACAAGCCATGATTAACACTATTCTAAACATAATTAGTGCAGATACAGTCATGTATATGGCAATAAAAATGATGTTCAGAGAGGCAGATAACTGTCATAATTTTTATTGTCAATGTTTGATTTAACTGTCTCTAAAAATTGAGCATGTGAAAAGCATGCATTTTAAGAGTTTTTGACTGTATGTTCCAAAAAATCATGAAAAAAGCATGCACTGATAAAACTTTTTTGTTGTTGTGTTTTAAAAAACGTTCTGGCGACAATAGAAAACACCTATTAAAAATCTGATTAAGCAATATGTTTATCCAAAAGGATTTTAATTTTAAAGTTATTAGAATTTTAATCAAAGTCTATAAGTAATGGCCTATAAGTAACATTAGTGACAGATTTATATAAGCGGTCCAGTAGCTCAGCCACCCTGTCAGCGATGGGTCCCAAGTTTGAGCTCATAAGGTTTGAGCCCAGGTCTGGCTAAGAAGTAAAAAATTCTACTAGCCCACTCGTAATTACGAGTGGAAATTTGACAGGACAAGTAAACTTTGCAATTGGGTCGTTCTGCATGACGAGTAGATTTTTAAGAGAAATAGACATCACTTTCTATCTTGTAGCAGCTTGTCTGCTGTGGCAGAATATTTTAATAAATTATACATTTGTTTGTTGGGTCTAACGTCCCACCGACAGTATTTCAGTAATTCGGAGATGATGTCTACTTGAGACAGATATAGTGCTGCCACACTACAGTATCACGCTGTAGACATGTGGCATGATACCACACCGTGACACTGGGCCAACCAGTCCTGCAACTACCCTTTTATGCTGAGCACCAAGTAAGGGAGCTATAACAGTACCATTTTTTACGACTTTGGTATGTCGCAGCCGGGGATCAAACCCACGACCTCCTGCACTTGAGGTGGACACTCTCACCACATGGCCACCGGGGACGTTGCATAAATGAATAAATAAATATATAAATAAAAAAAATATAGTGCCACTCATGTTTAGGTGTAGTTATTCCAACCTTATCAGAAAAAGCTTACATTGTACAAGTATTTAGCTTGATCATAGCCGGAAATGACTTAATTTTGAGAGTGCTAGAGTTTATATGAACACATTAAACGTGAGGGTGACAGTGACAAGTTCATCCAGTAGTTCACCAAGTATTCAAAATGGCCACCAAATGCCTTATGTTAGATCACGGCACTACTTTCACAGATTCAGCTATAAAGCATAAAAATTAATTACTGACAATATAAGTATATATTTTTACAATAAAAATACATTTAGATCTATTACACAATATGCAATTAAATGCAATCTTCCATGTGGTTAACATAAGGATCATAACTTTCGGATAAGCGTGATTGCAGGCATTTTCGCGTTTAAACATATTACCATTGCTTACCTTCTTGACAACATGTGATGCATCATAGCTTCAGTTCATTTTATAACTTTGTGCTGGACTCAGCACTTTATTATGTTGAAAAACAGTGGATAAACAAATGTGTACAGCTCTCACTCTGCAGGCCAGCTGATTTCTGAATGTTGCCCGCAATCTACAAAGATAGACAATAGTGAATTATTTCCCTTGAATGAAAGAGATTATTTTACGGGAATAAAAAAAAAATCTCGTTTGTTGCATCAGGGCAATCTCCACGCAGTTATCTCCCCTCCGTTCTTCGGCATTCATTTTGCTAGTGAGCGTGCACCACCCCTGTGCGTGCATCAGGGTCTCGTGCAACTCTCTGATTGGTCGAAAGAACTTCTGTCTCGCGTATCTATCATATTGAGAGACAGGAGAAAGTACATGTTATGTTACTTTTTAAAGCTGAATAGGGTGAGAAAAATAAATCCATACACACGATATAATCATTTCGTTTGTTTTCCCACTTTATTTTCTATATTAGACGGTTAATCAAGGCTAAATTAATATATATATATATATATATATATATATATATATATATATATATCGTGTAATCACCCCAGATAAAATGTTTACAAAATGGCGAATTTCGCAGGTTGATTGTTTAATTTTATAAAGCAACTGACTTATAAGCACAGATGTGAATACCTTGTGTTAATGTATCTTCGTGTCAATAAGGAAAAGAAAACTATTTAATGTTACGCAACTTTTATTTTGTAAAAGCTGTTATTGGGATGAAGATTGAGACGATAAAGGTGTTTTTAGAAAGCATATACACTTGGTCTTCTTTGTGTGTGTGTGTGTGTGTGTGTGTGTGTTGGGGGGGGGGAGCGACGATAATCGGCCCATCTACAAAAGCAATGCAGCCTTAATTTTCAAAATTATATATTCTATCTTAATGTGTAATATCAATACAGCTATTTAATATTTCCATTCTCTTACCAACGTAACTTCACACAATTGAATTTTGTTTAAATTAAGTGTGTTTTAATAAAGAAAGGGTGGGATATTTCAAGAGAGGGGCATTTCAGATGAATCTTGTTCTAGATCGAAATCAATCATCGGGTGTATGCGTTAATTTGAATAAATAGAGACACTGCTCGCATTAAGTAAAATAACATTCTTTCATTTACATTCAGGATCTTAAAATTCTTAGCATTTGTATCGATGATTAGATATTGATAATGTGTGCCAACATTTGAATTGCCCTAGGGGCTATAATACATTTTATTTTGTATGCGTTTTCTTTCTGTGTCAGATCCGTGAGCATTTTCTATCCATGTCTCGCTTTTATTTTTATAGACAGCACGTCTTTATTTTGTGTCTGTGTTCTTTTCAAGAACATGTATCAGAACAAGCTAGGAAAGCCCATCTAAGTTTGCGTCTCTTCGTACCCCTACCCTGGTGCCATTTCAGGCTCCTGCTGGGTCCACCCAGAAAATACCGTGCAGTAGCCAGGAGGGTGCGACATGCCGCGCATATCAATTTTCACTCAGATAAAACTCCCGGCAGGGTCATTCGGATTTTCATGTGAGGAAGCCTTCCAGCTGGCTTGCGGTAGGTCGGTGGTTCTACCCGGATGTCTCCGTGCATTCGGGGTTTTCCTCCACCTGCAATTAGCTGGACTTCGCTATATGACTGAAATACTGTTGCAGGATTCTGTTAAGTATAATCACAATTTTGGAGCAAATAAAATCATAAAAGAAGCAAGTTTATAAATCAGTGTTCATCCGCGTTTTCATTCATTTAACTACCTATACATAACCTTATTTGCACATCAAGTTCACGGTTGTGATATTAGCTTAATTGGTAAGAGTGTCGTTCAGTACTTTTTTTCTTGCAAGGGGTCGTGAGTTCTATTCCAGCTGAGACGTTTTTTTTTTTTGTTGTTTTTTTTGTAATACTTAATATATATATTAAATTCTTTGGGTAATATATTTAGATTTTTTAATTCTAGTTTTTATATATCGATTATTTTGCATTTATAGAGAGGTCGATTTTTTTTTTAAATTTGAGGGTCATGCCCAAAGACAGGTTCGATTATACGTTCAAAACAGTACACATGAGAGGGGGACAGTTTGTTTTAATGTAAGCCATACATTGAAACAATTTATTTTAATCTTTTCTTGTTAGAGTCTCAATGACTGTAGTGTCTCTAGTCGCATCTGTATGTCACAACACAGAAAGTACTTAAGGATTGAGTTTATACTTATACAATGGTCAAACTTTACTTACCAAGAACAATAACTCTACCTTGCTTCATCTTTATTACTTGTATGGTGAAATTATGCTTTTCTTGAACATATTTTAAAAATCATTGAAGGCATTGAGATCATTCTTTACACATAAGAATGTGAAGTGACAAAGAACAATAACTTTATCTTATCCCATTTCCTTACTTTTCTAGTAAAATTATACCTGTCTGAAGCAAATTCATGAAGTATTAAAGGTATTGAAAGGATCAATACTAAGAACCACTGTTCCTTATCCATTTTTGTTAAACTTGACAGAGACCATAAACCATAATAAGACCAAAAAAATAAATTAAAGGGGCTGACTTGATTATTCACACATTTTAACTTTCGCTTCTGACAGTGCTCTCAGTGCTTTGATTTCTAGTGTGTGTTTGTTGTTTTATATATGCTGTATTTTTATTTATACGTAGTTATCTTAATCTTATACACTGTTGGAAAGAGAAAAAGCATAGACATATACTGGTTGGTGAACAGATCTATGGAAACAGAGATAGAGGCAATACGCAATACGTGTTGTGATTTTTTCATGTTACGAGTTAAAGCGGGTTTATAACATTTGGATATATTGACATCGCATGACATTTTCATTTTCGATTATAACTTTAATATATATAAATAAAATAGGCTTTAAGTTACGTCTGTGGTACACGGACGCTTAATTGTTTTATACTCAGTAGGACTGAAAGCGTCTGATTGATTCGGGTTAAAGCAGACGCAGTAACTGACAGTTTCTTCCCCGAACATCTACTCGCAAAATATACATTTAATTATGTAGAGGGGATTAAGGGTTCTCCTCAGAGGGTAACCAATTATTACCTGTAAATATTTTCAGTGAAGTGGTATTTTCTAATTTACCGGTAGACAACTTCTTAATATGAACTAAGGCACAGCCTCAGAGCGGGCGAAGCATGCTCGCTTTATTCGGGAGTATGTACTAAATTTATTCAGTTGGTATATGTATAAGTAGATTAGAACACACTCATTTATTCGAAGGCTCATCACAAATATCAAGCAACTCGCTTCGAATGCTATCCGACAATAAAAAGATATACATACATATACATACTTTAACTGCTGAACATGTAAGAAATCCCGTTACATACTTTCAGCAAGTCCGTTAACATATCATCAAGTACATTAAATAAACATACATGATTATTTAATGTAGATGACAACAGCTGTGTAACAAAATGTCATTTTATATTCAATATAATATAAAAGAAGTTATCATTACATGCAAATTATGTGAGAAACATTTTAAATGTTTAACTTTCAACATTTGTCAGCGACCCTGATATCTCAAATATAAAGTGTTTGTACAACGAATTATTGTACCTCATGAAACTTTCGCTGGAACTGTGACGAACATGTTATTATATCGTCTGCATATATGTCATGTATAAAACACTCACGAATACAATCAAACTTCAAATTTGGTAGGACGATGCTGTCTATTTTATTATTAACGCATCTGATGAAAATTTATTTGATGCAAAAATAAAACTATCTTTCATGTTTTGCATTTGTTCTATCAATGATGTACACGCAGTTTAATGCAATCAAACACACTTACAACACATCGCCGTAATGAATTGTAGCTTGATGTATGATAGCTGCCAAAGGTTTCAGAATGTTAACGTATCTGATGCAGTCTGAACGTCCGAATGTCGTATATATTTATATATAAATCAATGAAATACTTTTAAACGCATGGGTTGTGTTAAATGGTGTTGTAACCAATGAAAATTTATGCTTTCTTTGTTGTTTTAGAATATTTTATGTATATCTATATCCTTATCTGTTAATTTATTTTGACATATAAAAAGTGTTCATGTATCTGATGCGAAGGTTTGGGCCATGAGAATGTGAGAGTTTATATATGAACCGGTGTCTCGTGGATGACTGAACTCAAGAAATTTGGTAAGTTGTTATATTTGATGATAAAACAGTACCATATTTCTAGTGTTTTGATAATTTGATTATCTACAACTGATATTTGAAATATACAACTGTTGTGTGGGACATGCCAAAAAACGAAAAAATACTTTATAACAAATTTTTACATGATTACTTGGCCATTTTTCTTACTTGCAAAGCAAGAGGGACCTACAATTGAACAAATAAACAACAAAAAAGCCTTTAATTTTAGAACAACAAGGAAATCAAGGGTTGAGACACCTTGTTTTTAAATAAGGAACTTTAACTGAATTTGAATGCATAGTGTTCTGAAATGTTGGTCCAAATAGAAGTCTACGCGATACAATAGGGCGAGGTAAGTGCCAACTATACTATCAACCTCGATAGTATGATACCCCTCAAGATGTTTCAAATCAATCCATGCCTGGATACTGAGATATAAGCATGAAAGTACCTTCAGCAAAACTTTAACTAAAATTTCTAAGTTAAAAAGGGGCCGTATTTTGTATTAAATTCAGTCAAGAGTTATCTACCTTGGTTGTATGTTGCCCCTAAACATATTTGTAAATTCCAAGTCAATGCCATGAATGATTATTGAGGTATAAACTGGATAGTAGCTTGTATGTAAAACTTTGACCAAAATTTCTAAGTTAAAAAGGGGCCGTAATTTATATTAAATTCATACAAGAGTTATCTACCTTGGTTGTCTGAAGCCCCTGAACATATACATAAACTTTCAAGTCAATTCCATGAATGGTTATTGAGATATAAGCTTGAAAGTAACTTGCATACAAATTTTAACCAAAAGCTGCAACGTCAACGCTAACGCATAGCTCTCATATTCTTCGAATAGTCGAGACTATAGCTATGTTTTTCTTCATGCGTCTGACATTTGAACATGTGAATTATTCCAGCACTGGATAGAGTCACCGGGTTATCTCAGTGCTTTTTTTTTTAATATAAAACACATCAATAGAATGGGGTTTTCCAAAATGATATTCATAACCACTTATTTCTTTTTCAGCAACTCAACAAATAAGCCAGGAGTGTATTTAAAATTTAAATATGACATGAAGCAGTTCTATGTGTCAACATCACAATTATTGTAAACGGGGAGATTTTCATAAGCCATGCCGCTTTCTCTCAAATTTGTTGTAAAATTCGTGTCCGATCATAGTTTGAAAATTTCTATTTAAAGAATAATAGGAAACTATCCAAACCATAAGGCATCTCATTTTTCAAAGGATAAACTTTGATTAAACAATTATGGTAGACAGCCTGACAGCCATGAGATGAATGTCTGTGCCAAGGAAATTAAATTCATTTTGAACATGTTGTGCACTTGTGAGGTAAAATATCAAATAAAGATTAATGAGAAATAATAAATGATAATTTATTAGGAGCATAGGATAAATTATGGTTTCCTGAGAGCTGAACCAAGTCCTCTTGGTAGAACACCAAAAGGTTCCATCAAACCAACAACCTGGTATCCATAGACGTAATTTACTTGATTCAATTTAAAAAGATCACCTGTTGTGATTGGTGCAGAAGGTAATTAGATATATCTCAATGTGATGAAATCAGAAAAACCCTGCACCCAATCTTGTCTTCAAGTGAGTAGGACAGGACTGGGACTGATTCTTTTGTGTAGCAGTGTTTTGAAATGTCAATGGGGGAAAACGCATCTGATCAAAGCATAAATCAAAGTTTGATGTATTAATTAGGAAAAAGTACTATACTAACATTTGGGCACTTTGGATACATAAATATTAAGGATGAAATCTGTTCAACATCTACAAATAGTAATATTTTCAAGTCTCCACAATCTGTATGGCCTTAAATGCTTTAGTGAATGCATATTTGTTAGCTTAAGACAACTATCCACTTTTCTGAGTGCTGGATGGTATACTGGTAATGGAAGCTGTTACTATTTTATTTTCATTGATAACATAAAAGCATGTGACATAAGGCACTGAACCCAAACCTTAACCAAAAAAAAAAAAAGAGAAAAGAAAACAGTGTGACAAAAACAAGACATTTAGAGTTACCTGCCCTTCTGAAATGAGTACCTTTTTGATAGAGAACAAGACTTAGTATACCTTGTTTGAAGTGAATATGTTTCATGGTTATGGAGAAATGGACCTGAACGAAAACCTTAACCAACGCTCATGTTGATGAGAGGGTCATGACAATAGCTCTACTTTTTGAAAAGTGAAGCTAATAAAAATGTTTTTATCATCTATTATTGTCAAATTTAAATTGCCCTATACTGAAAAAGGATACATCAGATTAGGAAGAGCAAAACATTTTATGTTTTCTTTTAATTATTAATTTTCTGTAGGATGTTTTTAAAATCTTTACTTTCTATGACATAATGCACATTAATTCATTATTAGTGGCTAAAGTCATTCTTGGAGTAGATGTTTTTTTTTTGGGTTTTTTTTGTATTTTATAGGGTTTTCACTAGGGTTTTATAGGAATATTTTTTTACCATTTTTGAAAAAAGGTGGAGTAATCTGAGAAGAATCTTTATTTCATCATTACTTGATTTCTATTGATTTGGATGTTCATTACAATGTAGTTTGAAAGAGTTTGTAAACATATAAATAATGTCAGAATTGAAGGACAGTTTTGTCCACAATTTTTTAAAGTTGATTCCTTATCCAAAATTTATAGACTTAAATATTTATCATATAGTTCTTGTATATCGTCCCTTACAGTTCAGCCTGAGGACACAAAAGTCCTCAGTTGACGTGTGTCGCCACGAGAAGGCACTGTATAGGGCTTGACCATGGAGAGGCTATATACTGGCAGGGGAGACTAATGCTCCCTTTTCACCAAAAAATGGCTAGCCAGCGGTGGAGGCTGAAGCACACCACACCAGACGCATCACATGGCCAATTTTGACACACACACAATAGCTCAGAAACTGGCGGACGTTATCAATCGAAATTGATATCTGTGAACCCCAAACACAGAGAACTCTTGAACTTTTATTTCTGAACATTGTGTGCCACTTTTTCAGACATTGACAGGTTTATGAAATAGCTGAAGAGAAAAATATATAAAAAAAGAAAAAGAAACTCACATGGCACACGCCATCGTCGTTCATCTGTACCATGCAGGGTACCGTCCAACAAACAGCACATCAGACGACCTGAAATATCCAAACAATCCAAACACCATTGTAAGTTTCCTTAATCATAATAAGAAAGGTAAACTTTAAACTAAGAAAAATCAAATTTGCTCCCTTGGTCCAAGCCAATTATGATGCCAGGGCCATAATTTTTGAAGAGGTCCACTAGGCTATGTTACACACCAAATATCTTAACTCCAGGCCTTGTGGTTTCAGACGAGAAAATTGTTCTAGTGTTTCCTGTGTAAGTCTATACATGGGCCATAACTCCTGACTGAATTGCCCGATATCAGCCATAATATAACTCAGTCGGGATCCTATATATTTTGACTTGTACCTTTCTTGCTAGTCCTATAATAAGCCTTCGCATATTATAATTCACAATCAGTATTATTGCTCAATGACTGATAACCTGGATTGGATTTGAATTAGTGATCATAGACTGCATATATATACATTGCCCCAATTTATGGCAGATAAAGTTTTCATTTTATTTTTCATTTTTTGCAAAGAGATCTTTTAGATGTACCTCTTCCCCTTGATACCCTTCAGAATGCATCTCCATTATACAAGAAACAGTTTAATCCGTTTCCGTGGGAGCATGCCCAAGGGACTCCTAGCACTGACATCAGAATCAAATTTTGCCTCACTCCTCCCCACGTTGAAAAATATTTGATCCGGGCATTGGACTAGCAATCCAAAATGCAAAGGCCCGAACTATAGTGTCAAAAAGGCAAACTTATACATACAGGATTTAATGCCGTAGTTCATGGTAATCAGACTGCGGATCCAAAGGTTGTTGGTTCGAACTCCGTTGAGTGCAAGGTTCCCAGGCCAACCCCACCAAAACCGGTATTTACATCTCTGATAAAGTCAAAATGAAATAGAGTATCTTTAATTGTTACGAAGTTGTAGGAAATTTCCCAAGTCAGTGTTAAAGATGACACAAAACAAATCTTATTTTTATTTGGAATCAACGTTAATGCTCCTATAATTAAGCAGGACCTTTGTATATTATAACATATTATTTATAAAATGTGTCCTGAATTAAGTAAAGGTTCCGTAAATACACGTTCTTCTTTTGTCAGCTAGATTGCTTTAAGCGAGCATCATATCTGGTACCCGTCTTGCTCATTGCACTGCATTTGTCAAGTGAATCAAATCGGAAACCATAGTAAGGCGCCACCTTTAAAACTAAGGAAAAATGGCTCTGGAGTCTCTTGATGAATATTTCAGTCTTGATGATATAATAGCTACAAATGAAAAACTTCCGTGTAAAATTGAAGTGCCGATATATAGACTAGGTACGTACAGATGACTGGAATTTCTGCAGACGTTCGATTTTTCTCTAATCAAATTCAGGTCGTTTCGCCTTTTGATAATTTCGTCCTCAATGCATTGAGAATCAAATATGTTGGTGGTGATTCTATATATGTATGTCTGTCTCTAAAATTCTGTCGAATGGGATTTAACCACTTAATCCCTTCGCTTTTTTTAGATACATATGACCCCCCTATTTCTTTCTCATTCATCCTTAGTCCTATTATGGTTGACTACCAGTTCTTCTTCTTCTATATACAGCACTCCTTCACTTTTGAAGATTTTGTGCCGGCGCCTAATTTATAAATCAAAAAGGTGTATATTACAGTTCAGAGCTAATAATCTGAAGTGATGTTTAAAGGTTTTAATTAATATCTACAAGTGCAATCTAAAACTATTATACAAAGTATATGCTATCTACTGCTGGAAAATTGGGATGAGAACAGACACAGGGATCATGGCTTTAAAGGCATCCACTGTGGCTGCTTCGTGGGCCTGCAATGGCAGGAGGTTCCACTGTGCTACAGTTCTGGGATAAAAGGAGTACTTGTATGAATCTTTAACATATGGTGTTTAATTAATTTTATAGCATTATAAATCGTGATCTTGTTCTTCTTATTTAAGCCAGTTAAGATTGTGCAACATGTTGGAGACAGAACTAGTGTTGTGATATCTATTTGTTACAAAGCGGGCTGCTCTTCTTTGAACTTTTTCAATTTGATTAATTTGTGATTTGTTGTGAGGGTCCCAAACTGTTGATGAATATTCTAGTTTAGGCCTGACTAGGGCTTTATAGGCATGGTCTTTAACTTTACTAGATTTGATGCGGAGATTGCGTCGTAGGAAGCCCAGGGATTGGTTAGCCTTACTTGTTACACTATTTATATGTCTGTCCCATTTCAAATTATCTTGTATAGTTACACCTAGATATTTCGCATTTTTAACTTTGATAAGGGGATAATCATGAAGTTTATATGTAAATTGTAGAGGTTTGTGTTTTTGTGTGATGCTCAATACATTGCATTTATCAGGATGGAAATGCATCAGCCAGTCAGACTCCCATTTACTTGCAGCGTCTAGGTCGAGTTGGAGGTTTTTAGCGTCTTCTGTGTTATTGATGGTGTTATAAATAATACTATCATCAGCGAAGAGTCGGAGTTTACTATATTTGAGATATTCTGGGAGATCATTTATATAAATCAGAAAAAGGATCGGACCAAGTACCGTACCTTGTGGAACACCGGACAAAACAGGTACCTTAATTGATTCTACACCCTCAAGGGCAACTGTTTGAGTTCTGTTTGACAGAAAGTGCTCAATCCAACCAAGAGTGCTGCCTGTAATGCCATAATGTTTAAGCTTGTACAGTAGATGGCGATGTGGTACCTTATCGAAAGCCTTAGCAAAATCCATTATAATTATGTCGGTCTGTATGTTGTTATTGTTTGATTGTGTTAGGTCTTGTAGAAATGAGATGAGTTGTGTTTCGCACGAGCGAGCAGGCCTAAATCCATGTTGAAGATCATATAAAATATTATTATTTTCTAGATGTGTCATGATATTGCTGGAGACTATATGTTCTAAAACTTTACAACAAATACAAGTTAAAGAGATTGGACGGTAATTAATTGGATCATGTCTGTCTCCCTTTTTATAAGCTGGACAGACAGTGGCATGTTTCCAGTCTAATGGTATTGTGCCAGTAGAGAGAGATTTTTGAAAAATAATGGTAAGAATAGGTGAGACAGCCTCACTGCATTCTTTTAAAACTTCTGTTTTGATTTTATCTGGCCCTGCTGCCTTGTGTGGTTTGAGATTAGTAATAAGTTTGTGAATTCCTTTTTCTGTTATATGTATGTTTTGCATTTGTGGATAAGGACTAGTGCCTTTGTTGGGAATATAATCGTTGTTGTGTGGTGTGAAGGCTGTTTGGAATTGTTTATTTAATATATTTGCTTTACTTGTAGCATCTGATTTAAGTATGCCTTCATGTCGTAGTGGTGGAATAATTTTACTATCAGTTTTTTGTGTCTTAATGTAAGAGAACAGGTTTTTGGGTGTCTTGTTTTGTATGTTGTTACCTTGTTCTGGTATTGGAATATCAAAAATCATGTTTTCAATGTAAGTCCAATAAGCTTTCCTTTGTTCTTTTTGGATTTCACTTTTAAGTTTTTTAATGTGATCAATTTTTTTTTTTTTTTAACCATGGAAGTTTGTTTTTGTGTTTTATGGTTTTGGTGGGTATATTTTGGGAGATAGTGTTTTGTAGGTCATTTTTAAATGTGGTCCATAAGTCATTTACTTGGTCATTGTGTTGTGAGTTTAGGACTTTAAGATAAGTTGAGTGTAAGTCTTGTTTGATGTTTGTCCAGTTTGCTTTTGAATATCTATGTATGATTTTTGGTTTCACTTTTGGTCTATGAAGGGAAACTGAGCTTTCTAGTAAGATTATGTCATGATCTGCCTCGCCAATTGGTGGGATGGTCTCGAGTTTATCAACAATATCAGGATAATTTGTCAGTAAAAGATCTAAGGTTTTATCGTTTCTGGTTGGCCTATCAACAATTTGTGACAGCGAATGATCTGAGATGATATCAAGTAATTCTTGATGATGTTTAACATTAGTCTGGCCTGGGATGACACTTGATGTCTTCCAGTCAATGTGTCCAAGGTTAAAATCACCTCCTACTAAGACTATGGATTTCGGGGTATAACAAGTTTTCGGGTTATTTTACTTTTACATAGTTTGCACGTGAGAACGTGATATGTCGAGTTGCTTTCGATGTCCCATATGACCAAAACAAATGTCAGCCATGCTCTAATATTCAAATTAAGACATCATGTGACTTCTTGTGTAAATTCTAGACAATGTTTAAGATGTACGTCCATTTCATTAAAATCTTGAACTCGTATTTGATTAGCTATTTTGTAGATCAAACTCATCTGAATTATTTGAATTTACATATTTTCAAACAAAAATCCATTTATATTTTTTATTTAAGTTAATACAACTTACAGGTTTAGTATTTTGCGCAGACAGCAAACTAAATGTTATCAATTACCCGGATAATAAGTCACATGATGGCTTAATTTGAATAAAAAAAGGGTGGATATTTGTTATGAATTTTAAGGGGTTGGAAAATAGATTGTGCGAGAAGCTTTTTAAGGTGTGTAAAGTATATGTTTTGTGATGAATATGTGTAAAAATGTTTTAATTATCCATATGTGTCATCAATGGTAACTTTCATTAAGTTTAAAATGAAAAAATGATCGTCGAAGGGGGTGGGAATAAGGTCAGCAGTTTTCCCGGATAAAGTTGCAAATTTTTCCGACCGTGGATGCTAATCAGAAAAAAAATAACCAAATCAGCATCTCAGATGAAATAAAGGCTCTATAAATATCAAATCATAACAGCATTAATTCCCTGAAATGGAATTTTGATGCATATTTAAATAACAGAGTATGTTGAGCTTAATTTGAAAATACCCCGAAAACTTGTTAGTAACTTTTTATGTCATCACCGTTAACCTACATTGGAATGAACGCTGCTCTGTTTTGATCGAGATGAATTTAAGATCGCAAATGTGTACAGGGAGTGACAAAATTTTAATGATATTTGATATGCAAATATGGATCGATCTTGTTAGTACCCCGAAAACTTGTTAGACCATCATAATATTCCGTCACTTTGTGATATTTTTTTTTTATTGGGGTCAAAGTTTTCCAACTAAAAAAATATCACAAAGCAACAGAACAGTAATAGGACTAATTCATCCTTGGATGACAGTGTATATTTCATGTTTTAAAATTATTTGTGCCCGGCCCGATCAGGAAATTTTCAATGTGGGGTGGTGGGGAATGGCAAGTATCAGATGTATCAACAGTAATCTCTACTAAGATTAACTCCGGTTAGGCCAGGGGAGGCCAATACGAAAAAAAAAAACGGAGTGGATCTCAGTAGAGATTATATCAGTAGGGGTCGGCCTGTTGGCTAATTTTATTTCAGTAAGGGACTCCCAAAAGGGCTATAAAACTTTAACCATGTACCTCTTATAGACTTGATCATTTTGACGCATTGGCAACCAGAGCTGACTGATCTGGATCTTTGTTTCAGTTTTAGATTTTAGATTAGATTCTACAAAGTTTGTATGGCTAAGAAAGTTTCATATTCCATTTAAAAAGTTCAGCCATTTAATATTTATCAAGTCATAAATTTGTGCATGAATATTTATGAGGGTAAGGGTTAGATGACTTACCGGTATAAGCAATCTTGTGAAAAAGGAAATAATCAAAAGGGGGTACTGATTGATTTAATGGTTTAATGGAGATGTGCCCAGCAATGATGAGAGGCTATGTGAGGTAATGTCACAGTGCATTTCAGCATTGGATATTTCTTTATAAAGCTAGACCAGTTGACCAATAGCTTTGGGAGTCTACTAGACCTAACCTTATCACAGCATTTACCAACTTACATGACTAGTCAGACTTGTGAAATCATGTCTTACTCTGCATTGTGATGGTGTGATTATTTCAGGTTACTTAGATACGAGTTCAACATCAGAACATCTGCAGCCTGGTACAAAGATTGAACTGCCATACTGGATGGCAAGATCTCTGTGTAGTAGAAAACGACACATGGTTAGTGTTGAAGTACCCAAAAATTATAGGTAAGGCACAACTTGAAGGACTTTTTTTTCAGATATTGAGGAAGGGGCTTTAATACCAAATATTTGGGTTGGGGAAAAAACTGTATCATCTTTAGAAAACCCAGTACCCGGTATCATATTAAATATATATAGTAGCCTGGGGTTAGGCCACCTGCCATAGGTGTCAATATATATTAGTGATCGACACATGCCTATTAATATAGATATATGCATGTTTTATTTTTGTTAATTTATTGATTTTTTTGCACTTTGTTTGCAGTCCATATATTAAGTATGTCATTAAGTAATTGGTGTTCTCACTTTGCTAAATGGCTTAGATATCTTTAAAGTAGCGGTGTTTATTTAACCCCATACGGGGTGAGTGACCCCCTAATGGTCAGTCAGAAAAGTGTTCCCAATACAAACAAACTGCATGTGGCAAGGTCATGACAGGTATCATCCCTAATATGAGTGCACCTTCATTCAAATAATTGAATAATTGTATGAGATCAACGAAATTGATAAAATTGATAATCCATAAAGACCGCATAATATTTCTCTCTCTTTCCCTTCCCCTCTCCCTTATCTAGACGTGTTACGCCACACAATGTTTATTTAACACCACTATCGGTGTGATCAGACACCCTACTGGTCTATCAATTATAAAAGTGTGTCAGATCAGATATGATAATTCCAGATCATGACAGGTATCATCATCATCGAAACTGCATCCTTCTCTTTAGTCATTAACCCTTTCCCTCATATATACTCATTTTGACACCCTCAATAGGTATCACATAAAGCCTGATCTGCAGAAAACCACAGTTAAACCTTACCAAATTTAATTACAAAATCCTCATTTCCAGACCACTGAGGAGCAGCGAACAGCATAAAACCTGATCAGCCTGCAAGTTACTAGCAGGCTGATCTGGTTTTATGCTATTCGCATAGGTCTTTTCATGAAGTCCTCTATTAGGGAAAGGGTTAAGACAACAACAACAGTCATCTTCATCATTTATTATTTCATCAAGAGACATAACATTTTATTTCATGACAAATAAAAACAGACGTGTACTGTAAGCTATGATTATAATAATTCATGTACATAAAGTTAAATAGCAAGTGTTTGATATGTATGACGTATATGATACTAAAAATGTCATTAATGATAAGCAAATACATATTTGTTTCATACAGTTATATGTATAAGGTTTACACATTAATTGACTTACAGTGTGAACATTCCCATTGCCAGCTTGAAATGTGCCTTTTCTTACTAACACCAACACATCTTAAATGAAACCATTTATTCCATTTGCGATTTTCACAACCTAAATCATCCACAAAATCTGGCATTCCACAAAAGCATCTGCGTTTTTTCAATTTCCCAACCTTGGAAATACCAGTGAAAGCAGATGTGCGTGTTTTTAGCTCACAGCACAACGTGCTCAAGGTGAGCTTTTCTGATCGCCTTTTGTCCGGCGTCCGTCGTCCGTGCGTGCGTCCGGCGTCAACAATTGCTTCAAACAACATCTCCTCCTAAACGGCTTGGCCAATTTGAAAAATATTTTGCAGGAATGTTCCTTGGATGAAGCTCTACTAAAGTTGTATAAATGGTTCTGGTCCATCGCATAATTAGGTCACAGGAGCTAAAAATAGATTTTAAAAATGAAAATTTAAAAAATCTTCTTCTCTGAAACCACAAGGCCTAGCCTTTTGATTTTTAGCTCACCTGAGCCAGAGGCTCAAGGTGAGCTATTGTGACCGGTCTTCGTCCGTCGTCCGTCGTCCGTCCGTCGTCCGTCAACATTTTGCTTCAAACGACATCTCCTCCTTAACCGCTTGGTCAATTTTGATAAAACTTTACAGGGATGTTCCTTGGGTGGTCCCCTTTCAAAGTTGTTCAAAGAATTGAATTCCATTTGGAATTCTGGTTGCCATGGCAACGGAAAGAAAAAACTTAAAATGTCTTCTTCTCCAAAACAACCAACTGAATTTCAAAATGTTTTGGCACAGATGTTCCTTTGGTAAGTGTCTACCAAGATTGTTCAAATTATTTGGATCCGTAAAAAAACATGGCCGCCAGGGGCGTGGCTAGTTTTCCTTAGATGCCTATACTCAAATCTTAAAAAATCTTCTCCTCCAAAACTGCTGGCTGAATTTCAAAATGTTTTGGCACAGATACTCCTTGAGTAAGTGTCTACCAAGATTGTTCAAATTATTTGGATCCATAAAAAAACTTGGCCGCCAGGGGCGGGGCTAGTTTTCCTTATATGTCTATAGTGAAAACTAAAAAATCTTCTTATCCAAAACTACTGGCTTGATTTCAAATTGTTTTGGCACAGATGTTCCTTGATTAAATGTCTATCAAGACTGTTCAAATTATTTGGATCCATAAAAAAACATGGCCGCCAGGGGCGGGGCTAGTTTTCCTTATATGTCTATAGTGAAAATTGAAAAAAAACTTCTTCTCCAAAACCACTGGCGTTATTTCAAATTGTTTTGGCAAAGATGTTCCTTTATTAAATGTCTTCCAAGATTGTTAAAATTATTTGGATCCGAAAAAAAACATGGCCGCCAGGGTCGTGGCTAGTTTTCCTTATATGTCTATAGTCAAATCTTAAAAAAATCTTCTCCTCAAAAACTGCTGGCTGAATTTCAAAATGTTTGGCACAATGTTCCTTGTAAGTGTCTACCAAGATTTTAAATTTGGCCAAAAAAAAATTTTCCCTTCTTCTCCAAAACACTGGCTGAATTTAAAATTGGAGATGTACCTAGATTGTTCAAACTATTTGGATCTGTTAAAAGACATGACTGCCAGGGGTGGGGCTAATTTTCTCTATATTTCTTAAGTGAAAATTTAAAAAATCTTCTTCGTGAAAACTCCTGGTTGAATTTCAAAATGTTTTAGAACAGATGTTCCTCAGGTGCCTGTCTACTAAGATTGTTCAAATTATTTTGATTCATAAAAAAACACAGCTACCTGGGGCGGGTCTGGTTAATTATATGTCTATAGTGAAAACTAAAAAATGCCCCACTACTGAAATTGTTCAAATAATAAGGATCTGCTTAAAAACATGGCTGCCAGGGTCTAGTTTTCCATAATTAATTAAAATAGACAACTTAAAACATTCTCCTTGGCAATCGCTAGCCGACTTATTTTGCAGAAACTTTTAAGTTATTCCAAATTATTTTAAGCTGTGTTGTTTCGTAAAATAACACTGCTGCCAGGGGGTGAAATCTGTTTTCATTCACAGGTGATGCTTTGTTAAGATAAGAAAGGTTGATGGTGTCACAACACTGAAGCAAGGAAATGATAGCCTTATCCAGTCAGTCAGATTGGTGTCCTTGAAATATCAGATGGAGGTCTAACCAACCTCTCCAGCTCTTCATCTGTAATAGATGTCTACTAATATCTTTAATCAACTAGCCCTAAGGTGAGCGATTCAGGGCCATCATGGCCCTCTTGTTGGTATGTAGCATGATCTTATGACTGTCTACCAGGATTGTACAAATTATGACCCTGGGGTCAAAATTGGCCCCGCCCCAGGGGTCACTTGATTTCACATAGGCTAATATAGGAAAAACTTGAAAAAATCTTCTTCTCCGAAACCACAAGGCCTAGCCTTTTGATTTTTGGTATGTAGCATCATCTTATGGGCCACTACCAAGATTGTACAAATCATAGCCCTATGGTGATAAATGACCCCGCACCAGGGGTCACTTGTTTTACATAGAGTTATATAGAAAAATCTTAAAAAATCTTCTTCTATGAATCCATAAGGCCTAGAGCTTAGATATTTGGTATGTAGCATCATCTTATGGGCCACTACTAAGATTGTACAAATCATAGCCCTATGGTGATAAATGACCCCGCACCAGGGGTCACTTGTTTTACATAGAGTTATATAGGAAAATCTAAAAAAATCTTCTTCCATGAATGCATAAGGCCTAGAGCTTAGATATTTGGTATGAAGCATCATCTTATGGGCCACTACCAAGATTGTACAAATCATAGCCCTATGGTGATAAATGACCCCGCACCAGGGGTCACTTGTTTTACATAGAGTTATATAGGAAAATCTTAAAAAATCTTCTTCTATGAATCCATAAGGCCTAGAGCTTAGATATTTGGTATGAAGCATCATCTTATGGGCCACTACCAAGATTGTACAAATCATAGCCCTATGGTGATAAATGACCCCGCACCAGGGGTCACTTGTTTTACACAGAGTTATATAGGAAAATCTTAAAAAATCTTCTTCTATGAATCCATAAGGCCTAGAGCTTAGATATTTGGTATGTAGCATCATCTTATGGGCCACTACCAAGATTGTACAAATCATAGCCCTATGGTGATAAATGAACCCACACCAGGGGTCACTTGTTTTACATAGAGTTAAATAGGAAAATCTTAAAAAATCTTCTTCTATGAATCAATAAGGCCTAGAGCTAAGATTTTTGGTATGTAGTAGCATCTAATGGTTCATTACAAAGATTTTCAAAGTCTTGGCCCTACGGTGATAAATGACCCTGCGCCCAAGTCTTCTCTGAAACCATATGGCCCATTGCTTAGATATTTGGTGTGTAGTATTGTCAGGGGTAAAATGTTTTAGATTAAGTTATATCAGAATCCTTGTCTGTTTAAAAACCTTGACATCAGTTGAAGCAATGGTACTCAGGTGAGCGATTCAGGGCCATCATGGCCCTCTTGTTTGTTTCTCTTTTGGGAAAGTATACATTTTGCTCCTCTCAAGACAGCGAGCTAAATGATCTCACATTTCGTCTACTTCAAATATTTCAATGAAATTAAATTTATTTGGATTTTCACAAAATTGCACAGTATTGGCAATAGCAAAAACACCACAATCATACGAATTTGGTTGTTGCTGTACCCTTGGTACTTTAACAGACAAATGATTAACATTATATATCTGACAAATTTGAATCTGCACATTGAATTTTGAGTATTTTAGTTTTTCTGACATACATGTACTATCTAAATAATACACACAACCCCCTCATTCGAAAAACTACTTGTCCAATGATAGTTTTGATGAAAATAAATTTGAGTACATGGCGGTGTTGCCATTTGAAATTTTCTCTCTGTATTCCAAGTTTTGTCTTTATCTTCATAATACAGGGTCATGTTTGTGTCTTAAAAGCCTTGAATGTTTTATATTGTTTAGAAAGTATTTTATTAACTGCATTAATATGTTTGTCAGTGAGCCACTAGTTTGATTCAGTTATTTCTTTGTCATGCATAGTTAAGTCCAGTTCAGGTAGCCATGGTACACTGGTGTATGAAAATCTTTATTATTTAATTTTTACAAAGACATTATTTTATTTTGCAACAAAAATTGTTTTCCCATTAATTAAGCATCGTCTTAAACGAAAGTGTGAAAATGTTTGTTAAAATCTACTATCTGTAAGTTTTATAACCCCCTAACTATGACACTTGTCATATCAATATACAGGTAATCCATTTCACTATATGTTTAATATGATACTGGATCCTGGCATACCGGGTACTGCATACCGACTTTCATCCCACAAGATTTTTGGTGGGTTGTAGGGGATCACCCTTTTTCTTTCTGGATAAATAGCAAAACTGGGAAAAATGCATGAATTTATCAGAATCTATATAGGGCTAGTATTGATGGTGGAATTCAAACAAGGTTCACTTAGTTAAGTTTGAGTTGCAAGGAAACAGAAGGTATGATTTAATTTTTACAGACTCAATGGAATAATTTGATTCTCTTAAAGAGAAGCAAGCTATAAGTGGGGTGTCATTTAGATCAAACCATGTATAAAGAACTTTTAAATAATAATGCTTATGCTGCCAAACTTGTAAAGGTTTATATAACATGATACCCAGAGCAGTGATAAAGATAGATTTTTCCAATATCATTAAATTAGAATATAAAAAGTACAATGAATGCATAATTAAGTAAAAAGCCTGTACCATAAGCCTGTGTAGGCAAGCAATGCTTGTGTCTGTTTATCCTTACAGAGAGTCTTACCGTGAGATCCTGATGGCTGATGCGACAGTGGTGGACCTACATAAATTGGGACCATTCTACTTCAGTTTTGGAACCCAGGTGATCAAGTTTGAGCTGCCAGAGTCACCTGACATTGCTAAGATACTTGTTAAGGTAATGGGAAACTGCAAATTGTCTGAATAGCCTGAGTGTGGAGAATATATAGGAATAATGTTCCATCCTGTCATGTTCCATAATGTGGTGGGATAGTGTAATGGTAACGTGCCTCACTTCTCACCAATGCCTCTTGGGTTTGATTCCTGGTCACATATGTAAGAGGATACAGTGTTCACTAGTCCTGACAAGTGGGTTTTCTTCAGGTTCTCTGGTTTCCTTCCACAATAACGCATGCATATGCTGCCACCAGAGCCAACTTGTTTCTTAATCAATGTAAAATAAAAAAAGTTTTAACTTTTTTAACGTCACATGAATTTCATCTTATCCCATCCCTTAAAGGAAGAAAAAGAAGGAAGTGTGTTTGTATGTATGGTGGGGGGGGGACTAATCACTTTTAGCGATGGTTTTAGTGTCTTTTTTTACAATCATTAAAATTGAATAATACATTGTTTGAATTGTGATAAACACAATAGTCATGATTTGAATACTTTCTAATGCTCCATTGAATGCTTGGTATTCTAATATTTTACAAGTTTTCCATGACAACCCTGGATAGAATGGGTATGTCTGGTGGCAGGGTATACATTTAGTTCATCGAATATCTTGTGAGATAATAAATACAGTTTTCTATCAATCTCATGAAATGTCAGGATGTTTGTCTACATAATTCTTGGATGAGTTCGTAATTGGTCATGTGGGGTCAAATAGTCACCAGTCAATCTAGAAACTGTGAACACTCTAAGGCCACAGTTTTGGCCAATTCTAGTGGTAAGGTTTTCTATGATATCATAGTTAGAATTGGGTCACATGGTCAAACTAGCACAGGTAATCTTAGAAATCTTGTGACACTCTGAGACATTTAGCCAATCTCATTAGATTGGTCAGATGTTTGTCTACATGATATCAAATCGTTTGATAATGGGTCTCGTGAGGTCAAAACTAGGTCCAGGTCAAATCTTAGAAAACCTGTGAATACCTAGAGACACAGTTCAGCCAATCTTATAAAATTGGTCAGGATGTTTGTCTACTGATATTGGATGAGTTTGAAATGGTCAGGGGTCAAAAACTAGGTCACCAGGTCAAATCTTAGAAAAACTTTGTGAAAACTCTAGAGGCCACGTTTAGCCTATCCTCATTAGATTTGGTCAGGATGTTTGTCTACATGATATCTCAAATGATTTGAAAATGGTCACTGAGGTCAAAAATTAGGTCCCAGGTCAATCTTAGAAAAACCTTGTGGAACTCTAGAGGCCAGTTTTCAGCCCAATCTCTAATTGGTCAGGATTTTTGTTAAGATATTGGTGAGTTTGAAATGGGTCACTGGTCAAACTAGTCCCAGGTCATTTAGAAACTTGTGAAACTTGAGGCCGGTTTCAGCTAATCTTCATGATTGTGGGATGTTTGTCTACATGAATTGGATAGTTCGATGGTTATGGGGTCAAAAACTAGGTCACCAGGTCAAATCTTAGAAAAACCTTGTGAACACTCTAGAGGCCACAGTTTCAGCCTAATCTTCATTAGATTTGGTCAGGATGTTTGTCTACATGATATTGGATGAGTTCGAAAATGGGTCATGTGGGGTCAAAAACTAGGTCACCAGGTCAAATCTTAGAAAAACCTTGTGGACACTCTAGAGGCCACAGTTTTAGCCCAATCCTCATTAGATTTGGTCAGGATGTTTGTCTACATGATATCTCAAATGAGTTTGATAATGGGTCACGTGAGGTCAAAAACTAGGTCCCCAGGTCAAATCTTAGAATAACCATGTGAATACTCTAGAGGCCACAGTTTCAGCCCAATATTCATAAAATTTGGTCAGGATGTTTGTCTACATGATATTGGATGAGTTTGAAAATGGGTCACATGGGGTCAAAAACTAGGTCACCAGGTCAAATCTTAGAAAAACCTTGTGAATACTCTAGAGGCCTCATTTACAGCCTTACCTTGATAAGAATGTTTGTTTACATCAAATTTCGTATGAATTAAAAACTGAGCCACATGGGGTCTAAAAGTAGGTCACCAGCACAAATTTTAGAAAAATCTTGTGAACACTCTAGTCCTACCTTTTTGTACTAGTCCATATTAAACATAATAAGAGTGGTGACTGCATAATTTTCCAGTTTGCAAATTCAGGTAGGATCAAAATCTAGGTCACTTAGACACAGGTCCATCTTAGCCCTCTTGTTTCTTAAACCCATTAATCATTGACTTTCAAGCTTTCAAGGTGGTCATTACAAGCTTTAATGAATAATTATTCTGATAAATTATAGAACATGTATCTATCTAATAATATATTGTTTCCAGCCAAGTAAGATTAAATCATAGTTAAGTCTGGAAGCTTTGGAGAATAAATGGATTCTTGAAATTAGAGGAGACTATTTTACATTGGGAACATGATTACCTATTGATTGAGAAGGATATGACATTAGTAATCATGATAATTTTGAGATTTGAAGGATTACAATCTTCTAATTATACACCACTATCCAAAGTGGCTGAGTGGTTTGAGTGTCCGCCTCAGGAGCAGGAGGTCATGGGTTCAATTCCCATTTGCAGCATACCAAAGTGTTAAAATATGATGCTTGTATAGCTCCCTTGCATGACGTTCAGCATATAAGGGTAGTTCAAGTACTGGTTGACCTGGTGTCAGGATGTGAATGGTATAATTTTACACAGTTATTATTTCCTTTATTCTCATGATTGAATTTGAAACTGAATGTTCTCATTATATCAAGTTATTTATTTCAAAATATTTGGGAATCATAAGTAATTCATTCATGAAATTTGACTGATATTAGAACTGAAGATTTTCTGATTTTCTCCATTGACTGACTCACAAAGTCCTAATAATTAAAGTCACTCACTGTATCATAATTGAAATCTAAACAAAAGTTCTGACTGGATTTTAAAATATTTTTGCACAGATGTTCTTGTGGTCACTCTACATTTTGTACTAAGATTGTAAAAATTATTTGGATTGTAAGAAAAATATGGCCCCAAGTGGACCAAGATGGTTTTCCTTATATGTATATAATACAAATTTTAAAGTACTGGTTGGATTTCAAATTCTTTTTGCACAGATGTTTCTTGGGTGACTCTCTGTCAAGGTTGATAAAATTATTTGGATCCAAGTAAATAATGCTGCAGGAAGCAGAAGCCCTATCATTTTCATTCATCTTGTAAAGTTTAGTACATGTATATTGTACATTGTTCCAGAATATCATTTTCATTCAGTAATTGGTTTATACGTCATAAGCAAGTCTCAACATGTCAGTATGCAGTATGAGAGTGTTTGAACAGTTAATATAACCTTTCTTTCACCCTACAGGCATTCCAGGCCAGATTCCGCAAGGTGATGGATTCGTCTCAGAACGCCTACAATGAGGACACCACAAAACTGACAGAGAAGCTTGACCAATCAGAACGCTTGTTGTTCCAGGCTGGACAGGTGTGCTTGAATGACTTTATTCGCTGGGAGACCAGACAG
The DNA here is from genome assembly GCA_021229015.1 of Solen grandis. Lineage (NCBI taxonomy): Eukaryota > Metazoa > Mollusca > Bivalvia > Adapedonta > Solenidae > Solen > Solen grandis. The sequence goes on from CM037783.1 coordinate 54,924,944, forward strand.
ACAGAAAAACTGACTACCTCAGAAATGGTAAAGAAACATCGGAAACGAAAGCGAGCAGCCTACGAGGAAAACAGTTGATTTGTTTTGATTTGTGTTTAATGAGTGTATTTATTAAGTCAGTGCTACGTATATTATAAGTGCGATACTGTATCAGCTGATGCAGGCTTTAGAAAGTATGGATTTTATTTTCTCCCACACCTGACACTGTTTCTAGTGAATTAACCGGTGTTAAACTTCAAAAGAGAAATTTCATAACTCTGGGTGAAATTTTATCTTTGTAAAATTTTCATGAGTATCTCACTTTCTTCATCAGCATGTGACATAATCAGGTCACATGACACACACCTCTCCTCTTCGAGGTTAATCCTGAGTTTGGAAACACATTATTAGTTGTGTTGGATAAACAGTCTCATATCTCCTCTACTAGACAGCTTACATGCTATGACATCGTATCTTTCTGAGCAAATCATAATATAGAGCATAACTGTTGGTTTCAGTGGTATATCATTTTCAATTGGGTGAGGAGGAAAATCTATATTTTCACAAGTTGTGTAGCTCAAAGAAAAAGTGTATTCCTTCAGGTATTTCTTGAAGAAGTTTTATTTCAATGTAGAAATCTATAGCTAAATCTTGAAAAATTACAAAAGTGTCTTTTAGTAGTCCTGTTACAAAACATACATAATTAATAAATTAAAAAAATGGTAATATTCACTGTTTGGTACAATGAAATTACCTTTTTTAATTCAATGATATTTCCCTACAATCCACCGAAAAGCAATAAATAAAAAAAGAATATCAATAAAATTTGCTTAATGGAAGGAAGACAGGACTCCTTGAATTGCAAAGACAATACCTGAACACATTACACTATTCTAGTTTTACAAAAGATACTAGTCTATGGCTTAGTCAACAGAAATACATACCCTACTCACTGATAGCATTAGTTAAGGGCACCCTGGTCCTGTGGTATCCTACATTACTTAACTGTGGATCAGAAGGTTGTGGGTTCTAACCCCGCTGGTGGCAATGGTTTTTCATGACCTCCTCAGGTGCAAGGTACTCTGGTATCTTTGAGCGGGTTTCGAGTGATTTGTAAAAATTTGTCCCAAAGTGAAAATTTAAAGTTTAAGCTAATATTTGTTAGAATGGAATTATTAGGTATTTAAGATATTCTTACTAGGAAAACAAGAAATATAAATATGTTTCTAATAGATGTATTATTTTGGTAAAACTTGACACTGAGTAAGGCTGGCGTATTTGGAGACAGATCTGGACCTGTGTATCATACTTCATTCCCTATTGAATCTAATGAGTATATTTCGAGTCTGAGCACGAAAATCATACTTAAGTATCATTTTTTGAGAACACATGGCAAGATAATATTTAAGAAATGTGATTTTTGCATGAGATCAGGTTCGTCTACTTGACTATATTGTAAAATGCATCTTACACATGTAGAATTTGTTTTACAACCAAGAACTTCCATCATGGGTGACTTTCTTAACGTTACACCTGCTTGACATCTGAAATATATCAAAATCAGATTTGAACATTGTGTTAAGTCTACAACACTACATTGCGCCCTATTGTGTAGAGAACAAATCTGCAAATAAACATGAGGAACTGGTGGTTTCATGTAGATAAGCAATTATCATATTGGATTTCCATGTCATGTTCTGAAAAAATGCCAAGTAAATGAAGAGAGATCGACTGTGAGAGTGAGATAATTCAAGCAATGTTAAAACAATAAATATTCCATTAGTGATTGAATAGTGATTGTAATTTTAGCTCCTCAGGGCACAACTTGCTTAAGGTGAGCTATTCTGATCACTGTGTCCATCGTGCCTTGTCAACATTTTGCTTTAAGGGACATCTCCTCTGAAAAAAACTGGGTAGAAATCTTGAATGACCATTCACTGAAATAACTGGTTGTCATGGCAACCAACATGATTTAATTTTAAAAACTTAAAAATCTTCTCTGGAACCAATGGTTAGAGATTTAATTTATTGAACACAAATGTCTGTTCAGTGGCCCTTAACCATTGCTTAAACAAAGTTAATCCCTTGAAAATGAAGTTCCTAGAGATTTGGCTAGTTTCTTTTTACACATGTATACCCAGTAACTATTTTTAAAAAATCATTCTCTATGATACCAGTGATCTGAATTCATTTTCATTGGGAACAAATGGTCATCTTCCATCTTGAATCTGGTTATTGCAGAAGGTAACCAGGTAAAATCAAGTGACCTGAATTGTTTTGATTAGGTTCTTTTGTGAGTGTTTCAAGGCCACCATGGCCTTCTTGTTAATAGAAGTAAATTACCATTTGAAAATGACAGCCAGTTTTCTTATGCAGGGGAAATGTTTGCATACTTAAATAGTATAATGAGATGTTTGGAAAAAAAGGAAAAGGGAGTGACGGAGGACTGAAAGACAGGAAGGGAGATTACTGTGGCAGAATTGTTTAACTGATCGTTATCAAAGGAATCATTAAGTAATCCGTGTATCTGTAAATTAACCATCTTCCTAGGAGTATCAGTTACTTGAGAAGTATTTTATTATACCCCCGAAACGAAGTTTGGGGGGGTATATAGGAGTCACCCGGTGGTCGGTCGGTTGGTCGGTCTGTCGGTCCAGCGATCCGTTGCATTATTGGAATTCAATACAACTTCATGCAATGATCAAACACATGGAGAGGAAGTGCAGTGCACAAGAACCATAACTCCATCTTGACTTATTACAGAGTTATTGCCCTTTGTTACTTTTCCTTGTCCGGAGCATAACTTGAAAAGTACTGATTGGATTTCAAAACAATTTCATACAGTGGTCAAGCACAATATGAGGAAGTGCAGTACACAAGAACCATAACTCTATCTATTGTAATTACAGAGTTATTGCCCTTTGTTACTTTTCCTTGTCCGGAGCTTAACTTTAAAACTACTGGTTGGAATTCAAAACAATTTCATACAATGGTCAAGCACAACCTGTGTAACCGTGCCAAAAATCTGGAAAAAAAACTAATGTAAAAATGTCTTTTTCATACTCTTCTTCTTAATCCTAATAACTTCATCATTTCTAAAGCAGTATTGCGCGGGTATTAATCACATTTAGTGATTGTTCTAGTTTTTATTTGACTTAAAAAGATAAAATTACAGGCACGTGTAAATAATCAGTTGTGTATTTGTTTATAAAAAACAAACCTTAAAAAAATAAAATGTTTATCCAATGCTGTTTTGATTTCTCTTCTTTTCAACATTGACATATGTACATCCATACATCTCTTAACATTGATTTAATATTTAATATAAACAATGTTGGCAGTTTTTTTATCAAAGATATATATTTTACAGTTTAAACATATCTTTAATCAAGAAATACATGTATATACAATTACATACCAATACATATAAAGTAAGAATTAGATTGAATGCATGCATGTTTATGGAGATCTTCCGTTCTCTAAACTCTACAGTTTAGTATTGATCTTGGCCAAACATAGATTTTTATAGATTAGATTTTATAGATATTTTTATTTCAATAAACCAGAAGGTCATTAGACCCATGTGGTATCATTACATGGCGACAGTATAAGATACATTTACATGCATATTTAACACTTTATATTAAATTACGTATATATACATGCATTTTTATATGTTTATTTTGCAACATCTTCTGACATTGTTCAACATTTTTTTAATTCATTTATTTTTTAGTGATCACCCTGCGTCCGTCGTCAGTCGTCCGTCATCAACAATTTACTTTAAACGACATCTCTGAAACTGCTAGGCAGAATTTGATTAAATTTGGCAGGGATGTTCCTTGGGTGAACTTCACAAAAGTTGCTAAAATTATTCCGATCTATGAAAAACATGGCCGCCAGGGGCGGGGCTAATTTGCTTTATATGTATATGTGAAATATTTAAACCTTATCTCCTCTGAAACCGCAGGACATAATTTGATTTAAGCTGGCAGGGATGATCCTTGGGTGAAGCTTCACAAAAATTGCTAAAATTATTCTGATCCGTAAAAAAACATGGCTGCCAGGGGCGGGGCTAATTTGCCTTATATGTATATCGTGAATTCTTAAAATGACATCTCCTCTGCAACCGCTTGACAGAATTTGATTAAATTTGGCAGGGATGATCCTTCGGTGAAGCTTCACAAAAGTTGCTAAAATTATTCCGATCCATAAAAAAATATGGCTGCAAAGGGGCAGGACTTAATTGCCTTAAATGTATATAATGAATCTCCTCTGAAACTGCTAGACAGAATTTGATTAAACTACTGGCCAGATTTCAAAATATTTTAATACACTGTAACAGACTGATGTTCCTTGGGTAACCTTATACTTATACTTAGGTGAGCGATCCAGGGCCATCGTGGTCCTCTTGTTTTCATGACTGACTGGACCGGGATTTCTCGCCTGAAATGTCGTGACGACACGGAACAGTTTCTCACCAAATGGATCTGTAATCGATGACAACGGCGCCTGTATGTTTCTGTTGATTGGTGTAGCAGTTGCATCATCATTTACATCTCATCACTTCACATACGAGAACAGTGCAAAACAATGTTTAAAAAATAGTGCAATGCCATTATGTTAGGAATTGCAGGAGATGAACAATTTCTGGTACACATGTAAATAAAACGAATACTGCATATTGTATATCATTTGAGTACAGCGCTCGAGAATCATTGAAATAACAACTAATTCATGCAAATTGGATTCTAAAAATAACGGGTTAAACAGCAGCAGCACAAAAACATTTGAAATATGCTGTATCATAAATTTACCGATGACCGAGCGGTAAGAGCGGGAGGTCGTAGGTTCGATCCCCGGCCGCGACATACCGAAGTAGTAAAAGATGGTACTGGTATAGCTCCGTTGCTTGGCGCTAAGCATATAAGGGTAGTTCCAGGATTGATTGGCCCGGTGTAAGGATAAAGTGACTGGATGTGGTATCATACCATATGTCTACAGCGTGATACTGCAGTGTGGCAGCACTATATCTGTCTTAAGTATACATCGTCTCCAAATGACTGAAATACTGTCGTTGGGACGTTAACCTGACAAACAATATAAATTGAAATAGTATTTTGAAATATATGCGGTATGTTAATAGTGTCAAAATGAAAAATAGAATACACGTCATTTAAACAATTATCTACAAAGTACAGAACGAAGCCTATATGACATAATTACAGACTTATCAACGGAGAATAGCAAAAGATGTTTATCAGAATCCTGCATTTCAGTAAATAAATCAATATACGTTGCCATAGAGTATACATGAAATTCATCTCGCATTACAATGAAGTAAAACATACAGTTCAAATTCTACTGAAGTATCATCTAAATTAATTGAAAGCTTACAATAGTGTTCAGTTTTGTAGTTAGATGTCACAGACATACAATCTTGATTTGTCACGACCGTGCCCAGATGGCCAAGTAATAGTTTGTCATTCATAAACATATATGGAACGTCTTTCCTGCCTCATTATACTGGTCTTTTTACTATCATGTGCATAAATCATTACGATATGTGTGCTGATCAATATTCTAGGTGCATTTTCTATTTCGTTATGTTCACACTTCATTACGTAATGTGGACCAACCTTTTTACGTGTGCCGATCAATGCGTCTATTACATTCCTGCACATACATTACGCTACTGACCATTGTAAAGTGCATTCCTCATAACGTATGTGTACGTCATGGGTTGGTGCATTTCCATCTCATTATGTGGAACTTCATTACATTATATAGACCGATCATTGCTTTAGGTGCGCTGTCCATTTTGTTATGTGTACATTTTATCATGTAATGTGTATCGATAACGTTACCCTGTGAATTCACCTTTTTGTTATTCACCATTATGTTGTTGTTTTTTTCACTGATAGTTATATACATTATCCATTTCGTTATGTAATCATTTCATTACGGTATGTGTGGCGATCATTGCGTTAGGTGCATTCTTCTTGCAATGTGCACACTTCATTTCGCCATGTGTACCAATAACTATGTCCTGTAAATTCTCCATTCCGTTGCGTGCAAACTCTATAATGTTATTTGGTCGTTATGTGCATACTTCATTATGTTATGTGTAACTCCATTTCTTTATGTTCGCACATCATTACGTTATGATTTTATACTGATTATTTTGTTGAGTGTATCATCCATTTCCTTATGTGTATACTTCATTATGATATGTGTAATGATCATTATGGTATGTGTACAGATCATTTCGTTATGTGCATACTAGTACTTCATTACGCTGTGTGCATCGTCATTATGCCAAACATTGTCATTATGACGACATAGTAAGTTCGAGTAATTTTAATTTATGACACCCATAAATTGGCGGCAAATACGGGCAAATTCGGGCAAAGTGTAAAAGTGTAAATGGCAGCCCCAGCGGCCCCATTACTAAATGTCATGGTGAATGGGGCATTGGGCTTTATCATTTTGATATTCCATTTCTTTGGAAGTTCCATATTTATGTTTTATGTTTGAAGTAGAGCTTATTTATTTTAACTTTCCAGATAATAAAAAAAATCGCATGGTATTGCATATGTAACGTGCGGTTATTATTAAACAATGGCATTTGAACCGCGGCACCACAGCTGAAATCATCCGATTCATTTTCATATTTTTTACGGTATTTATTTTATAGACTGATGTATGGCATTTAAAAACCATGGCCCCAACATTGTTGATGTAATTCTTATCAGAAATTACAACTTAATATCTTTTGAAAAAAATGTCAGATAAAGTAAGTAACATGGAACAGTGTTCGAATAAGTCAGGTCACAAATCTCGTGTAAACATTTTCTTTGCAAAATGACTTTGTGAAATAGCAGTTGGTAATGAGACATGGGTAAATGTGTGATCAGAACACATAACATAATGAAGTGTTTACATAACGAAACAGGGAATGTGTATAACAAAATGATCAGTACACTAAACATAATAAAGGTTTAACATAACGAAGCAGGGAATGCACACAACGAAATGATCGGTACACAAAACATAATTTTCCAAAAATAACAACCGTACGTAGCATACAATGCAGTAAGATTTTTTAATATCTGAATATCTCTATTTCTTATATGGAGCATAAAAAACTACTTAAGAAGGAAATGTAATATTTAATTGATATGGGCCCATGACCCTTTATACTGGGGCCGAAGGGACTGCCATTTACACTTTGTCCGAATTTACCGCCATTTTGTCGGTGTCGTGAATAAAACATTACTCGAACAAAGTATCCCGTCATAATAACAATGTTCGGCATAATAACGATGCACACAACGTAATGAAATATGTAAAAAACGAAATGATCTGTACACATACCATAATTAAATAATTTAAGTGTTTACTTAACGAAATGGGGAATGCATACAACTAAATGAGCAGTAACGTTATACATAACACAATGAAGTGGTTACATAACGAAATACGGAATACACACAACAAAATGATCAGAACACATAACGTAATGAAGTGTTTACATAACGAAACAGGGAATGTGCATAATAAAATGATCAGTACACAAAACATAATGAAGGTTTAACATAACAAAATAGGGAATGCACACAACGAAATGATCGGTACACAAAACCTAATTAGTTCGCACATAACGAAAATGGGTATACGCACAGCAAAATTATCCATACACATCACATAATGAAGTTAGCACATAACGAAATAGCAAATGAACCTAGCATATTGATTAGCGCACATATCATAGTGGCGTATGAACATGATAGTACAGAGACCAGTATAATGAGGCAGCAAAGGCGTCCATAAACATAGTTATTCAATGATGTTTTCTCAGCAACTTGCACAGATGTACTAACAATGAGATTTTGTAAGCACGAGTATATGCTTAATCATTCATAATCAACAAATTACTTTGCATAATAACACCATTATTCAGGTCACCTGCTGTAAACATCTTCGTCGTCTTGCAGCCCGCATGTATGTTTGTCAAACTTTTTCCGTCACGCTTACTGGTCCCCTACCGTGTTTACTATAAGTTTGCCCTCCGTCTGTCCGTCCGGAAATCTGGATCCCGCGATAACTTAATCAAAGCGCACAATGCGCTGAGAGACGGCGACGGGATTAACATTCTAAACCCAGAGTTTCTGAAATTATTGAAGCAGTCACATGACGACAAAAACTCCATCCGCTGTTGCTACAGAATCTGTTTGTACCAATAATAACCGGGAGTAAAGTCATGAACTTTCATTCATAACAGAGCTGCATACTAAGTAGTCATTCTCTTTCTTAGTGCTAGCGATTCTAATCTGTTGTTTTGTATATAGTAGAAATTGACCAGGTATTGATTATTTTAAGATACTAGAATGTTTGCCTATCTATTTCAAGAGGTTAAGAAATGCCATGAAGGAAACCTTACTCGCCATCTTTGCCAAAATATTCTGTGGACTACTTAAGGTCAATACATACATACGGAGCACTACTTTTCTTTTTACAGGTAGATCTCCATGTACGTAAGAATTGCTGTTCTGGTTAGAAAAGTCACGGATATTTTTTCACGCTTAAAATTGATGCTTCCAGTGAAAAATAATGGCAAAAGAAAACATGTTAACAAACAGTAACACACTAAAAGCGGTTACGGTTATGATTTAAACGCCTGTGTAACATATTCCACTCGTATTCGTTAGTGCAGAATCGCATTGCATGGATCCGCCACTAAGCGCGGAGAGGTACAGTTAAAAATGTTGTGGAAAATATGCAAATTAGCAAGGCCTGATTTCGATTTTCAGCATAAGACGGCTTATCGCCGTCTAAAAACTGTTTAAGATAATATTTTGAAACTTGGTATATGAACAGATGGCAGTATGGAGATTCTGCATGACACTTTCTTTTGTTTTTCACGGTCCAAAATTCTGGTTGCTATGGTAACAGAAAAAATATGCACCTCACCGGTAGGGGATTCATGTGTTGCGTGCAACACAAGTTACTTGCTTATTCTGCAATAACTCCTGCCCCATTCAAGCTATTGACATGAAATTCAATTGATGGAGCTTGACAAGAGGAATTGCCATGCACAAGGACAACAACTCTGGCATCAATGTTTATCTTAGTCATTCCCCCTGATCTGTGTGCCACACTAAGTCAAACCTTTTCCGTCACGCTTCTTTGAGCAGGTGACACATGTGTTCCATGAACACCTTTTATTACATGCTGCATACACAGAGTGCAATGTATTTGTCCACCTGAATTCCTAATTTTTTAACAAACAATAATACAAAGCAAAATATTGTGCAAAGACATATTTATCATTTTTTAACAAACTGAAGCTACTTTCTATTTTTTTTTTTTTTAAAACGTAACAATATTACATTTTATACTAACTCTGAGCATCATTCCATTTTTGGATATACTGCTCTCTTAATCTTTGTTTTATAATATTCAAGAAATTATTATTACCGGTAGTGTCCACAAAGTGAAACATATAACCAAGACCCCAGTTATCTAGATATTTTTATGGTAAAGCACCTATGTTTGAAAGTAACTGCCATGCTATTTTGAATATATTTATAAATTCTTAAATTAAAGATATGAGCTGGTAATGAATCTGTTTTATTCAATATTTGAAAGCAGTATTTAAAATCCGTTCTGTACTCAGTAATGATGGTTGCATATTTCTGCCAGCCACTTATCCACTTAGCTATGTTAAAAATTTTCTAAAAAATTGTCGTATGTTCAGTTAATATCTGGCAAGTAGAACATTTTCCAAGTTATCCACTTAGGTATCTTAACAGGACAAACCTGTCTGTTAGTGTCAACTACTGCCAATCACATATTCACTTTGGTTTACTGGATATCATGTCCCCCCCCCCCCCCCCCGATACTTATGTGAAAATCACAATAAACAATAAAAAACACATGATGGAAAAATTTAGATACTAGTAATGGCGATATAGCTTCATAATGTATATATTATATGTGTATTATTTTATAAAATAAATAGTATATTGTGTCTTGTGTGTATTACAATGTTTGTATTTCCTGTTATTTTCATGTTATATTGTAATCTTTAAAAATGGAGGAAATAAAATTGAACAACTTGAAAAGTTTCTACTTGCCAGATAATAGCTGAACATGTGACAAATTTACAGAAAAAATTCGACATAGCTAAGTGTATAATTGGCTGGCAGAAATATGCCACCATAGGGATGATCCTTGGATGAACCTTCACAAAAGTTGCCAGAACTATGGTTGCCATGGCAACGGAAAGAAAAAAAAAACAGAAGAAAACTTTAACAATCATCACCTTCAAAACTACTGGCCAGATTTCAATGTTTTAGTACAGATGTTCCTTTGGGTAACCCTCTACAAAAATTGCTAAAATCATTCTGATCCGTAAAAAAACATGGCCACCAGGGGCAGGGCTAATTTGCCATAAATGTTTATAGTGAAAACTTTAAAACGACGTCACCTCTGAAACGACTAGACAGAAATTGATTAAACTTGGCAGGGATGATCCAGGGATAATTCATGTAGAACTCTGGTTGCCATGGCAACGGAAAGAAAAATAAAATGAAAACTTTAAAAATAATCTCCTTCAAAACTACTGGCCAGATTTCAATTTTTTTTAGTACAGATGATCCTTGGGTAACCCGATACCCAGGGTGAGCGATCCAGTGCCTATATGGCCCTCTTGTTTCAGAAAAGTTTCGAAATAGCTAAATAGAGTAAATGCTGGCAGATATATGCCACCATAGTAATGACAAAGGAAATCTCTCCTATTTCCCAAGAATATCCTACCTTTGAAGTTTGTTTGTTCCTGGTATATAGATCTATAGATTTTCCTTGTGTAACACTGATTAAAAGAAAAAAATCTACGGCTGTCACGAGAATGACATTTCTTTTATCCGCCAAAAGCGGAGTGAAAGACCCCCAGGGAGATCGATAGATAGATACAAGTAGCCCGATGACTAGGAATAAAAGCTGTAAAGTCGGTGAACGTGCCCAAGGCATGAAACTTAGACTGTAAAATGCATTTACTACTTATTTACTTACTTACTTACTTACTTACTTACAAAATACACAGTGGTGGAACGGGTCCCTGTGGCCGAGTGCTTGGAGGGTCAGCCCTAGAATTTGTCAGTAATCAAGGTAAATAGCCGACTCCATGTGTGCCTCATTTCAAGGAGTCAACTTTCATTTAGCAGTTATGGTAGAATACTATGAGATTTCCATTGGGCCAAATGAAATTGAATTCTATAAAATAATTCCTGCGACTAGAGCTAGCTACAGATGCTAATCTGAGTAAATCTATCTCCTACTAACTCTTAAAACTAACAAGATTGGTGCAACGAATCAAATTTTAATCACCAACACGCCAATACTGCACAACGTTTACGAACAGCAGCATACGTATTGAGGAAACATAGATAAGTACAGAGGAACTGCCAACTACAACGTTGCATCAGAACAAAAGTAAACAATTTAATATTTGGAACATGCTTAACATAAATTTTGTGGTAAACTTATGAATACGTTGGACAAACTATTTTACGGAACTGAGACCAGTTGAAGGAAATGTAGTCTGTAAATAAAGTTTAACAAATGGTTGAGTCTCAGAAATAACTTGGAACTCAGCATATATACTCTCTGTGAGCTCATAGAACACCCCGTTGGGTTGACAGGCTCACAGTATAATCTGTATGCTCAAATCTCACGCTGTGGGCAGTGGGCTCACTCAGGTAACATGCGTGGTGTGGAATAATAACTCACAAAAACAGGTGCCCTTGGTAACACAGGATGCTTTCTAAAAATAGAACGATGTACTGAAATTCAAAAATACTTTCAAATAAGAATAACCTAAAAGATTCTCCTTCTGTGGTTAAAAAGAAATGTTATTTATGTCTCTGCTAATAGTTTAAGTGACTGTTCTACTATGTATTTTAAATTTGCCGCTTCAGTTGTTGCTTAGCAAAGTCTAAACAAAAACGGCGGACGTGATTGAATAGCAGAGTAACCCAAGATATATGGAATACTTTGCAAAATTAAGTTTAAACAGGGACTAGATCAAACCGGCTAGGAAATATTGATTAGGTTAACATAAATAACAAATAAGATGGATATAAACTAGTGATATAAACTCTAAAACAGAGATTCTGTTGTGGAAAACTCAGGGAGATTAACTTTACAGATGCAGAAGCACTGGCGAGAATACCGAATGAGGATTTTGTTGTTTTGTATGTGTGTGTTTGTTATATCGGAACAAGGATCTAAATCGTGTTTAAGTGCCAATAAATCAATCACAGTTGATGTCACAAATATGTCTCGAAATCAAAATGACCTAAGTTTCTGTTATGCTGGTCAATACAGCTTGAAATTTCACAAATATCATTTGCATACCTAAAGCTCTGTTTTAATGCAAAAGTCTAAATATAAAATATCAATTTTGAAATAAAAAAATAAAGCAAACTTTTTTTAACAAGAAACAACAACATTTATTACTGTAACAATATGGCACTGGCCACAGTTCCCTCCCTTATGCACTATATAATGGGCACAACTGATAAGCCCAGGCAGTCTTCTCACTTCACTCAGGATTAACACTTAGCACCATTCACTGTTCTTGTATTTGCTTGATTTGTAGTTTGTTGATTAAATAATTAGAATACAATACTCATTGTCATTCTATAAACCCAATAACATTACATGGTGTCAGAAAACTGAACTCGTCGCTCATGGACAATTTGGATAATTTACAAGTGTAAATATCAGATTTTCACTATGGAATTAAACGGAGTGCCAACACCGAGCATGAACTGGAGTAGTTCAAACTTACCAGAATCTTGGAAAAAGTTTCAAGAGCATGCGGAACTAATTTTTCAAGGACCGTTACAAGACAAAGAAGAGAATGTGCAAGTGACCTATTTGTTATTATGGATAGGTGAAAAGGGTCGAGACCTGGTTAAAACACTAAATTTATCAGCGTCCGACAGGCAGAAACTCAAATCTATATTTCATGCAGTGAAAAGTCACTTGCAGCCAACAGTAAACCCTGTATTTGCAAGATATAAGTTTAACAACATGACACAGGGAGAGCTGTCATTTGAGGACTTTCTCACAAAATTGAGAGTGCTTTGTAATGACTGTAATTACAAGGAGCCAGAAGACATGATAAGAGATAGGATTGTCTTTGGTGTTTCTTCACAAAAGATTCGGGAAAAACTTATAAATGAAGGAGAGAAACTATCACTCAGCAAGGCAATTCAAATATGCCAGTCATTTGAATAGGCACAAATTCAGTTGCGAGAGATGGGACAACAACCAGCTGCTGCCGTCAACTCAGTGAAGTCGAGGGAAAGAAAATCTGGTCATAATACCTCAGGCCAGTCTGGTCATAAAACCTCAAACCAGTGTACGCAGAGAGGATCATCGCGGCACACATCTTCAGGACCAACAAAGCGAGCGATATGTCCAAATTGTGGGAGAAAACATAACAAACTGTGCCCTGCAAAGGGCAAGCAGTGTCTTAAGTGTAAAAAGTGGAACCATTTTGGACTGATGTGCAAAAGTGTCCACGGTGTGCAGATCTCACCAACAAACACTGACAGTCACGTGCAATGTCAAGATCTGTTTATAGACAGTGTAGAATCCACAATAAGGAATGGGCAGGTCTTCGCAAACTTTAAGGTAGGTCCTTCCAATTCTCACATACAGTTTAAGATTGATACTGGGAGCCAAGTGAACATTTTGCCATTTAAGGATTTTCAAAATTTAGGATAGGGACATCAAAGCTGTCTGCATACAGTGGTAATGAGCTTGATTTGAAGGGATGCATTACTTTGAGGTGTAATCATCCAGGTTCTGGCAAGACTATGGATGTCTACTTCCATGTAGTAGATACAAAGTCAAATCCATTATTAGGTCTCCATTCATCAATGGATTTTGGTCTGATCAGCATCACCTTCTCAGTTGAATCAGAGTCTTCTACCACTCCTCTTACAAAGGAAAATGTTCTGAATGATTATGGGCAAGTTTTTGATGGCATTGGTCTGATTCCGGGTGAATGTAAAATTCACATTGATCACACAGTCACACCTGTTGTGCATCCCCCAAGAAAAGTCCCTGTTGCACTTCAAGACAAGGTCAAAAATGAACTCTCTCGGATGGAATCTTTAGGTGTCATTGCTAAGGTTAATCAACCCACTGATTGGGTCAGCTCAATGGTCGTAGCAGAAAAAGGCAGTGGTCAAATAAGGATATGCCTTGACCCACGTGACTTGAATAAAGCAATTCAACGTCCACATTACCCCTTGAGAACTCTTGATGACACTCTGCCACAACTTTCACATGCAAAATATTTCACAAAGCTAGATGCTAGGTCAGGGTACTGGGCCCTGAAACTTGACGCTGAGTCATCGTTCCTCACTTGTTTCAACATCATGTTTGGGAGGTATAGATATCTTCGTCTCCCATTTGGACTGAAATCATCTGGAGATCTTTTCGTTCAAAAGATTGATAAATGTTTTGAGGGCTTGAGTGGTGTTGCAGCCATTGTTGATGACATACTGGTATATGGGTCAACAAGGGAGGAACATGATGCAAATCTCAAGGCAGTCTTGAGTAGGTCACTAGAAAAAGGAATTCGTTTTAATGTCGACAAACTTAAGGTTGATCTGTCGGAGGTCGAATACTTTGGTCACCTTCTTACTTCAGAAGGGCTCAAACCTTCTCCTTCTAAAATTAAGGCAGTTGAGAACATGCAGCCCCCAATCAACAAGGCAGAACTTGAAACTATATTAGGAATGGTCAGTTACTTGTCGAGATTTGCGCCCAATCTCTCAGAGGTTTCTGCCCCAATGAGACAGCTGTTATCAAAAGATGTTGATTTCTGCTGGGAAAAGCCCCAAAGTGATGCATTCAAGAAAATGAAAGAAATCATCACTACCCCAAATCAGGTTTTGGTTTATTATAATCAGAATAAACCATTAACCCTGCAAGCTGATGCCTCCAAGTTCGCTCTCGGAGCAACCATTATGCAGGAAGGCAAGCCGATAGCATATGCATCGAAATCACTTACTCCTTCTGAGGTCAATTATGCACAAATTGAGAAGGAAATGTATGCAATTTTGTTTGGTTGTAAGCGGTTTCACCATTTTGTATATGGTCACAAGGTCAATGTGCAAACTGATCATTTGCCATTAGTGTTTGAAATTATATTTTGTCCAATGAGATCATTCCATTTTTCAAATTTTTGTCTCCATTTAATTCATTTAATCGGCATAAACTTGTCACTAAACACTATTCCGTTAAATCAGCTGATCAGTTTAAACCAGCTTCAAGAGCCTTCAGTGCGCATGTGCGGCAAGGTGTGTCGAGAGGCGGAGCTTCATGTGTTTAACAATATCACGCATGTGTCACGTGTTACAGGGATTTTTGATGGGGACGCTCGAAAATCGATATAAAAGAAAAACACAACAACCATAGTGAACCAGTCCGCTTACAGAGCCGGGCAATTAAACCCTTATTAAACAAGATACCATAGTGATCAATTAAGCAATCTGATTTATCCAAAATAACAAAAGAACTCTACCCGTCTACTTTGTTTAGTTTGGACATATTTTATTGCCGTATATAATGATGATACAACATTGAAGATTTCAGAAAAAAAGCAAAATGGTCTGACCAAAATTTCTAACAACATTAGTATCGGCTATTTGTATAATTTCAATGTCTACATATGCTTACATAGAATAGGCAAAATAAAACTAATTACTAGATAAAGTATTTAAGTAAATATCTGATTAAATTAAAAAAACAAAAAACAAAACAGTACTAGTGTTATAAATGAAAAAAAAAGATACATTTTACGAGATGAGATGTGAAATGATATGAATGAAGAGATTTGAAAAATTATAATTGAAAAATATAAATAAATAATGAGAAGAGAAGAAAAGTAGGCTAACAAACAAAGGTTACTAAAACGGGAAAAAAATAAAAATGTCCAATTGCCAAACTCAAAATAACACATATATATGTGTGCAGATATATGAACCTTTCTAAACAGTATGATAATATATCTTTCACTACTTTTTTGCCGAAGAGATCAAAGTCGGGGTCCGTTTTAATGCTCATTTTTTCAGCCTCCCCGAGCGTAGTTCTTCGTACACATTGACCTTTGACATATCTTGTTACATGTCACGCCGGGAACAGGTGGATAGGGCGGAGTCTCAAAAATCAATACACAGCTTGAGCGACGCATTGACCTTTGACATAACATGTTACATGTCACGCCGGGATTGGGCGGAGTCACAAAAATCAATACTATATTTGGAATGTGAGACTGCGTTAAGTTGCAAAACATAATTTCAAACACTAAGTAGGTTAGTGTTATTAAGTAAGCATTAATTCCATTAAATCGGTCGCGCGGCTGCGCCGCGCCAGACCGATTTAATTTCATTAATGCTTACTAAAAAACACTAACCTATACTTAGTTTCCATTTTCAAGAAACCAATCAACTCTGCACCTGCTCGTTTACAGCGTATGCTTCTGCAGTTACA
Organism: Solen grandis; assembly: GCA_021229015.1. Taxonomy (NCBI): domain Eukaryota; kingdom Metazoa; phylum Mollusca; class Bivalvia; order Adapedonta; family Solenidae; genus Solen; species Solen grandis. The sequence goes on from CM037783.1 coordinate 54,941,501, forward strand.
AAGGTATGACCTTGACGTCAAACATTATCCATCAAAGCAAGTCCCTGTTGCAGACACTTTGAGCAGAAAATACTCAAATGACACATTTCCAGAACTGTCACATGGTATGGACTTACAAGTCCACATGGTTATGTCAAATTTACCCGTGTCTGATAGAAAAATGAAAGTGCTCAAAGAAAAAACAGCTCAAGATCAAACTTTGCTAGTGTTGAAAGACACAATACTTCAAGGTTGGCCAAATGCTAGAAACAAATGCCCCTCCTTAATACTGCAGTACTGGAACTACCGTGATGAGTTAATCACCGAGGGTGGGCTAATCATGAAGGGCAATAAAATAATTATCCCAAAGTCCATGCAATCTCAAATGCTGGAGCTGATACATGCAGGTCACATGGGTGTAGAGCTATGTCAGAGAAGGGCTCGAGATGTAATGTTTTGGCCAGGCATTTCTACTGACATAAAAAACTTTGGTACTTAATTGCAACACTTGCTTAAAGTAAAGTTACCACTGAGATCCCTGACTACCCATGGCAAATTGTAGGGACTGACTTGTTCACCTGGGATAACAGAAATTTCTTACTATTTGTGGACTATTATAGCAGGTATTTTGAGGTCAAAGAGTTACCCAACATGAAAAATGCAACAGTCATTAGTAGAATGAAAGGGATCATGGCCAGGTGGGGAATCAGTGAAAAGGTTATCTCTGATAGCGGATCCTGTTACATTTCACAAGAATTTGCAGAATTTGCAAGAGAATGGGATTTTAACCACCAGACAATTAGTCCCTATCATAGTCAATCAAATGGATTGGCAGAGAAGTATGTGTCGGTATGTAAGAGAATCCTAACAAAGACAAAAGAAACTGGGCGGGATCCTTTCATTGGCATCCTAGAATACCGCACTACTCCTCTAGAATCTGGTCATTCCCCTGCACAGTTAGCTATGGGTAGACAATTAAGATCTGTACTGCCCATGTGCAAAGAAAATCTTAAACCAAATTTAATTTCTCCAAGTCAGGTCAAAAGGAGAATCAAATTAGGAAAACGAAGGGGAAAGAAGTATTATGACAGACAGTCAAAGCCACTAGATCCATTAGCTTTAGGCCAGGCAATTAGAATTCAACAGCATAATAAAACATGGAAACCAGCTGTTGTGGTCAACAAGCATAATGAGCGGTCTTACACAGTTGAATGTCAAGATGGTTCAATTTACACAAGAAATAGGCGGGATCTATTAAAGACAAATGAACAATCAACCTGTCAGGCTTTAGAGCCAAAATCAAAGGAAGTTCCAGATTGCCAAAATCCTTTGGAGTCTCAGGTTAATTATCCTGGAAATTCAGACCATACTGCACCTTCCTCCCTAAGTATCAATCCCAGCCTGTATGTGACTCGATCAGGAAGGACTGTAAAACCAAAAGTAATTGAGTCGATGTAATTGGTACATTTAACCGTAATGCCACAAAGGTGGTATGTTACATCATGTTATAATTCATAGGTAATTACTTAATTTGATCTCTCTGAAGTACAGAATACAGCTTGCTAAATGTGCAAAAGAGTTTAACATAGTGTTCAATGTGGCATTATTCCATTTACATCTGTATAAATAACACATGTTTATTTGTTCGTTGCATATTAAGATATTGTGTGATTTCTTTGTAGTATAGGAACCACTTTCTGAGTTACAACATCACCACATAAGCAAATGAGTTTATAATAGCATTGTGATATCATGCCAGTTGGTGTCCTTCACACTATGAATCTGCATAAACAACAAAGGCTATTTGTTCATTATAACGTTAAACATTATGTAACTTCTTTTATGTATAGGAAGCACTTCCTGAGATACAACATTGCTAATTAAGCAAATGAATGTATCAAAGAATTGTGATGCTTTGTTATCTGGTGTTTAACACATTGTATCTTTCTCGATAACAAATGTTTATTTGTTCATCATTATTTGAATATTGTTCATTCATTTAAAGAAGGGAGATGTAACAATATGGCACTGACCACAGTTCCCTCCCTTATGCACTATATAATGGGCACAACTGATAAGCCCAGACAGTCTTCTCACTTCACTCAGGATTAACACTTAGCACCATTCACTGTTCTTGTATTTGCTTGATTTGTAGTTTGTTGATTAAATAATTAGAATACAATACTCATTGTCATTCTATAAACCCAATAACATTACAATTACTACAACAACAACAACAACAACAACAACAACAACATAATCCATTTAGACCTCAAAGCATTTACATTCACTGAATGGATTTTCAAATACAGAGTTGCGTTTTCAGTGTGAAATTGCGTCATTAGTAATTTTAAATTTTGAACGCAACATATCACGTAATTTACAGAACAAAACATATCTTTATCAAACCAATTATTTATGGCCTTTGTTTACAATCATGATATAAATATTTACTAAATATACTTATAAGAATGTACAGATAAACATTATCAACACTTCTCAGTCGTCATGGGTTTCCATGAAGAATCCTGCCTTCTGGTCATACCCATGCCACATCCATGCGACACCCCTTCATCACTTCCCCAGAAAAACATGTTCTCTTGCCTGCAAATTCAAAAAAGAGGAAAAAAAAAGTTACAAGCATGATATGAATATTAAATGTAACATAATAGTCCTCCATTTGAAGGGATGTAAAACTCAGGGTAGAGCAGCGATTTAATGAAACTGACTAATGCCTTAGTCGCATTACCGTACGATGTCCGGAGATATGATTAAATTGCCCGTAGACATTTGCAAAATTCGAACGAGCTTAATGATTGTTGTAAATGGTCACATTAGATACTAAACACGTGCGATTGCTAAAGCAGGAAATCGTATATACGTCGCAAGGAAATAGGATAGACACTCGTAACAAGCTCGTACGACATTCGTAGGCAACTCGTGACTCGTGCAATTTTTTAATCAGTCGCAATATCGCAAAAGTCTCATCAGTCACGGACGGTAAAAATCGCACGTGTATCGTATGATCTCACGATATCCAAACGTTGATCTTGCTGCTTATATACGAGCTTTTATGGCCTAAAATGTGGACAATCTTATGAGGGCTCGAAAACTTTTAACTCAAAACCTTCCGAATCTTCGCACGAATACCCAAAATGGTTAAAATTATCGCTCGAGTCGCCGATAGTCGCACAGTAAAGCGACTCGTAAAGACGGCTCTGCGTGATGATAACAGTCGTAGGGCAAGACGCAGTGGATATACAATGTGAGTATTTGTCCGGTTTTTATTATTTTATAAACAAATTTCGGTAAATTACAAGTTTACAAATTCAACGCCTATCATAAACGTGTCCTGCTGATAAACTGTTAGCCCTATTAAGCCCTACTTATCGTAAATTTGAATGAAAATGACCAAATTTTGATGGAATGAGTCATGTAGCCAATCAGCCACAACAAATTACGTTTTCTGATCTACGTGAATTAATTTAAGCTACATATTATTAACAACATTAATTTGAACATCCTGTCTCTTATCCATCCAAATCACGGTTTCCAAGCGCTTTTGTGGGATTCATTTGAAGTAATATTTGACACCCCTTCCCCACCCCCACCAAAAAAAAAAAAATGAAATGTTAAATGAATAAACTAATTGTATGCATTTTCTATTTAGTCATCACATATACAAAAACTTTCGTCTATTTTAAATTTAGGGTCATTTTGATATTGATTATTTGATTATCTTCATTGTCTACGGCGTGTAATTTGATATATGTTAAGGTTTCTCCTGAAGAGAACAGAACAGACTCAAAATTACAAATCATCAAATCAGGGCAACTCAAAAACAAACTGAACAGAACAATACCATTTGCATGGATTGAAAGAAGAAACTTTAAGAACAATAAGATTCAGAGTTAATTTTGCAATAGTTAATGAAATGTCAAAAAGTCTTGAACGTGTTAGTAAAGAGAAAATGTGCACTGGTTAAAACATTCTAATTTTACAAAAAATACCATTTTGACTTTTCAGAAGTCAAACTCACAAATAGAGGTTAATTGTTGGTTTCAGAGGAATGTTATTTTTAATTCAACGAGAGAAAAGGAAAATTTGCTAGTTTTGGGGCTCCATAAAGAAGAAAAAGGAGTACCGTTACAAAACAGTGAAAATAATTAAAACGGTAATATTCATTGTTTAAAACAGTGTATATTTCTTTTTTTAAATTTATTTTTGTTCCCTATAATCCGATGAAAAACAATAAATAAATGCAAATAATTAACAAAATCGATATATTTCGAAATGTTTTGTCTATATAATACAGATTATGAGATGAATGATACGATTTGTTGCAATGGTTCGACTGTTGTCGACGTTATCCATACTAGCTATTCAACAGAGTTCGTCGTTATCAATGAATCGCCACCGACTGTTGTTATCGTTGCTAAAATTTCGAGGACATGCCAACTTCAACATCTTATATCTCTGTAAGAAAAGCGTTTAGGAAGCCGTGTTTTGGATGAATAAAAGACAGAATGTTATATTTGACCTTGGCAGCTTGAAATAATTCGCTTTGACCAGAAAACATAAATACTTGTGACAGATTGGCCAAATGAATCATTTCATCGAAACCTTTAGTCATTTTTCATTCAAATTCACGATAAGTAAAGTGTTAAGAGGGCAAACAGTTTCTCAGTAGGACACGTTCTATTTCTATATAGGCTTTAAAAATATAAACTTAATTTTACCCAAAACTTGTTAGAAAGCATATAAAACGGACAAATACTCACACTGTATATACACTGCTTTTTGCGCTAAAAAGCATTTAGTTCGATTGTTGTCGTCGACTCCAACTGATATCTCATTTTCCGATTGAACGGTGTGGACTGGGGAATAAGTGAAATACGACTATGATAGGGATTTTAAAAACACACCAGGAATCTTCAACCAATCAATCACCATTTTATTTTAACTGTTCGGTGCAATCGCGTTTCTCGCTCTAGCACTCTCGAATGTGACTAATTTAGTCAGTGCTTATAAAGACTGCAATGCAAATGCAAGCATCCATTAACTTGGAGCTATAGGATTTTGGAACCTTTTAGGTTGCATATAAAGTATCAAATGAGCCTATAAACGTTCGATTACATGCGATATCATTTTCGATCGATAATAATGAATGCATGGACATGTATTTGATCAGTTTTATTTTTCTCGCCGCAGTTTGGTTAAATTAAATTTGTACACCAAGTTAGGTCAGTCAATTTCGTAGTGGGGAATAATCTGACTAGGTTCGAACTTATCATGACTAATGCCAATCTTCCGTTAGCGACTCTAAACACTCGGCCACGAAGGCCCACCAGTCTTCTCGATTGAAGAGAAGCACCATGTGCAGAGAGTTGTTTTATTCGAGGGTTTTGTTTATAACATTTAATCAGAGGGAAAAGAAGGGAATAAACAAAGCTATCAAATAAAAAGTCAAACGCCCAATACTTATTCCCGTATATAGCACATATAACAACAAAAGTAGCAATACACGTAATATGTTACTGGGATTTATACGTACAGATTTGTCGTCCAAATTATCCATTGACTCGAATTTAAAGCAATCGTTGTCGTCAAGAAGTGCTCGAGTTGAATTTTCCACAATAATGACGCCATCAGCCGCACGTCTGATCATGTCGACGGCACAATCGAGTGGTTCCCCTACCACTGTGAACTCGGCAACCAGTCGACCACAAACTCCGGCAACCACAGACCCACTTGCAATCGCCATCTTGAAATGAATTTCTGTATCAATACCGCCGAAGTACTGTTTATTAAATACTTTCATAAAGTCTTGAATCTTCAATGACGCAGTTAGTATAGCCTGGGCATGTTTAATGCGTCGTTCTGGTAGTCCAGATGCAAAAATGGTATCACAACCGTAACGACTGACTTTATAAATGTTTTCAGTGATCAGTACTTGATCGAGGCCACTGTATAGATTGTTCAACATATTGATAAAACCCATTGGAGTCAAGCAACGAATGATGCCGTCTTT
>CM037783.1:54947610-54977632 GCA_021229015.1 Solen grandis
GGCAATCAGGATTTCATGAAGCATGTCCAGGGGTAGTCTAAATGTTTTCCTTCATATATTTAGGGACTACATGTATTTTAAATAAAGCAATAATGAATGTCCGCATGCACCCCTCCCTCATTACATGACATTTAAATCATACAATAAACAACCAGCTGGATTCCAATAGCCACGGATCTATGTTTCATACCAGTAAATTGCATAATAGCAAAATTCAAGGTCTAATCCCAATCCCAATACAGACTTCAATACAGTAACATAATACTAGATCAAAAAATGACTGAATTTCTATAGAGAATATGTTAACCTAGGCCATCTTATCATGATACTGGTACCTTGTTTGAGCCAGTGGATCCAGTGAGAGACTGAGACTTGGACCCGGTACTCTGTTTGCTGGACACTATGTCCACCTCCTGCCCATACACACTGAAACTGTTGACTGTGTCCGTCCCTTGTAGTGTACTGCCCAGGTAAAAATAGTTCATGCATCAAAATTAAGGTACTTAAGATTTTTCTTTACAGAAATTAGGATTTATTTCTAAGATTACAAAAACAAGTGAGACTACGAAAGTGAATTCTGGTTGTTAACCTTGAAACTATTAATGGTTTGCAGCATGCAGAAAAGACTGATCAGCCAATACAAGTTCAAGTACTGAAGATGCAATGTCTTTTAAACAGTTTTATAATGGCCCTGTATCATCAGCCAGTAGTGGTCTCACCAATGCTTACCATGGTTCTATTTCTGGTCACATACATGAGAGGGTATAGTGGTCCCCCATCCAGCTAAGTGGGTTTTCTCTCAGAACACTGATTTCCTCCCACACATTAAGAGGGATTTAAACAGTGTTTACTCAAACAAAAATATTTGCAATAGTAATTCACAATGAGGTTTCTTAATAGACATAAATACTACAAATGAGAATTTTTCTTGTTTTTTTTAATGTGTACATAATTATGCTACGCATTACTGGCTGAAATTCCTAGCTATTCATTTTATTTATTCACTTGGTAATGTCCAACAAATACATGTAGAATGTCTTACATCAACTGTCTAGCTGCAGCTCCATCATACATGGTCTTCATAAGCTCTGTGAGGGTGGGGTCTATACCACCATCTCCAGAGTTCTGTACCATCCCTGACAATGTCTGCAGGTTATCATGGCTACCAACAGAGAATGAATTATATTGATATTTTCAATGCTGAAGGAATTTGTGGGTATAGCAAACAAGAGGGTCATATGACCTTAAATCCCTCACCAGAGTACATCAGCTTATTTAAAAGATTCAAGTCACTTGCTTCCAGCAACAACCAGATTCAAGTTTCAGATACTAAGAAGTTAGTCAATCATCTGGTGGCCTCAATTTTCAAGGGTTCGAAAATGCTTACGCAATTATGGTATGAAACCTTGAGGTTTTATTTGGTTCAAAACAAGAATTAATTCTGAACATTAGTTCCAGAAGAGAAGATTTTTTTCAGTTTTCTATGTAGAGTATATAAGGAAACTAGATGAACCCTTATGCGACTCATTATTTTTTTCAAGGAATCAACTTTATTTTAGCAAAAGATCTTCTTTCATGATATAAGAAGTGTTATGGTAGACAACCATGAGGTGACCATACATGCCAAAAGAAATTTAATTCTAACAAATGGTTTCATAGATGAATATTTTTGAAATCTTCTATATGGAGTATTTATGGAGCAGAGCCCCTAGGTGACTCATTTTTCATGGGATTAACTTCAATTTAGCAATTATGGTGGAAAGTCATGATGTGACCAAATGTGCCACACGAAATAAAATTTGACCATTGGTTTCAGAGGCTTTTCTATGTAGAGTACATAAATCACAATTACCTTTCTTGTACATTTATTGATCTGTCAATACTGGCTATTGATGAGACTGTAAAAGAAATATAAAGAAAATAAAAAAAATCATGTCATGTGTTGAAAAAACCATATAATTAAATAATGCTGGACATATTTTACTATCAAGATAATTATATAAACTGAACTAGACAACACATAATACCATACAACACATACTAAGTCATTCTTAGATTAACAGTTTAATTATTTCAGTAGATAACTGGGATGCAATCAATCATGAGTGATAATGCTGTTAAAACAAGCAATTTAAACAAATTACTAATATTTTAGCACATTAACACCATCAGCATGATAATGTTGTAATTAAAGAGGAAAACTTCAGTGATTATTCAAAAACATTTGCTGGTTTACAATTCATTCCTCTAATTTCAACTATGTCTGTTCTACTTCATCAAAATCTTATTTATTTTACATCATTTGAGAAACAAATTATTGCAACTTATACTAATCCCCCTTGACGATTCTTTGGTTTGACTAATCACCAGTACTTTGCCCTGGGATGGTCATATAAAATCCTTGCCGTCAACAGGATTCGAACCAAAAACTTCTTGATCCACTGTTGGGTATGTAACTACTGGACCACAGTGCCCCAATTTCATTTAAATACAAAATATCTGCTTCATCATGAGTTGTGATCACTGATAGCATGCTTCATCTTTTTATCTATCATAAGTTTATAGGTTGCCAGGAAAATTATCGCAATATCACTAACCATTAACGCAATCAATGCAGTGATTGGCCAACATAGGCACTTTCAAAAGCCTTGTTGTTGGCTAGCTCTTTAGCGACATAGTTAGAGCATGTGTATACTGACCCAGGGGTCTAGGGTTCAATCCCTGGTAGAGGCCAGATATTTTTCCCTGTTAAAATTACTCCACTGGTGACAAGGTAAATTTGGATACATGCTTGGCAAGCATGTAGGTGATTCTAAAACATGCAGATGCAGGCTAGACACCACAGGAAAGATGGCTGAAGCTGGTTCAAGATGAATGAAAGGGGAGGAATGTAGTGATTGGCCTACATAGGCTTTTCCAACAGCCTTGCTGTTGGGCTAGCTCTTAAGTGATGTGGTTAGTGTGTCAGTCTACCCGGGGTCTAGGTTTGGATCCCCGACAGATTGCAGATATTTTTCCCTCTTGAAATTACTTCAGCAATGTCAATTTCAAAAATGTGCTTTCACTTCTGGTCAAGATTATTGTACTTGTGACTGATATACAGGGAGAGATATTTTACCATATCTTTGTATAGTTTGATAGAGAATGTAGAGAATTGCATATTTTGTGGATTCTGTATATAACCTTTATATCTATCTGAATTATTTAAAAGAATGGAGTTGAAGCAAAGGAAGCTGTAAAAAGTATAAAGATATATCACTAATGTGGACTGGTTAAGAGCCCCACTAGCCACTCGATTAACCATGATATAGTGTCATGTCCCTGGCTCAAGTTGCAAATTCAAAGAGTTGTGTATTTGCTGCTGTATTTGTATTCATTTTTCGTAACAAATACTTGTTATTACAGGGCTATTTCTTTAAGAGATGACATCTCCTATAGGGGCACTTTTAGAAACATTTTTACCATTTGACTTCTGGAGATCCATCAGTTCTTTCAAGAGTCGACTTGTATCGCCAGTTGACTCCATTGTGGAGCTCGGTGAATTTGGTTGATCCATGGTATTTACTGGAATATTGCTGGGCTAAATATCAAAATAGAGTTTGGTTTCCCGGTTTAAGCAGACATGGGAGTAAAATATTCATTAATTAGAAGGTAAACAAACAGTTTCTCTTCACATGTCAACAATCTTTAATCAAGTATGGCGGCACCGCTATTATAGACTGGTCCTATTTTGTGTGCTCTTTGAAACCGGCTTTTATTACGCCAAATAGGTGTTTGATGGAGGGTCGGGAACCAGTAGTATAACCAGTCTGAGCTCTTCACTGCAAGAGGAAGTGCAATGTTTTTGCGGGAAAAATCGTAAGAGCAGTGCTGCAAGTTGTATCATTATATTTACATTCTCAGAATATTATCGCAAGTATTTATCCCTTGATATTCATTTGCATATTATAGCTATATGTTTCAGATAAATCTTAAACCAAGTTAAAGGTACAAAAGCAAATTATATGATGAAAATGAAGTGTTTTCGCGTTCTGACTGTTGACTAGAATATCTTGGGGTCTCAATTTCTGACAGTGAAGTCAAACTGAATACATCTCTGCAAAGTAATTTCGAAAACTAAAGTAGACTGTCTTGAAATTGATGTTCATTAGAAGTTGATGAGCACGTAAAATAAATTCTTGTATTTGAATAAATATGGAAGGGTGTAAACATTCTTTAGAATTTGGTATAAAATAACATACTAGAAACCAGGCCATGGAGTAACAAACACAGTGATTTATCCAGCATTATGAATGCAGTGGTTTTGCTGTGGATGCAATACTTTGATTTCAGTGTTTCCTTTTGCTCCATAAAATATATGGAAAATGCTATTTAAAGTAAAGTAAAATGGGTTTTTTTTAGCCATGCGAGTCCCAGGAGTTTTGCAGTGAAAATTGTAAACAAAAATCACCGGTCACACGACTTACCGAAATACCTAAATACTTCCGAAAAACCGGAATACCCTAGATAATTGGGATAGCCATATACTGTAGGGCTTAATTAGTGTTAGAATGCTATATTATGAGGTATCAATGGCTTTATGCTTTATTTTGTTTATGAAGTGTTTTATTTTATTTTTTTTATCTTATTTCTTTTTAAATGGGCCAATTCGAGATTTCCGTATTAACCGAAATTTCTCGTCTGTAGAATCCTCTCTCGGCCAATATATCCCTGAATGAATTTATAAAATTGTTCAAAATTGTTGTGTTTGTTTGTTATCTAGTATGTTGATATTATCAAAAGCTATATTAATTAAAGTATTTACGTCTCTGATATTATCGATGAAACAGAACTGACGACTTGTGGTTTACTCGGGTGCCTATGTGCAATCGGGGTTCCGTCCACCTGTAATTAGCTGGACGTCGCTATATGACTGAAATACTGTCGCAGCGACGGTAAACCCAAAACACACACACATTCAGAACTATTTTAAATATGCGAAACAAGCACTACAATGGTATACCGGTCGAGGGAGGATTCCGCAAATTACACTGAACATGCACAGTGTTCCCATTCACGCACAAATGTACGTGAATCACGTACAGAATGCTGAAAAAACGTACAATATATCAGAATACTAGTCTTCTCTACGTGACCGGAACGTACGCAAAATGCCTACGGTTTTACTTTCCTTTCCTTCATTTTTTATATTAACACAAACTTGAATACCTACACGTACGTCGTAGCCTTGTGTTTTATGGCATGAAAATTGATAAATGATGCTTCGGAAATTCCTCCCTCTAAAAATAGCACAATTATGGGAAGTAACTCTTGAGGGTACGTACGATAAGGTTCGAGTGTTCCGAATTTGTTTACGAATGTGCGTCTGCATAAAATGTCGGGGGAAAAACAGTCTACGCTGACAGGCCTGTGGAAAATAACTTCCCCAGTACCTGCAGCCGATTCCGATAATGTTCAGCAACAAGATGACAGTCCAAGCGATGTAAATACCATTAAAAAGAGACCAAAAATAAAAACATTCCAAAAACATTGGTTGACATTTTTCCGTGGCTTCGTTTCGACGATGATAATAAAACTATGCATTGCTACGACGTAGAAAAGAAGGAATACAGACATTGTATTCAGTAACAAAGCATTTTTTATGTTGGTACCCCCAATTTTCACACGGAACCCCCAGAACTGAAAATTGTGGCTCACAGGGGGTTCCATGAACCCCTTGATTAGAAAAGGCGTGGGAACACTGATGCATACGGTATTTGGTTTCTCTTAACGGAATACTGCAGTCGTCGTTTGTGTTTTATAATTTCAATACATTAAATAAACATATATTACAGCATTTAACCATAGTTTGTTACTTCAGTTTTTTAACTAAACTTAATAAGCGCATCATCAATTATTAATTTTCAGTAGGTTTCCGTTAGAGGGAGTGCAATTCCACCTATCGTATCGCCTAGCCTACAGATCTAGAATTTCAAAACACTATAAACACAAACAAACGCACGAAAAAGAAAAAAAAAAAAAATATAATAAATACAATAAAATAAGTTCATTAAGGGATATTCCGGTCTTGGGATAATACCACAGACGAGTCATTCGGTTATGGAAATCTCGCTACAATTGGCTCATAAAAAAAGAAAAGTTGAAATAGACACACACACACACACAAAAAACAACAACTGAATAAACATTAAAAACATTATAAAGCCATTGATTCCTCATAACATAGCATTCTAACACTTATTAAGCCCTACAATATATGGCTATCCCAATTATCTAGGGTATTCCAGTTTTTCGGAAGTATTTTGGTATTTCGGTAAGTCGTGTGACCCAAAATCACTGCAGATAGGAAGGTCTTCCATTAGATTTTTCAAGGGGGTCAAAATGTTGCATGGAAGTAAATTTTTTAAATTTTTGCATGCAATTTACAAGGATTCATATATCTTACAAACTTACTAAGCTTATTGATAGGATACTTCACTAAGACCTTCATGGGCATTACAAGTGAGATAACTTTTGGTCTAAGTTATGGTCCTCTTTGGACTAACACAATCTATTCTAATAAGCGGCAGAATAGTTCAGTTCAAGTTTGATAATCAGCCAAAATGTTTTAAACACTCCAGAGACATGACCTTTAATCAATGAAAAATTGTTAAATTAACAATGTCTGCTTTCTTGTAACACTGAGGAATGTAAATCTATCTTTACCAAACTTTGTCACAATGTGTATTGGCACAACATCTCAATCAAGTGTAAAAACAATTCAGAATGTCCCATACATTCTAGAATTACAACCCTTGAATTGATGAAATGGCTGGATGGGCATATTTTGCGATAAACAGTGCTTTTGATATCTTTTACTATTTTCTCCAGACTAACTTCTGTATAAATTATGTTGTCTGTTATTTCCAGTCTCATTATCACTAATGTTGGCATATCTTTCATTTGCTACAAAGGGGACGCCTTTTTAACTGTCTGCATCACATGAAAGGTATTAGCAGTAAACCATAAATAGATATAAATCAGGAGTGTTGTTTTCAATAACTATGTTGATTTTCCAGAGGGAAATAATATAAAAAATAATTAACTTCACTCTCAGAGTGAATTTAATTATCTATTACATAGATAGATATATTGTGTATGTAATGAAAGAAAAAGCATTTTTATTCATTTGATTGACAATAATGATTATCCAAAAATATATCATGGAAATACCCAATTCAGTTCTTCATCAGAGAGTAAAAAATATTTTGATACCCAATTTTTTTTCCAGTACCCAAATGATGGTAAAAAGTAGGGGAATTACCCAGTTGAAACAAAATCCTTATCTGTAGCTCTTTTTACAAAATTAAGTATGTCACTAGTGTAAGCCTGTTGAATTCTGACAAATCTGAAGCTTGTAATTCTGTTTCAATTTCAGATGATCAGCTTTAATTTAAATGAACAGACAGAAAATTATAAAAGAAATGAATAGAAAGCACAGTGATTGGACAAGAAGTTCAGAGGGATTTGCTGATATTCTGAACTCTGCTCTGACCGGCAAACGTAAAAGAGATGGAAGCACAACCTTGTCCAACACAACTGAAATGCATGGAAATATATTTGAAAAGTTAGCAATACAGACTGAGGAAGAATCAAGTATGTTAAACTCTTAGTCTTCCTATTCTTGTAGTGATCATGGGTTAGCTTTTAGGACTGATGGATGTCCAGTGCCTTGCTTGCATCCCCAATAAGTCTTCTGATACACTAGCAACTTCAATCTTGAGCACATATAGTCATAATCTTGTTTTTATTATGACATGTATGGATCTTTAAGTCAGGAGTTATTGCCCATGAATCATCCAGCAATGCTTAATTTCCAAATTTCCAACTCCGTCATCTATTAATAAAGTTACTTCAAGTAGTACATGTATTATTTAAACTTTATGATAATGTTTATGGCCATTGTCCCTCAGCATAACTAGGGCTGAAATTGGACGACTGTATACCATCTGGAGTGATGACTGTTAAAAATCAGTAAAGAGTCATGTGATCCAAATATGGGATATCCTGGCCCTCTTGTAATTAATAATTATTGCATTTGAATTTTTTTACCCTTACATCAAATATGTAGATACATGTTGATTGGATTCAGCTTGTCTGTGGACACAGTTTTATATGCTGTACTCTTTCATCTTAATTGAGTGGAATTCAGTATATTTTGCCATATTTAATCTTGACAACATGATGTGTAAAAAAACTGTAATCATTTTTGTCTTTATACCTGTATTGCTTGGCATACTAGCTCAACGTGATTTGAACATTCATGAATGTGTCAGATTATTTTATTTAATAAAAAAAATTAAAAAAATTAAAGATTAGGCTCCCAAGTGGTGAACTAAATTTCAATTGGTCATCATTAAAAAAAAAAGCTGGATTGCAGTTGTGCAGCCGACCTACCAAAATTGCCCATATTAATTTTTATTTTTGCCCCATGAGGAAGCCAATTTTTTTTTATTGGAATGTACAACCCCAGGTCCAATGCCTACCTACTGAAAAAAAAGTGGGTAGCGCAACATTTTAATGATGGCCTTATATACTTCAAAAATTCTTCAATTCTGAAACTAAGGATGAGAATTCAATTCCATTATGCATAAATGACCACCATATGGCCCTCCAATATGATTGCTTAAACAGTTGATGTTATAAAATGAGACCATAATGGAATATAGATTCATGTTAAATCAGCTGTTATGTTTATCTATTGTTACAAGGCCAAGCTATTGCCTGGAGTTCTAGTGAAGATGAAAAGGAGAAGAATGTGAAGCAGAAGGAGCCCACCCCAGTAGCAAAGAAGGTGAAGCGACAAAGGTCTGTGAAGACTCCACAGCTGAGGAACAACACTAGAGTTACTCGTAGATCCTCTCAAGTAAGGAAGTCATGTTTAATATCGTGTCCTGCAATGGATAGATCAATAACCTTTTGAATTTGCATTATCTGACAAAGAATGAGTTTTTTAACATAAATTAGGAAATGATGATATTCCACATGGTAATGTTCTTGGGTGTGTTCTAATGAATTAGATTAAAAGGTTACCAATCAGATCTATCCAAAGTATACAAGCAATCTTATTTCAAGTACTCTAGGATCTGTGATCAAAAATATATTGTTTTAAGTCCTCATTCACATTTTTTTCCAATATATAGGTGTCCAAGACTTCTCCCTAAATAAGAATTTAGTTATTAGACTGATGTTGCAACTGAATGTTGAATTAATATAATGACATTCGGCCATTTGTATCACAGAATATACAAAACATCAAAAGATACTTTGATTATAAATTTTTGAACAAATTCATGTTCTTTTGATACTTTGTCCAATATCATTATATTTTAAAGCTTTGAAAAGAAAAGAAGTATGTATTGATATTTTTTACTCTGACATAACATCTTTAACTGTAATTCAAAGAATCTAAATTACATAACTACAGTACATAATCATGTTATGATAATTCTCAGAGAATAAATGCACCTGCAGTCGTCCCAGATGAAGTAGACATTGTGCAATCAGAATCTGATACAGAACAAAAGGAGGATGGGGCAAATCAATTAGAGGATGCCAAGGGAGGTAAATCCAACCCCAACCATCCATCAAGTACACAACCAAGTACTGATAAGGTGTGTTGAATTACTGGGCATGTTTTGCTTTTGATTATATAAAAAAAAATCAGAACAATGTAATAAGTTTATTGAAATCATACTAAACGAGTTGGTATTATATTTTATAAGAAATAAACTGTCACTTAGAAAAATGAAGAGTTGATAACAGAGTATTGTTATGTGCAAGGCAAGATTAATATAGACAATTTCCTGTTTGTTGAAACAGTCCCAGGACCCAAGTATCCAGGCATTTGACTCTGACCAAGAGAAGGATACACCACCTGGCAGCCAGACCCAGGTTAGTATACAGTACCGCTTGGATTCATTTTGTCTTCAGCTTTACATACTGTTACTATTATAAGCCCAAACAATGATTTGAACATAATTTTATTGACTTTAGCATACAATCGCTCATCGTCATACAAAACACATATATACAAATAACATACACATGCAGGAAAATGGCTATGAACCGATGTATATCAAATATATTTATCATTATAACATATTGAGAATACTGAAGTGATATAAAGATGTGAGAGTGGGGTGCATGGGAGTACCATATCTGTCTATCCATCAAATGTCTCACTTTCAGGCTATAGATTTTTTAACCCTTCAATTGTAGAAGTTTATACTGTATACATAGCTTGCTTATGATCTGATTGACCATTTGCAATTAACTTACATTTCGATTAAAAATAGATGACATTCAAATGTTCAAAGAACTTTCTAAATAATACATAATGAGTACTGAACATTTTACTACTGTATATGCATAAATGGAATGCATATATGTTTTGCAGGGAACCACATCTGAGCCAATCAGTGAGTCCCAGAGCTCTGCCTCCCCTGGTTCCCAGCTTGGAGTGGGTGGCGTCAAAGTCAGTGACTGGGTCAGGTCCTTGTTGCTGAAAACACCAAATAAGAAGGAAGACTTAGAGGATAGAAATGAAGTGGAGGAGTCAGTCAGGAAGAAAAAGAAACAGAAAAAGTGAGCAGCACTGGTTTGATTAATTCTTTTTATTCCCCTACCGATTTTTACACTGGAGGGGACTATAGGTTTGCCCTCTGTCTGTCTGTCTGTCTGTCCGGAAATCTTGATCCCACAAAAATTTTAAAACGGTTTAAGATAATATTATAAAACTTGATATATATGAAAAGATGGCATTATGGAGATTCTGCACATCACTTTTTTTTTTTTTTTCTCAGACCAAAATTCTTGTTGCTATGGTGACGGAAAAAAATATGCACCTCACCAGTAGAGGACTCATGTTGCGTGCAACACCAGTTACTTGTCTTTTCAAGGAACTGACTCATATTTAACCAGTTTATAACAGTTGATCCCTGATGAAGGTCTACTGAAAGACTGAAACTAGTTGGAGATTAAATTTGATTCATTACTACCTGTTGTTGGAGTTTGTGCCATTTATCCCCTTTCTCGTTTTCTCAGTTCATAACAAGATTGGCTTGCACATTTCTTGAGCAATGTTTTTTAAAATTGTAGATGAACACTTTATATGTAGGTAGTGATTATGAAGTTGTTATTTATACTCTTTTGTAATTGATGGCATTTTATTATGCCCACAGTGATTGAAGAGAGATTATGTAACATTGCTTATGCTAAATTAGATTGTGATTTTTAAATTTGAATGTACTAAAATGACAACACTGGGGTTATGAAATGATGATACTATTGATTGATATTTCTCTTGATATTTTAAAAGTCAGTGACAGTTAAATTGAGTGACTGATACATCTTCAGCTCATATTCAAGTCCCTTTTGAATTGAATGGTTATGTTTTGAGTATGAACTTGAAAGTCATTCTTAATAGTTTAAATTTTCAAGAACTTGGCTGTCTGCCCTGTATTTTACAAAACATCTCCGTTTATGATATATTTCAACTCAAATATCTCAAATTATTTATCAAAGCAATATGAAATGATACAGAAATTAAATGCCTTATTCTGTGAGATCCTGCTGAAAGTACTATAGATACTAAATTTCAGTTTTCTTTATTAACAAGTAATGGAGTTAGATTGAGAAGTTTTGTGAAACAGAGGCCCAGATGTCTTTCCATTGTAATACTAGAACAAACTATTCCCTGCTATTTTTCTGGTACAGAGATGGTCTTGCAGAACAGATGAATAAGCTTCAAGCCCGGGACAAGTCATCTGTTCGTATGTGGACACATCAGCAGAATAGACCCTCCTCGTCACAAGGTATTGTGAATAAAAAATATGTGTTACGTAGCATACATGATTTAGCTTTGTTTCTTATAAAATTTATGTAAAATTTTATTTTTACATCATTCATTTTTGGAGTGTAATGCACACTTTTTTTATTTGTCTGACTCCTTCATTTCCACATTTATTTGTATTTGATCATTCAAACATCTTTTTGATCATACTTTAGTCCATATTTGCTGTTTACAATAAATGAAGAATTCAGTAATTCTAGCTTATTTCTTGGTCTGTTTGTACATCGTACATCTATTGAGCTGTGTTACCTTCCCTCAGACACAAAGTCCATCAGTCTGGTGGTCACTGGTTTTGAGAAGCTGTACTCCCTCCAGCTGGTCCGCTGTGTCACCAGCACACTTACACAGGACCAGACAAGCAGCACAGATACTCAGGGAGAAGAGAAACTTGTGATGTTCCCAGCCAGCCAGGCAGAACAACTCAGCATTAGCATCGGGACTAGGTTTAAGATATTCCCACCATGGTGTGTACCTGTAGAAGTTATGTCCTTATCTGATTGTGTTTCATTAATTTTCATGGGACACTTATTTGTTGATTTCGAGGAAGGTTTTATTCACAAAAATAAATCCCATGAAAACCTTCCTTGACATAGACCTCAAGTACTTTAAAACAATAATAAATAAATTAAGATACCCACTTAATTCACTGAAGCATATAACAAAATTTAATGTCAACAAAAATTAATGATTTTACAATATACTGCAAATATAAACATTTTGTTGATGCAGGTTATTGTGGTATTGGTATGAATCACCTCCAGTGATCCTTCTTGTTATGCTATTGTTAAAAACAATGCAACTATTTAATAGGGGCTGATATGGGATAGGACATTTAATGTCTACATTAAATTGGGGGAAAAAGTATTTGTGACACCAAAGAGACTGGTTTAGGTAGGAGACAATAGTATTACAGTCGAACCTGCTTACAAAGGCCACCCAAGGGAAATTACAATTTTGGCCTTTGTTAGCAGGTGGCCTTTGTTAGCAGGTGTCAGGTTTTGTCTGATGTTCTTGACTGTACATATATGTATGTGGTCATCTCTCTCTCTTTCTCTCTCTCTCTTTAAGTTCCAATTATGTGCAGAAAGTTATTTATAGGAGGATATACATATTTTAAATAACAAATGTGAAAACATAATAATGTTTAATAATTGATTTCATAAATGAATAACATTTTGAACAACAAACATGTATTTGTCTTGTGTAAGATTTTCACAGCGTTGTTTTGTTACCATGGAGCTTGAAGACAGAAGAATGAATAAGCAGATACGAAACAGAATGAAAGCATAAGAATGCGTATATGTGTTCGTTTGTTGTAGAATATACGTAATAATCATAGAATAATGTGTATTTGTAATGTGAGAATCGATTCTGATCAACCTTCAATCAATAAAGCAAGTGTTTCTGTGTTAAAACCAACTTTCTCATAACGCGAAAACATGTTACACTCTTTACTATGTCTGGCGATAAAATCCGAGTAATCCACAATTTGAGCGTCGGCTATTATACGGTCCTCAATACCTCGTGTATTTTTAACAGAGATACAGATAAGGTGCTTTTTTTTCCTCTCTCTAAACTCTTTGAAAACAAAACAAACCAAAATATTATTTATAATTAATGACAAGACCGCATCTTAAACACGCTTGAAGCACCGCACTTTACACTCAATCATTGTTATCATTTTCCCGGATTAAAAATGAGGAAGACATCTTGCTAATCAATGCCAATTAAGGTCATCCACACCTGACAAACACCACCTGTACGAACAGTAATGGTCACTATGGAAACCATCCTCGCCACCCTCGATGATTACGGTATTGTCTCAAATCTATTGTTCGGCTCTCACCTAACGGTGTTAGCCGTTACGCAACTTCCTGATGGGGCGCGTCAGTGGCGCGTGGCCGTTCGTACCAGTGTGGGGTACCAAATGGGGTCAAATATGGTGGCCGTTGGTCGTAGTAAGCAGTTGGTCGCTGATAGCAGGTGTAATATAGAACGAAATTGGTCGGGGGGAATTTGAAGTGGCCGTTGTTAGCAGTTGGTCGCTGCTAGCAGGTGGCCGTTGGACCAGGTTCGACTGTATTTAGATCCATTTTTAAGCAAATTATGAAAAACTGGACCTGACTTTTCTTCTTCAAATATATGTAGATGAAGGAGTTTTAATATAAACCAGGCATTATAATCACTTGAATATTGTGTTGGATATATATAATGGTAAGGCACTCAGCATACAAGGGAGATCCAGCACTGTTCGGCCCAGTGTTCTGGCAATTTGACTAGGTGTGGTACAATGTGATATCACAATGATGTAGTACAAAGTCTTTCTCATATTCTTCAAATGAGCTAAATACTATATGTGAGGCTTTAACCCTTTCCCTCATATAGACTCATTTTGACGCACTCAATAGGTGCCACATAAAGCCTGATCTGCAGAAAACCACAGTAAACCTTACCAAATTTAATTACAAAATCCTCATTTCCAGACCACTGAGGAGCAGCGAACAGCATAAAACCTGATCAGCCTGCGAGTTACTCGCAGGCTGATCTGGTTTTATGCTGTTTGCAAAGGTCTTTTCATGATGTCCTCTATGAGGGAAAGGGTTAAACCCAAACTAACAAAGAAACATTGTGGTTTTATTGTAATTACTGTTATGCTGCTTGTATTGACAAATTGACAGGCAGCAGCTAGGTCTGAGTGATGGCCGAGTGATCCTGATGTGTACCAAGTACTGCCAGGTGCTGTCCCAACCTGAAGATGAAGGTGGGGCAGATCAACTGATGCCCACTTCTACAGAGGCTCCAATAAAATATGTAACTGCCACATGGAACTGCCCTTGTATTCAAGGCTGGTATTGTGTTACTAATCATTTTAACTTTTTCCTTTGTCACTCAAACAACATGGTTATACCCCCATTCACAGAGCTTGTTGAGGAAATATGGTGAGTACATGGAAATCACATTGTTTGTCCATCAGTCTGTCTGTCCATTATTCTTGTAAGCACATATTCTCCTAAATAGTTTGATGGATTTCAAAGAAAATTAATACACAGTTAGCACACCATTTTTCGATGTGCTTGACATGAGATATTTTTTGTCAGACACTCTCAATGGAAATAATTTTATTTTACTTTATTATTAAGGCTTCATGGAAATTTTATGCAAAAATTAATCATTATTATGGAAATGTGCATGACTTTAGATATCTGACCACCATTTCAATTAGATTTTATTATATGTGGGAAAGAGCAGTGCAGTTATTCATCAGTAACTCTGAGTGACAGCTCTAATATTTACCATTCTAAATAGTATGCAATGATGCATGAAATCCAGAACTAAGATGATTTCCCACATGGTATATCAACATTTTGTTGGAACAAATTCAGACTCAAATAAACCTCCTGATTTCTGTTACACCTTGTCAGTGACGCAAGTCTGGCTTTCTCCATGTTCAGGTCTATGTCGAAGCAGAACCTTGTGCCCAGCCTATCAGTTCCCAGCTGTGCCAGGTATTATTCAGGTAGGATTCCGGGTTTATTACATTTCTGCTCCATGTAGTTACATTGCAATTATAGGGCTGTATGGTCATGCAGTAATGTTCATTGACTACAGATCTGGCTCGAATTCCACCAACAATACTTAGCGTTAAGTAATTCTTAAACTATGTAGATACACATTCCACCTTTGCTATTTTATGAAATATTCAAGTACATGACTTAGCTGAAATGAATTATTGCCTTAATAGCTAACAAAAACTGTTAAAAAATGAAATAATGGTGTATATTTACTAAAGAAACCAGACTAATGATATTGCCCTTAAGTATTTAAGTTTTACTTAGTACTAAGAATTGTTGGTGGAATTCGACCCTGGACATTGCACGTTTGATCCTGTTGGTTGCAGAATTCTGTCGAATCCTAAGAACTGTCATAAGTGATAAGTTTCTTACAACTATTTACAAACTATATCCTCTCAACTTACTATACACACGGTCAGATTAGGCGCAGCTACGTATAAGGTGCATCCTAACTTTCAGGGTAACTTATTTGGAAAAAAAATCACTTATCATATCGTATGCGGCGAAATCTTGTTTTGAAATTTGCGCCGTTGTACATTTTGACAGAAAGCTATCCATACGTCACCGGGCTAGTCATTAGGTGAACCGTTTTATTTACACATGGCATAAGATTACTGTTAGAACGTTACATTAATGACGGGTAGGATAAAGGTGACACATTTTGTAACATGACATTACTCAACCGTGTCCCCACATTCTAACACTGGGGACCATTGTCACCTGTCAAAATTCTCCCAACTAACAAACATTACGTAACAATTGCCACCTGTCAAATTTCTCCTATACATCATGAGGTCCCGTAAAATAAACTTACTTGCTTATATTGAAAATGGCTTCCATCAAGTTGTTTCAGTTTCTCACGATCATTTTATCATGAAATATACCAGTTGGATAATGAATAAGAATAAAAGCAATAATCTGGTATTGTTTATCGTGGTTTCATATGGACTTTGTGGCGTATTCATTGGCTTTCAGTATATCCATTTTCTGAGATGTTTACCGGTAAATTTCACTTCTCGGTGATCGAAAAAAGAAACCTGAAAAGCTGTATATCATCATATAAGGCGCACCGCACCCCCTCTATAAACTTGAATTATCTTGAAAAAAGTGCGCCTATCTGCCAGGGTATACGGTAGTCAATTTACAAGTCCTAAATCTTTGCACCTTGGAAGATCAAGAAAGAATCTTGCCTCTACTTGTGTCAAGCCAACAACCTTTGAACCAGTGGTCTGCTACCTCTATTACTGTGTTGACAAGGTCTTGAAAGGAACATAATTGTCTTAGTATTCTGGAATGAAACAAGTTTGAGAATTATTATCAGAACAAAGAGGTTACTTTACAGTTATTCCTACATATATCAGTACAGAAACAAGAACATTTTTCACTCTATAGTTCTTGGATTTAATCAGTACTTTTACACATTGGAGTTTCATAAATTTCTTTTTTAACCTCCAGATATTCATTCAGATAGAAATGGATTAAGAAAATTCCGTTGTTTTTGCCAGTGTAATTGTTCTTTATTTTAGGTTTCTACCACCACTCCGGATACAACGGCTTCAGCATCATCATCATCATCGTCCTCATCATTGACAGCTGTGTGTCATTCTTCACAGAAAGACTCTAATTCAAACATGCTCAAGTCTTCAGGCAAACATTCCGGTCACCTGCAGACAATTTCATCATCCAAGTCATCAAAAAGTTTGTTTCAGTCAGTTATGGAAGATAACAACTGTAATTCCTTATTGGAGAGTATTGAAAAAAGCAGGTCAGCAGAGAATGGTCCATGCAGTGAAAGGTCAGAGGTCATCAGCTTTAAAGGTCATGTTCATAGATCAGTTTGGTTCAAAGACCAGGATAATTATAAAAAGTAAGTAATTTGCTTTGGACAAGCAAAATATGTTTACGTCTGGCCAGCACAACTATAAACCATCCAAAGTCTTTTGGGAAATTGCAGTGTGTGTGTATGTCAAAGATATTTTGGTTAAAAAGAAAATGTCTGAACAGCCAGTGTATAATATAAAATTTGAGTCTTATCTATATTAATTTGATCTTGGAGGTTTATATATACAGTCAACATCGTACATGCGACCACCTGTATTAAACGACTTTTTTATTAAACGACCGTTATAAATCCCGCCCGAACGTTTTTACTACATCAATTTATCCCATTAAGCGACTTTTTTATTATGCGACCAGCGACCACATAAACCAAGTCCCAGCACGTAAGATTATGCACAAAATCAACTTTATTGAGCGACCGTGTTGGATTCTGTTGCTAATTATCGTGTACGCTGGAGCATGTGTATATACATCTTTAACACATCCGAACAAACAAACAATTATCCCGATCATAAGTGCTCACCTGAAACCAATTTGTTTTGACCACGCATGACTGCACCATGTGCAACTAAATTCTAAATATAGTTGCTGGTTCCCATTTCAACATTTACTAAGCATAACAAAGGTGAAACCATCCATCCAAATGCCGAATGCTTCGGATATTGGTAAAAGAATATTTGGGAATAAGGTAAATTAATACTTCCGGATGCAATGCGTACCATTAATAATTCGTACCTATAAGTATGTACATTGCGTCTTATGATATACGACCAGGGCGCCATTTTGAAATAAATTTATCGGGGGTTTTTGGATTTATGTTAGACAGGGACATAAAGAAAGCTCATTGTTAAATAATATTTTTTCTTGAAATTGTCCGAATCCATCCATGAATTCGATGTCAAATGTTGTGTTTTTCCACCGAACACCAAATGCAAACGTCAGCCAATGATCCAAGGTATATTTCAACATAACAGCTAAAAAAATCGAAAGATATGACGAAAAATAAACATGTTGATGTTTATTGATATAAAACAACAAAACATTGTGTACTTTACATACGTATTCATGTTGTAATATGATATAACGTTATGAAAAACAAAACAGTTTAGAATACTAGATGAGAACTGTATCCCCTGTTTTTTTTAAATTTCATGTTAAATGATTTAGAATTAATGCCAATACCTTATAGTATTTGCAAATCATTGTGGTGTAGCCTAATATATGACTTGATTGCTTAATGGAGAAAAATCTTAATTTTTGTGTCATTTGCTGTAAGCAGAGGTGACACATAAGGATCTCTTCCCAGTTGTTTGTCTGTCTTGTCTGTCACACTTTATACATCACACTTCTTTCAGCAGGTGACAGGTGTTTCAAGGAACACATCTTGTGTCACATTTCACTTGCAATTTATCTCCAGGTGTCGTCTACTGGTGGAGGATGGACAGGGGTGTGTGTGTCTGCTGCAGCTGACTGAGGACGCCTTGGACCGGGTGAAACTATCCGCCGACACATGTCCCGGACAGACCTACCACTTCTCGGGGCTTTCTGTGGAGGATAGAATTACCAGGGACAGGTATTTTCATATTCAAATCAAGCACAGTCAAACCTGTATCAAGATTAACATACCAATAATAGTAGAGATGTTAACCTCTTAATACCAGTCACCTTGAGATAAAGGCCAGTTTTGAGTTGTACTTGAATGGCCTTTGTTCATGGGTTTTATTAACTTGGCTATGTTTCAATGAAAATAATCAAGGTATTGTCATCCCTCTGTTGTCATCGTCTTCATAGGTGGCATAGGCGTCATGAAAATCTTTAACCTTGGCCATAACTTATAAACTATTAACCTTCTGCCATCAGAGTTCACATACTTGTTAACTATCACAAGGGCTACATTCGTATTATTTAAAAAAAAAAAAATACAGTGAAAAACCTTGGTCATAAACTGTAGACTATTTAACATTCAGTCATCAAACTTCATAAACTTGTTCACTATCACAATGGCTACATTTTCATCAAGGGCCATAACTTTCCTCACCTTTTAAAAAAAAAAATGGACGGTACACGAGTGTTGACATCTGCATGCAGTGATTTTGTTGTATGTTTATTATCTGTCAAAATCTAAAAACTTGCATGTGCATTTTAATGTCACATATTCATGAGCTGCTATATATTTTAAATTTTATAAACAACTATTACCA
The DNA here is from genome assembly GCA_021229015.1 of Solen grandis. Classification (NCBI taxonomy): domain Eukaryota; kingdom Metazoa; phylum Mollusca; class Bivalvia; order Adapedonta; family Solenidae; genus Solen; species Solen grandis. Next base: position 54,967,116 of record CM037783.1, read on the forward strand.
TGTGATATGTTTTTAGACCAATGAAATGCATTGTATTAATATGACTGCCCATATGACAGGGACGGGGCATTGTTCTCCATGGTGGACAGTGTATGGTCAGGCAGGTCTAGTAAACTGGACAGTCAGGATGGTTCCTTCACGCCGGACCTTATACAGGTACCAGTCTCATCTGTTTGTACCAGATTCGTGATTTAACAGGTGCTAGTGGTATGTTCATTCACAGTAGATAACAGATATAGGGGTTCTCTTCACAGTAGATAACAGGTATAGGGGTTCTCTTCACAGTGGATAACAGATATAGGGGTTCTCTTCACAGTAGATAACAGGTATAGGGGTTCTCTTCACAGTGTGTAACAGACATTTGGGTTCCATCATGTTGTTTGGTACTCAACTGTACGTAACCTTGAATTTTGATTTCTTTTAAACATTTAGTCATTTCAATTGTTAATTTACATACTTTTTTTTTATTTGATTTGACGAAGTACCTTTTTATTACAGAGGTAAGATAAATGTGTTAACAGTGTGAGTTGCCCTTAACTGATTAGTTATCCCTCAGTGAATTCCTGTCATATTCACAAACATAGCTTATTGTCAGGATTGCTTCATAATGGACTTACCATATAGCCCTTGTCTATGAGAGTGTAGTATTTATTCACGGTTCTCTCTTTTGGTTTCAGAAATATGCAAATCGGCCTTAAATATGCAACTCAGCCAGAAATATTCAAATCAGCTCATCATATCCAAAAGCTTTATTGGGATATATTTTGAACAGTGGTTGTCCTGATTTGCTCTAAATAATATATGTGTTATTTGTGAGCAGTTGACTTAGCTGTGATAAAAAATAATACTGTACTGTAAAAGCAAGGCTTAAATACCACTTCAAAACAAGGAAGTTCCAATACAATTTTGCCAAAAAAACAGTTTTGCTTTTTTCTTAAGTTTAGAATTTGCAATTTCTCTCAATATTGTTTTGTAGGATTCCCCAGCTCCACCTGGCTTCTGTTATGTTCTGTCGGAGGACACTAAGAATTCCCTTAACATTCAGCATCATCATGACAACTTGTTACCTGGGCAGCAGGCAAAATACAAGCCATTAGAAAGTATAACAGCATTACCACCTACCCAGATGTGTAGATGTTCTTGTATAGGGAAGCTGTTGTATACACATCTACAGGTGAGTCTGTCTGTTCCATTGAATATCTGCAAAGAAGATGAATGGAAAGTATGCATGTTTTCAGTGTTTGTCCTAATTTAAGTTACATTTGATCTTAATTAGATCAAGGTCTGACATTTGAAACTAATAACCACATAGTAAGTGTTCAGTTTTTGTATCACCTGCTGTAAGCAGAGGTGACACATAGGGATCACTTTTCTGTCATCTATCTGTCCGTCACACTTCTTCTGTCATGCTTCAGCAGGTGACAAACAGGTGTTCCAGAGAACACTCTTGTGTGTGCTAGTAGTACAGAATGTAAAAATGATGTTTTTGGTACAACGGAATAAGGTTGAGATTGTAAGGATCTTTTTTTAAATACATTTAAATATCTATCTAACTGTAACAGTAAATATGTGATCTTTCTACCCAATTTACTTAGTAAATTTAACATTTCTATTATATTATTCTTAATATCCAGAAAACTGTTTCTTCTTCATCTTCTGACTCCATCTCTCTCTCTCTCTCTCTCTCTCTCTCTCTCTAATGCTACATTCAGTGAATCATGGCAGGTAGACAAACATTCTGCTGTATTACAGAGTGGCCAGAGTGCAGGATCTGTAGCATATGTGACAGACAGCAGCCTTGTGGATGCTGGGCCTGACCCCTACCTAAAGGTTGTGATAGATCCCAAATGTGGGGTTGACTGGGATGGTCTTGTTAAGTCAACAAGTGCTGTGATACTCAGGGATTTACTGTTTTACAGAGGTAGGGAGGTACATCAGATTTCATATGTAATCATACAGTAACCATATTTGAATGTGAGAGGTGGGATACTCTGGAATTCTGCCTGTCCCATCTGGTCCTCTTTTGTTTAAAATCTCTAGACTGTTTAAACTTAAGTCCCCTGCCGGTTCACAAAAGGGGACTATAGATTTGCCCTTGGTCCCTCCATCTTTCTGTCCGTTTGTCCATCCGTCCACAAAAACTGGATCCTTTGTTAACTCAAAAAGTACTTGGAATATTTTCATGAAACATGGATAGATGGCAATATGGAGATTATGCTCATCATTTTCTTTTGTCCCTATGTTGAGGCATGTGGTTGCTATGGCAACAAAAAGACTTGAAATATCACAAAAATGGTCATATACTTTGAAGCCCTATAGACAGACATCCATTTTAAACTTGCTGCATGTTTTGAGACTCAAAAGACCAGTTCATATGTCATGTCCCATAACTCTGACCTTTGATTTTACAAATTTATCCACCTTTCTCACAGTGAAAATTTTCCAAAAATCTACATTTCCTTGAATATTTCTGGAACCTATAGATGCATTTGATTGGGACTATACAAACTTTATTTGTGTTATTGAACTTATACAGAACCTATACATCTTAAAGGCATTTGAGCAGGTTTTTCCAATGGACAGATTTTTCTAAAAAATTGCATACATGTATAAGTACTTTTGACTTAAACTAAAAGATATATGAAATAAAAATAGGGGGTCACCACGCTTGTTTTAGAGATCAAGCTTATGGTAGAGCATCACTATTTGCTAAAATTTGTTGAAAAAAGATGACATAAAAAAAAAGATTTTGTTTCTAAATACTGTAACAGCATATTATAATGATATTTTTAAAATATTTTTATCACTATCAACTAATACTACTTTTTATTGAAATTTTAGCCAAATTTGCATAAAAGCACTAAAATGTGACTTTTTGTACCTTCAAAATTTGGCAAATATACTTTTGATGATATTCTTATTACACGAATCTTAAATTTTGGGCTTTCTTCTATCATTCTACTTAAAATAAATGAGAAATTAAAAAATTTTTTTTTATCAAAATCAGCCATAACCCACTGAAATGTCCTTAAGTCAAGTCTTACAGATCACACAGCAAGGTGCATTTGTAAGTCTGTTCTTTTTACTGAAAGAATTATGCACCTTAGCACATGTGCTCAAGATGAGCTTTTGTGATCACCCTGCGTCCATTGTCCGTTGTCAACATTTTTCTTTAAAGTACATCTCCTCTAAAAACGCCATACAGAATTTGATTAAAGGTGATAGGGATGATCCTTGGGTAAACCTTCATAAAAGCTGCTTAAACTTGATCAGTGTAGAAACCTGGTTGCCATGGCTACAGAAAGAAATAAAATATGAAAACTTTAAAAATCATCTTCTTCAAAACTACTGGCCAGATATCATAATTTTCAGTACAGTTGTTCCTTGGGTAACCCTCTACCAAGATTGCTAAGGTTATTCCGATCTGTGTCCGCCAGGGGCGAGGCTAATTTGCCTGAAATGTATATAGTGAAAACTTTTAATGACATCTCCTCCAAACCGATGGACAGAATTTGATTAAACTTGGCAGGGATGATCCTTGGGTAAACCTTCACAAAAGTTGCTTAAAATAAACTTGATCCATGTAGAACTCTGGTTGCCATGGCAACAGAAAAACATATGAAAACTTAAAAAAAAACATCTCCTTCAAAACTATTAGCCAGATTTCAAAATGTTTTATTACAGTTGTTCCTTGGGTAACCCTCCACCAAGATTGCATAAATTATTCTGATCCGTAAAAAAACATGGCTGCCAGGGGAGGGGTTAATTTGCCTTAAATGTATATAGTGAAAACTTTGAAAGACTTCTGCTCCGAAACTACTGGCCAGATTTCAAATTGTTTTGGCACAGATATTCTATATGTAACTCTCTACCAAGATTGCTAAAATTATTTTGATCCATGAAAAAACATGGCCGCCAGGGGGGTGGGGGTGGATACTTTGCCATATATGTATATAGTGAAAATATAGTGAAAACTATAGTGACCTGTATTCCAAAACTGCAGGCCAAATTTCAGAATTTGTTTGTCACAGGTGTTCCTTGGGTTTCTCTCTACAAATGTTACTAAAATAAACTTGTTCCATGTAGAACTTTGGTTCTATGGCAACAAAATGAATATTACCAGTTTTTTTGTGTGTGTGGTTTTTTTTTTTGTTTGTTTTTTTATTTATTTATAAATCTTCTTCTCTAAATATGTTGGTAAGAATTTTATTTAACAAAAATGATAACATCATTACCTTCTACCAAAATTGCACAAACAAAGCTTATCCCTTGAAAATTCATCTTCCTAGGGATTTGGCTGATCAATATAGAATGATTAAAAATAAAAGAAATCTTCTTTGATTTTTAGCTCACCTGAGCAAAGCTCAGGGTGAGCTATTGTGATCCCGTGAGTGCCCGTCGTGCGGCGTCAACAATTTTTAGTGTTAACACTCTATCACCTTTATTTCTTAAGCAATCATCTTCAAACTTTAAGACAATGTTTATGACCATAATGTCTCGATTTAGTTCGATTATGGCTGAGATCCGTCAATTAGGTCAGGAGTTAAGCCCCTTTTAATATTAAAAAAAAATGCCAGATATCACTTTGTTTACACTCTAGCATCTTCATCTTATGAGCAATCATCTTCAAACTTTATGACTCAATTGAGTTCAATTATGGCTGAGAATTTTTATTGTTTACACTCTATCACCTTTATTTCTTAAGCAATCATCTTCAAACTTTAAGACAATGTTTATGACCATAATGTCTCGATTTAGTTCGATTATGGCTGAGATCCGTCAATTAGGCCAGGAGTTAAGCCCCTTTTAATATTAAAAAAATGCCAGATTTTACTTTGTTTACACTCTAGCATCTTCATCTTTTGAGCAATCTTCTTCAAACTTTATGGCAATGTTTATGACCATAATCTCACATTTGGGTTCAATTATAACTGATATTGACAGTTAATTTAGGAGTTATGCCCTTTTCACCATAAAAAAGTCAGATTTCACTTTTACACTCTAGCATCTTTATTTCTTGAGCAATCATCCTTCTCAGGTGAGCGATCAAGGGCCATCTTGGCCCTCTTGTTTAAACTTTAAGACAATGTTTATACCCATAATCTCGCAATCGGGTTCAATTATAACTGATATTGACAAGTTAATTTAGGAGTTATGCCCTTTTCACTATAAAAAAGTCAGATTTCACTTTTACACTCTAGCATCTTTATTTCTTGAGCAATCATCTTTCTCAGGTGAGCGATCAAGGGCCATCTTGGCTCTCTTGTTTAAACTTTAAGACAATGTTTATACCCATAATCTCGCAATCGGGTTCAATTATAACTGATATTGACAAGTTAATTTAGGAGTTATGCCCTTTTCACTATAAAAAAGCCAGATTTCACTTTTACACTCTAGCATCTTTATTTCTTAAGCAATCATCTTTCTCAGGTGAGCGATCAAGGGCCATCTTGGCCCTCTTGTAGTTTCAAATCATCATCTTATTGCCAAAAATGCCTAAACAAAGTTGATCCCTTGGTCAAAATACATGGCCACCAGGGCAGAGCCTGTTTTTCTTATATGTATGTAGTACACATTTGAAAAAACTTCTTGCCCAAAAGTATATATTGGATTTCAAATTTTGTTTTAAGCTCAAGACTTGAAATTATTTGGATCCATCTAAAGATATGGCTGGCATTGGGCAGAGCCCATTTTCCATTTGATATTTGCTGTTTATTTTCCTTCCACTAACACCTTGTTCTCAGGTGAACGATTCCAGGGCCTTCATGGCCCTCTTGTTTGAACAATTTTTTCCCAATTAAAAAGGAAGCTTCAAAAGTGGCGTCATACAGTTGGTTGTGCAGCCTACCCATGAACTTGGAACTATCCTGGATACATTGCCTCACTATAACTAACATTGCTTTACCAGCATGCCTGTGTACTATTCCGACCACCACCTAATCTCTGTCCACATTAAAAAAAAAAACATATTTAATTATGTATAAATAATCATATTATATAAAACAATTACATACCTTCATGCATCATTAACAACAAACTATTGATTTCCACTAACTTATTGCCAACATTTGAATTTTGGTTCTATATAGTTTCACAAGGCCCTTGAAACCCAGGATCTACATTTTCTCAATGGGTACGACATGTATTTTAGGTACTGTATGTGCGGATGGCTACTCATCAGCTTTCCAGCTGACCAGCACCTCACAGCCAGAAGATGAGACCCTAATGAACACTGTCCAGTCCTTGTCTTCACTACACGTGCAGCTGAAACCGGTCAGCACCCCCATGAAGACAGCTGACCTCTGTATGGTGATAGGTATGTTACTGGTTTCTTATTAACCCTTTCCCTCATAGAGGAAACCATGAAAAGACCTATGCGAACAGCATAAAACCAGATCAGCCTGCGAGTAACTCGCAGGCTGATCAGGTTTTATGCTGTTCGCTGCTCCTCAGTGGTCTGGAAATGAGGATTTTGTAATTAAATTTGGTCAGGTTTAACTGTGGTTTTCTGCAGATCAGGCTTTATGTGGTACCTATTGAGAGCGTCAAAATGAGTCTATTAGGGAAAGGGTTAAACCTCTGCTTCACAAAGTGAAGGGGTCATATAGGAATCATGCATGTATTGTCTTGTCACATCCTGTTCAGTATCTTTTCAAATTGTTGAGTCTATTGAGAGGTATTTATCCCCCTCAGTAATTGCTCTTATTTAGCTGTTGCTTGCTGGTCTATGATACAGCTTATAGGCATTTACAATGCTAAGTTTTGTAGAGTGATGGCATCCTAAGGGATTCTTGTCTTCATATACATCAGTATTAATCTTTTTACAAATATTTCATTAAAACTTTCCCACAACATGAGTAAACAAAAAAAGGTTAGGAGTATCCTACAAATTTTTTTTTACAATTTCTCAGTCATTCCAAAATACAGCAGTTTTTTTTTTCTACATTTTAAGAGATACTTGGCTGATGTTTAGTATGTAAATGTACTATGGTGATTGCATTTTGTTACCGTATGCACATTTTTTTAATAGACTAATGGCTCTTGGAACTCAAAATTTTTGCTCTAGATTGAATACCAGATTATGGTATTTGTGAGGTAATGATGTATCTAGATTTTGCCATTTATCTTTCAAGTAATTGTTTTAAAGCTGTCTCAGTATATATAGAGATATATGTTTCAAGGTAAGATCAGCGATGTAGATGAGGAGACTGCCTACAGCTGGGAGGAATGTGTTTACTGTCACAGTGACAATGTTGTCACAGGGACAAGCGGCAGGTGAGTTTGGACGTCAGTATACAACCAAGAAAGTACTTGTAGACAGAGATTGTGAAATATTGATTGTGATGTATTCATTGCTTGTTGTGATTCTGAATTATAGATGTGCAAACAGCATCAGTCATTTAGTGAGTGTACTGGTAATATCCCCCTTTAGTTGATAGTCAATGGACTGGTTGGCTCAGTGTCAGTGGCTTGATTTCACCTTAAGGCACAATTATATCTGAGAGGTGGATAAACATCAACTTTCTCTATCCCAACTTTAACTTTTTCATCAGCAGAATCCAGGTCTGTAGCTCATATGTCAAGGTTCAACTTAGAGGCCGAATGTCAACCATGGGTACAATAGGCCTGAGCCATACTCACGAAATATCCTTAATATCCGTCTTAACTTTGGTAAATCTTTTGAATCCTGTATTTTCTGGACCATTTAGCTCTCATACCAAACAGGTTATCAACCAGATAAAAGAAACATAGTGTATCTAAGTGAAGGAATAATAAAGACTTCTCTCTATCAGAATTAATTGATTTTGACTTGAGGTATTGTCAGGGCTGTAAACAAAACCAGTAAAATAACTGGTTTTATAATGACCTAGGTCAAAAAAGTTGATTTTTCAGTAAACCAGTATTAAGCAATTTCTGCCAATTCCAATTTTTTACACAGCAGTGATGTGCATTGTCGAGCATGTAAGCGGACAATGAGTGAGTCCCGGACCCAGATGAAGATGGAGGTGATAGTAGACTGTGACTCAACACACATACTAGTCCGGATAGATGTGAGTAAAATCTGTAGGTGTGACTTGGAAACCAGTCTGCTATTGGCTGAAAATATTGCTGTCACTTATATATTTTAAACTTGAAATTTACTTAATTTACTTAATCGCAAATCCTCACAACTTGCGTTTATTACTCATAATGGCATGGATAGTGACAAATGTAGCAAAAAACTAAAGCACCTGCAGACAGCTGTATCCTCTCACCTACATGATTTGCAGTCAAACTGCAGAACAGATAGGCTGCATATTTGACTTAACACTCAATTTTGAAATAAACAAATACTCAATTATTTTCAAATTGATTTGTAACTTAACATTTAACAACTTAACATACTTAAAATCTTTAATACTCAAAAGGTTTTGTATGGTTAGGGTAACTTGTAATGGTAAATTTTGGTCCTGGACCTATTTTATTTTCTTTAAAATATAATTTAGGTTATCATGTGACATATGTAACAAGTTATGTTTAGCTATTATTTACGGAAATAAAGAAATATTGAAATATTCAACTTAATACATAAAATATTGAAATACTCATTTAAGACTTAAAAAACTTTACGGTAGTGAGAGATTATACAAAGAAGCCTATCTGTTCCTCTGGTAACAGTAGGCTATCCAGTCGTTGTTCTGTGTTCCACAGCTACTTCAGTCCACTATAGAGGGCCTCCTGCCTTTAGAAGATGGGGATGAGGATGGCTATGAACTGACCAGTGTCCTCAACAAGGCTATTGGTCCCCTGCACTGTTTAGTGACCAGCCTCTCCCTGGACTCGGCCCTACCCTACAGGATGGTCCTCAGGGAGATTCAGACTACATGACTACTGCTACACCATATCAGCTGCCAATTTGAATTGTATACACTGTGTGTCCTAGCAACATATCCTGCATTACTAACGATATACTGGCTTGTGTTGAGCAGTGGACAGGCAGCATATCATCTATTGCATTCTTTTATAACATTTATTCAACAATACTCAGTGTTTGATCTCCAAGGTAAAGAACAGATGGATTAGTAGAGGATCAGCTTTTTCTAGATACCTGAATTATCTGTCCCTTTGAAGGTATATTTTATGATACTGTAATGTACCTATTTGTTTATTTACAGTAGATCATCCTTTTTCGTGATTACAAATCCACAAAAAAATAAACATACATAATGTATTTTTGAAATCAAATGGCATGAATGTTATTGTCCGTGTGAAATGTTGATTTCACAGGTGTTCTACAGGGACATAACATTCAAAAGTGTGTACTTGTCCTTCTAATCGGTTTCTATATATTTCCAGTACCATCTACCAGGGAACATTATGATTGACTGCACACACAGGGTGATTGAAACTTGATGTCTCCACTATTATACTTTCAAACTTGCTACCTCAGAATAAGTCTTTTATTGACTGTTAAATGTTCATTGACTAATACAGTGTAGCTCCATTATGATACTATATATTGGTCTAAGTCTATATACTGCATTATGCTGGACCACTTTATATAACTAGCGAAAACAGACCTTAACTGCATTTTTTTTTATCTAATAATGAATCATGTTTGTACAGTATTGGATTTGCTCTCTAATGAAGCATATTATAATGGTTGCACACCATATTAAATGTTTGCAACACAAAAAAAATCTGTACTGCAATGAAAATTGTAAATTTATGCTTGTGATTATGTCTGACATCTTTATTGTTTTGTTTTTTTGTTGTTGTTTTTTATTTTGACATACATTTTAGGATATTCGAAAATATTATTGTGTGTGTGTATATATATATATATATATATATATATATATATATATATATTGTTTTATGCATTGAAATTTGTAACTTCATTGACTTTTCAGAAAAGTGTATACAAGAAATTTGACTTGTTTTAAAGTTAGAAAGTTGTTATTCTTGAGATAGTTTTGTCCCATACCATACCATTATCTCATCATTTAACAGTTGTAAACCTGGCAGCATCTTTGTTGTTTATGCAGCACACTGGCAGCTATCTTGTCTATGTAATTGTGCATCATTCACACTCTCTCTCTCTCTCTCTCTCTCTCTCTCTCTCAAAATTAGTTTACATCAGAAAATTAAGTTTTATGGTTGTAAAACACCATTTACAAAATTATATGAAAATATGGTTGTTATGTAAAAAGGTCAGTATTTTCAGTTTGAAATTGTCTTCTCCTCTTAAAGCAAATTAACCCTCTGAGAGGTGACATTGTATGCAATTTATGATAAGTTGCATTAAATCAAAATGAAAATGAGCTTCCTTTATATTGCAAATGTGTTATGTACCCACCAACACTCCCATGTGAATAAAGTTTGGGTTCAAGGATATAAAATGATATGTCCATTTGTCTATCCATTTGTCTGTGACTCTCAATGTTGTAATTCTTTATATGTGTTACCCTCTAACATTAGAGCTTATACGTTATACACAGTTTTCATAGGACCGATGGTGTCCCATTGTCTTTTTT
>CM037783.1:54977732-55027732 GCA_021229015.1 Solen grandis
AATATTCAATTTTTACTAACTACGTGTGCGTCCGCAAAATGGCGAGAACTCATAATGATAAGGCGAACAGCCTGAAATATTGAACTATCGTGAGCACCTTAGATTTTAAATGTCTTACGGCCATAATTGAATACTTTTATGAACAATTCTGAACACTATTATAACTTAAAAATAGTATATAATCTTAAGAAGATGTTTAATTGAACGAATAAATGTCACTTACTGGCAACACATTCTCCAATCGATGGAGAGTAACTGTATCCCGGGTCGCACTTGCAAACACCCTCGTAACAGCCGCTGTTTATAATGCTACAAATAGTAGCAGCGTTGCAGGTTTTATTGATGAATAGCCCCGGTGCGTATGTATCCTATAATAAATATAGTGTAGCTCGGTAATGGGATAATAACGTGAAAAAAAGTCTAGAAATTCCCCTGAAACTATCATGATGAGAGGAAAAAACACGTGACTTTCATAATACCAATTCCTTTTGCATTAATATGAGTTTTGATTATTAGTAATTTTCCAATAACAACTTTTTGCAGTCTTGAATTGTAAGACCCATGTATATTTCAAATTTTGGTAAAAAGTTTTTTTACAGAAGTTATTTAATAATGTCAACTTTTCAAATCGTATGTATATTTTCATTGTACTATTAGCTTCTTCTCCATTTATCCATAGATGAGATACATTACCAAATCCATCCCTCCATAGATAACTCCACAGTCAGCAGGCAGCACGCTAGTATCCTCCGAACCGTTCACAACCCGGCACGACTGATTGCCCGGATGATACAAAAACGAGGAGCAGATCTCAGAGTGAGCACAAAGCATGCCACACTGAATACTGTTAGGAACATCTCCAACCTCTTCAATCATGAGTCCATAGCTGTGATCGCACGTGAACGTCGTCTTAAAGTAAGTCCCATTCAAAGTTGCAAAACTGACGGCTGCGCATAAAATGCCCACAAGCAGAATTATTTCCGGACGATACATGACCTGTGTTAAAATAATACAAATAAAAATATTCCCCAAATAATTATCTAAAATTATCTAAGTCTGTTTTTTTTAAAAAATTTTTTTTTAAAATTTTTTTTATTTTTTTTAAGATTACTTATAACATATTTTTTTCAAATCACAATGAATCATGTTTCAAATGCGTGTTAGATTTTTATTTAATATACAGCCGATGCTTTTTTTTCTTCATAATTTTCATGAAATACACGTATAGTAGAGTAATTCCTCATTAAAAATAATTTCGAAGATGGTATACACATTTAAAAACTATCGTTGCAGTTTCCTAATTTTTTTTTTAAATCATTCAGAATTTCATGATTCTTTGTGTTTTGATAGTACAAATGTATATTATCTGATCTACTAAAATATAAAATAAAAACAGGGGATCAAAAAGTATCTTTTTTTTTCCAGTATACCCTATATAGAAGCAGTTTAGAATGAAATTTCATCTGTGAAAACTAAGTCTATTATTTTTCTTGAAATTATTTGTAGTTTTTAGTAAATGTTATATCATTACTAGTATTGATGAAACATCAAATGTAATGAAACAAAATGAATTTAGGGCTTCCTAAGTTTACATCTGTTGCTAAATATTCGTACATAAAACACACCGTTATTTTGGGGGGAAAAAGTACAAACCAACAGTACTTGTTTTAAATTTTACAAATCTAAAAAAAAATAGATTTTTCTTATTTTTTCAATGATTACATTAAGGTAGTTATCTATGGATAAAAGCTTAAAAATAAGTCACCAGGCTTAGACATTTACAGTTTGTTTGTGGGGAATTTACCTAGGGGAAATCTAACTTTGGAGTAGATAAATACTTATTCATATAAATATTAGTAGGCCTGTATTCCTACTAAACCTGTGTACAGGCAAACAAAATTATTTTTAGTAACAATGACCTTGACTTTGTTCTAATCAATCCAAATCTTCCTCTTCCAAAAAGACAACAACAACAACAAAAAAAAAAAAAAAAAAAAAAAAAAAAACGGGCTAGCGGGTTTTGAATGGCTGTCTGCTTTATATTTGTGAACATGCACGATTTCACATCCAGAATGGGGTAATGTTCATACTACTGATTTGTTCGAAATTCTTGAACTTGATTGACTTTATTTTATTTCATTGAAATAAATAAGTTTAATGTATATAAACAGAAAAGTGTGTTGCTACCCAGGATGTATTCTTAAGACTCCGTCCATTTCTACACCGACGGATATGGCCGAGTAGTAATTATATTGTTGTATTACGACGTGATATCGCATGATTGTCTCGTGAAACATTAAACCAAATAAACAAAATCTGATAAAAATGTTCTGAAAATAATATAATTATTCTTACAGTATTTAGGAATGTTTATTTACTCTGTGTGTGTGTGTGTGTGTGTGTTTTCTACATCTTTCATTAAACAGCTGTTTTAAGCTATATTCGCTAGATTGCGGACCTTGCATTATTAATTCATGTACATGTACATGGTTGTCTTAATTATAATCTAAAGTACTTGCATACCAAAGGTGTTAAATCGTTATAATTCCGTATCACATTCCAATCACAGCAAAAAACTTTTTTTATGAAATGAAGGAAGATAGCTTACTAGTTTTATGTTAATAAATCGCTTTCTAAACAAAATGTGTCTAGACCATAGTTGTTCATACAATAAGGAAGCTCAGATTCTACACACAGTATTCTCGGTAAAGAAAAAAAAAGGTTTGTTTCGTATACCATTTAAAGTTAAAATTTGCACATGCATATTAATGAGGTAAAGGGCTAATAAATTATATTAAAGAGAGTACATGTATTACCTTCGGGTCGCAAACAATCCATTATAATATCAATATTTTCATAATCACAAATGCACTCCATAATGGTCATTTAATACTCATAAAATATTTCTGAATAAAGTGTACAGTTAAATGAACGAAAAGCAGTAGCGTTACCTCATTCTTGAGATTTTACGTGTCTTTTTCAAGACGATAATACTTATAAATTACACAGAATGAAAAATGTAAAGAAATAGTAGTAGCAGCAGGAATTGAAGACGCTACTGATATTATTTATGAAATAGAGTTTTGCTCACCTTTTGAATGTTGGTACCCTCTAGGACGAAAAGACAACTAATAAATTTCAGAGAAAAAAAAAACGTTCCAAATGACAATCTGAAGTTTTTTTATGTTTAAATATAGGAATATTAATGACCCCCTCGTTGAAATTGATTTTCCTGTATCAATTATTCATACAATGTATCCATCAAATTCAAGCTCCCGTAGATATTACCGATGATTAGATTATTTAAACTTATATATCATAAACGATGAAAATAATATAAATATTAGCATTGCATTTTACGCAAACAAAGTTGTGTAGAGTTTGCGGCCGTTGAATAAATAAATGACAAATATCGTCAGTATGTTTGTAAAGGAATAAGTAGGATTCCCCCAAAGGTAAATTTGAACACATTCAAGAGAGTCTTGAATATTGATAATTACGTGTCAACGTCAAACATCATTTTTTTTATTTTTTTTTTTATTTTTTTTTTTTTTTTTTACTAGTTTACTCTCTGGTCCAGTGCGCAATATAAGAAGTTTTCGAAAATCAACTGAATAAACAATAAGAACCATTTTCAAATTTTCAAGTTTATTAGCATAATTCAGCAAACACAGTTTGCCTTCAGACATTTACAAAGTTAGACAATAAACTGATATATAAACAGCAAAAACGTATCAAGGGTATTGAACGAATAATAAAATATTCCTTTATAAATTTTGATATATTATTTAACTTTTTTTTATTACTAGATACCATAATGGTTTAAAATTTATTTTTGAAGATCATGCTGTATTATTCACATTTTGATGAATGCTATAATATCTTGACATAAAAGTAAATTATATTAAGGTCCTATCGGGTATAAATTACATTGTTTACATAATATAATTTCTTTGTTAATTCTATTATGTCTTCCCAATTCAATTTCCAAGTCATGACAATACAATCTAAGGCGAATGACTGTTTTTAATATGAGTCATTATTAAGTTTCATAGGAAGACGTAGTCTCATGATTTTTTTTATATATATACAATAATTCAATTTTGACGTATGATTTATAGATGCCCCCCAGACATAGATATACTGACTGTTTACTCTTATTTTATGCAAAGAGTATAAGTAATTTCAAACTCATTCAATAATTTGAGAAAACCAAGTTATGCGACGTCGATCATTATACTATTTCGATGATGGGTTCGCAGATTTAATTACTTTAATCAAAATCTTATTGATCTTTATTTTTTTCACCATGCCCCGAAGGCTCGATCTGATCTTACAGAATACCTGTATATGTAAAGTTAACACCCAAATATATAAATCTGCTAATAATTCCAATCTTCTCCTCATTAATAAAAATCAATGTTCAATTACTTTTTTCAAAGATACAGCCTAATTTCAATTAACATTTCTTTTAAGACCCCATTTTTTTAATATTGATAGATATTATTAATTTGTGCAAACATTCAAATTATTATCAATAATTCAAGATTTTATTCATTTTATCTTTTTAATAAATATTAGTTATTATATCATTAGACAAGGAAAGACAACCTGCATATAATATCAAAGAAATTTGATAAAGGCATAGTTAATTATAATTTAAAATAAAGTTTGAATGCATCATAATGCGTTTCATCATGTCAATCAGTTGATGCCAAACTGAACTAACTTTATCCATAACGCATCTCTTTTTCTGCTTATATAATTTCCTGTATCATGTTTTTAATGGTACATTGTCAAAAGAGATCAATTTAGCAGGGTACTTTTTTATGATTCCTATATACATGTAATAATATAAACTAACGTCAGTTCAATATGCTTAAGAATGATAATAGAAAAGATGAGAAACAATAATAATCCTTTTACCACACTAGGGTTCATACTGAGCCATAGCAAATTAAACAAAATAATGATAATTCTTAATTTGATAAACATGAAAATTTCTGAATGTTAATGTCTACGTATTTAATGGAATGCTACCTTTTCACAGTTTTCTTATTTTTGTAATCATATTTTTTTTCATTAAGAGTACTTAACCTCTACCAGAGATGTGAAATCCTTTAATGTAGCTCCGTGCCTCTACCAAGATAACCACGGTACCCTTATGAAACATTAAGAAATCTTGTTTATCTCCATGATAGGTCATGAGGTCCGAAATGTAGCGGAACCATCTTACCTTAATAAAACACATAATATCATACTACGACCTTCTGATGATTCATAATAAAACAAATATCTGAACTTACGTAGGATAATGCGTTGCAATCGAGATATGTCTGATGAAAGTTAACCTCATATAGACGAACTATCAAACAGAAACATGTAGGAAAAATAAAAGTCAAAAAAACATATTTGATACCCCCAAACAATCATATAGAAAATTATCGCTCACTGAAATTATTTCAATCACAACTATACATTCGACTGCAATACCAATTTGCACATGCGCAAACGGAATTTAAACCCATTTTAATTTGACATATCAATATATACTCATGCCTTTATAACAGTAATACATGTATACAGTACTGAATACTGTCCTGACCCCAGAAAAAAATCTCTGACCGATTTGCAAAAAAAATAAAAAAAATATTTAAAATGGCGGCCATGCACAAGACGGAGACTTTAAAAAACCCACAAAGAGTCGCGCTAAGTGTCCAAATGAAACTGTATAAATTACAACAAACGAGGGGCCGCCGTGGCCGAGCGGTTACAGTCGTGGACTACAAATCTCTCAGCCCCTCACCGCTGTGGGTTCGAATCCCGGTAGGGACTTAGGATTTTTCATGTGAGGAAGCCTTCCAGCTGGCTTGCGGTAGGTCGGTGATTCTACCCGGGTACCTCTGTGTACTCGGGGTCTTCCTCCACCTGTAATTAACTGGACGTCGCTATATGATTGAAATACTATCGCAGCGACGGTAAACCCAAATACAGCAACAATACAACAACAACAACAAATGAAATGACAAGGAAAGGAGATCGACGATCCGCGGCGCTGATGCACTCGAGACCGGCATTGCCAAGAGCACGTGCATGTTTGGGAACAGCTCTTCGTTCATGTCGATCTAAAGTCTCCGGAATCGATGACTGTCGATTGTCCACGGCACGACATCTGGCTCACTCGTATCTCACTGTCGAATTCTTTTAAATTGCGAACAGCAAGTCTGTTTCAAATGCTCGGTACTCGTATATGGCCTGAGGTGAAGTTGGCAATATAAGACCCATCAGGAATTAATGTCAGATTAATATCATATTAGTTACTCCTCCTGTTGGAGAAAGTGAACTCGTGGAAACACTATTGTCCGTTTCACTGTCGCTAAAAACATCAATTGACAATATTTGTTGCCATATTGGATGGCCACGGGGAACACAAGAAAAACAATCGGGTATTAATCAAAATACGTCCAAAGGACAAAGAACTTCGAGATTTACTGTAGGTTCTGACTATGCACGAAGATCGTAGGCCTATAGATATGAATTTTGTAATAATTTTCTACGTCAATTCGTTCACAAAGACTTCGCTTATTAAACGCGGGTAAGGCGACGATTTTTATTGCGTTTATTGCGTTTTTTCATTTCGATTTTTCAAATCAGGCACGACCTTGTCTTCTATGCACGGTAAGAACGGTAAGGTATTAAACTTATATAGTCTACAACGAATCATCACAAAAGGCATAATTAACGAAGAAATAAATCTAAATGTCAACAGTTTGAACATAAAACAAGTCATTTCTCCGGGACATTGTTCGTTACGGAGCACAGTCTCTCTGGTAGAGATCGTAAGAGGCCGAAACCATGTAAGCCTGTGGTTGGGTGAGGGCTGTGTCCACAGACAGGAAACAGTTACTATTTAGAAGGTTGTACTCAGCAGTGCGGCAGACGAATGACGTCTCGTCAATACAAGCCTGTGTACACTGTGCAGCGTTCTGAACCGCAAGCAATCGGTTTGAGAACCCACCGATTAGCGCCCCTACATCATGCTGGAAAGTCGTGCCATATGTGGTACAACCTGGAAAATAAAACAACAGCATTACTCAAAAGTGACTATCGCTAATATTCTTGGTTAGGCATGTTTTTAGCCTACCAAAAGTTCATTGACGCAAAATTACAGACCGTTATCACCATGGCTGACCCTAACCCTATACCCTACTTAGCAATTAAGGACTAGCAAGAAAACAAACCCAGCAGCTAGACTTGACCATATCACATCTCGCCCTTTTCTTTTTTTTCTTTTTTTTTTTTTAGAAGCTAGGCTGATCTCAATCCCGTGGATACTCATCCCGCAGAGATCATCCGCCATATACCGATACCGGCGAGTCTAGTAGATAATATTTCCCAGCAGCGGGGTACCGCTTCCATCTCGTCCTACCATAATTCAAGATAGATACATAGCGCTGAGATGTCCCATCTACACCTTTTCGTTGCATTCATGAATGGAATCAAAGTCATGACCCCGTGATGTTACGAAACGAACGGAGGCAAAGTCTGTCTCTGGCTAGTTTTTCAGTTCTGCTTGTTTTGAAAGTCTTTTCATTTTCACGTATCTAAAGTCAGTCTAATTCAAAGACGGAAGGAAGTACCACATTTGATTTACTCTTGGTTCGTTTTGCTATCAACTTTGAACTGATGGTTACGTAATCAGTCATGTCGCATGTACGACTATAGATGATCCTTCCTTTGGGAAGAAATAACAAGGGAAGGAAAATAAACCAATTAGAATATGAAGTTTATTCTTGAGAAAGTATATAATCAAAATTTCAAATAATAATGCTACTTACTTGCGACGCATTCTCTAACCGATGGAGAATAACTGTATCCCGGGTCGCATTTGCAAACATCATCGTAACAGCCGCTTCTAATGATGCTACACGAGTCTCCAGAGCTGCAGGTTTTATTGATGTATAACCCCTGCTCACATGTATCCTATAATGATTATTGTAAAACACAAGGTAATAGGAAAAGACACACTATTATGTAATTTAATAAAATTATCGTGATGACAACGGAAAACTTGAGAATGTAAAGATTATGCATATACTTGTCAGCGAAAGAAATTAGTAACATTAAGTTAGATATCTATGTATGAATATTACTTTATCACTCAAATATGGTGAAATATTATTGCAAAATGAAATCATTATTGTTTAAAGCAAGCACCATTAGGAAAGATTTATTGCCATTTCTCTTTTTAAACATTAACACTTAGAACAGTAAAATTTTCGCGTCTGGAGTCTTGTTTAAAACAGTTATATGCCTGAATGATCATAATAAAACGTGCCATATGTTTGGCTTTGTCTGTCCGTCTTTCCGTCCGTCTGTCCGTAGATATCTATTCTCCGCGCATTCAGTTTTGAAAAAATTCGTGTATTGAATTAATATTCAGTATGCAGGAATATAATACCAAAATGTAGGTGAAGTTCGATCAACAAATTTGTTATAGAGTTATGCGTCCTTTATAGGCAAAATTTATGTGAAATGACCTTTTCCGCGCAATTACCTTTGAAATTGAATTTGTATTTGGTATGCAAATATATAATATCAAAATACAATTCAAGTTCGACTTTATTTACAATTCACTGATTTCGTATAACGGTATGTGCCATTCATGTGAAATGACTGTTTTCCAGCAATATAACTTTTGCATGTATTGAAGTCATATTTAGTATGCAAGTATATAATATCAGTATATAATATCAAAATACAGGTCACGTTCGATTTTGATAACAATCCACTGATTTATTATAGAGTTAAATGAATTTTTCATTTGTCTTCCATTACTATCAATAGAAGAAGTTATTATTGAGATCAAAACCCATTATATATTCTTTCTCCACATTTACTAACAGTACTCGGTGCGATGATACTCAGACATGAATTTGCTTTTTCGGGCAATCATTGCGGGTACGCATTTGCAGAGTTGACCCATGTGATACATTACCAAAATCATTCCTCCATAGATAACCCCACAGTCAGCAGGCAGCACATTGACATCCTCCGCACCGTTCACAACCCGGCACGACTGATTACCCGGATGATACAAAAACGAGGAGCAGCTCTCTGAGTGAGCACAAAGCATGCCACACTGAATGCTGTTAGGGACATCTCCAACCTCTTCAATCATGAGTCCATAGCTGTGATCGCACGTGAACGTCGTCTTAAAGTAGTTCCCACAAAATTCTGCAAAACTGACGGCTGCACATAAAATGCTCACAAGCAGAATTATTTCCGGACGATACATGACCTGTGTTAAGATAATAGAAGCAGTTATTCTCCAGACAATTACCCAAGGAAACGTGGTTTGTAATAGGTAGTTGTGGATTTTCCAACATTTAACAAGTTGATTTTATTTTGTTTATTTCTTTGTGTTTCATTTTTGTCATCACCGCCAGGGAAAAGCATTCTGGATCACTTATATATATTCCAATACCCAACATGGGTTATTTCGATTTTCTAGTAATGTACAACTGAGGTGTTAGATGGTTCTCAAAACACCTGTAGCCGTATAGTAGTACAAAGCTAGTAGTACATAATACAGTTATAGTATCCAGTGTTGATTGTATAGCATGACATGATTTTATATTATAGAAATTAGTCTAAACAAAATTATCGACTTGTCCCTTTTTTATTTTATTTTTTTTAATTTTTAACTCTTATATATTATAGAAATGAAATTTAAGATAAAAGAAACATATATAGAAAATATTTGCGCTGAAAATGCTCTCATTAAGAAATATACATGTCCCAAACCCTCAAGGAATGAGCAGTCATCTTCTCACCTTTTAATAAAATGGATAGTGATAATCGTTGTTTGTTTAAAGTGTATAACACCGATGGAAACGACATTGTCATTAAAGCTTACCGTTTATTAATAATGGTATGATAAGGTAAAAAACAAAAGTGAGTTACGGGCAACAGTCTAAAAAGGTTAGCTCCATAAATAGCCACTTAAAACGGCACAACACTTGAAACTGTAATCTCATTCAAGTTTCTTGACATACACTTATTAAAAACGGTTCATGGTATCGCAGCCAAAAAATCATTTCTAACCACGCCAAGATTGCCCTGAATAGATTATTTACTATCTTTAATACGGTATGTCTACCAGCTACCTTAAAACTAAAGATGTACGATTCACTTATTGCACCAGTATTAAACTTTTCTTGTGAAATATTTGAAAAAATCCATGAAAAGACTTGGAAAAGTCCAAAACAAATTTTAAGATGATTGATTTAGTTAAAAAAAAAAAGGCATATTTCCACTGAAAGTGACAAGAAAAATAAGGATGATCAAGTACTGGATGAAAATTCTAGCTTCTCCAGAAAGCAGAAAACATTATATAAGGTTTATACTATGATGGATTCTGACGCAAGTCAAAATATTAATTACAGAGGAAATAACTGGGCTAGTCAAATCAAGTCATTACTCTTCGAACATGGCCTACAGAATATTTTGCGGGACAGATTTATTGAATCAGCCCCATTTAGTTACATTAAACAAAGGATACTAGATATGTAATTACAAAGATTGTACTCAGATATCAGTAATTCAAGGAAACTCTCCTCCTACTGTATGTTTAAACACGATTTTACACTAGAATCATACATTGATAACATTCCAGTATTAAAATATAGAATTGCGATGACAAACTTCAGAGTATCAGCCCATGACTTAGCTATAGAAACCGGTAGACATACAGATACTCCTTTACAACAAAGGCGATGTCTTCAATGTAACTTTAACTGTATAGAATCAGAATGCCACTTCATTTTTGCCTGTCCAGCTTATATTGATTTACGTCGAAATTACGTGAAACCTTATTTTGTCATTGGCCAACTTTAAAGAAATTTTAAACTCTAATGTCCCTTAAATAAAAAAGCACATCTAAACACATCAAAATTCATATACTTTGCATTCAAACGCCGTCGAACTGTAAATGAAAAACAGCTGACTTGATTGGGACAGTTTATTCTACATCTGTTACGTTATTTAATGTAATGTTGCTATAAGTAAACGCCCCAAATATGAATCACAGTAATATATTTGTTTATTAGAACTGTAAGGTAGAAATCTACATAACGTTATGTATACTTAAGAATGATGTGCTGTTAGTTTCTTGATATGTGTGGTTGTTATTAAGAATCTTTACATCATATATTTTATTATCGGGAAAATATATTTACAGAATAATTTAACTATATTAATCCAACAGTATACATGTACAATGTAAAGGTATTTGTCAATCTTTTTAAAGACTTCCTTCTACTTGAAAATAACTTTTCCCAAATTCCAGCATATTATATAACATTCCATGAAATACTATATAAGAATTCCTCTCACCGGGATAACCAGTCCTGCAACTACCCTTATATGCTGAGCGCCAAACAAGGGAGGTATAACAGTACCATTTTTTACGACGTTGGTATGTCACGGACGGGGATCGAACCAACGGCCTCCCGCTCCCGAGGAGAAACGTATGTGTTCATCAAACCATAGTACTTATAGACATTGTAGACGGAAGGAAAAATATAAAGATATAGAGGTTCTTAGTAGTAGTAGTAGTAGTAGCAGAAGAAGATAATTTTGCTTTTTAGGAAATTAAAGTTTTGCTCTCTATGACAAACTCGTCTCTGTATAGGATAGAATCTATTAAGACATTTCTCACTACGCTCGCTTCGGCATTCTGTTGTCTGGAAAAATGTCTCAATAGGTTCTCTCCGACTTAGAAGCCGTCCCAAATTTGTGGCAAACACTTGATTTTGTCAAATAGACCAATCTATTTTGTATTTTGTTAAAATTGGAAATGAAAATGTTTTCTATTAAAATCAATCGCTGATAAATTAGAATTTTAGAAGTATATGATCTCTTTTGAACATTATAAAGATAGATATTAGAAAAGTGTTCTATTGAAAAAACAAACAAAATCCCAGCTTAAAATGTTCCAACTGACAACCTCCTGGTGATACTGGAACGTTAATGACCACTTGGTGTAATGGATTACCCCGACAGTATGTCAATCAAATTCAGACTTTCAGCCATTGAAATTATGACACCACAGAGCGTAATTTAGGTTATTCAAACTAAATGTAAAGAAAAAATCTGTACTGTACATAGAAGATATGCTGAGCATGCTTGTAACCATTGTGCATTTAATTGGCAATTACCGTAAGTATTTTGTAAAAGTACTCACATGCTATTGACTGGGACAGTTAAGATCACTCCACAAGTATTATGGTAATCTATAGGACCCATTCAGAAGATTCTTGAATATTGACACACGCAGCTTCCGACAACGTGCTTTGTACATTGTATCTAATTATTAGCTTACCCAAGAATCCAGAACGCAATTTGAGATGTTCTCAAAAATCGATTGATTAAACAATGTTAGCAAGAATACTGAGTATTACTTTCATTGATCCTGAGAGTTTGATACCCCATCATGCCTGTCACACGATGCCAATCTAACTCTTGAAATCATGACCTGCTGTTTGAATAATTGATTCTTTTTCATATTATACAGAAATACATTTAATCATGTTTAATAAACATTATCAAAAACTATTTGTATATGTATTTTTTGTGTGTAGTCATGGTTACATTTACGATAGCATTCATTGAAACAAAGGTCTTTTGAAAATCATTCCGACTGTCATTTTTGAGCTTGTCAACCATCACTATGCTATCACGCCGTAGACATGTGGTCACGCCTTAACATAACACCGACATTTCTATAACTTTTTTCGTATGGTTAACGCCGTTAAGGGGATTTGAGACAAACAAAATTGAAAACATTACTTGGAAATACATGTAACTAGAACTACATGGTTCCAATAACAATACCCTTTTATTGTTTATTTTATCGTGAGATATTAGTATTTTCATAGCTTAAATGTGTCTTAAGGTGTGTGTATGTATGTGTGTGTGGGGGGGGGGGGGGAACAGAATTTTTTTGTTTTTTTCATGCAAATCATGTTTTTCCCAAGAATACTTAATATATAAATTCATTTAATGTAAGAGGATACAGTTTGCAAAAAGCTTTCAGATTTGACCTCACATTCAAAGAAAAAATGACTTTCGCCGAAAGGTTCATCTGTCCTCTATCGACCCACCTGTGTATGATGATACACGAAATCCCTGTGTAAAATCAAATACAAACAACTGTCTCAGATATTATATTTATATAGTGACCGATATATGTCGGTCAGTAGCGATACATCGTTACTTGATATGTATATATCGACTTGAATTTGTATTTTATTGCATGTGTCGGTTAAATGTCCCCAATACATGACATATGGGTACTTATTTATCTGCACGAGGCCTCGATGCTATATCATGAAATGTATGACATCCAGTTATATTATTATTTTAAAGTCTACATCACAATATGTGTAGTTACCACAGTTTCTTGGTTGGTTTATCTTGTCCCCCCCCCACCCCCGGCCTTTAAAGTACAAATTACATTGCCTGTGTTTTGTTTGACATTTTTGGGGGCGAAAATAAGATAAAAAAAACAACAACAACAAAAACTTGATAATTTTTGAGAATGAATAATCCCTTCTGGTGAATAGCGGGAAAAAAGTAATCATGCAGATTGCAGACTCTTGCATTTTCTAAGCCGGTAGAAGATATGCGGTTTTACTTTTGTAACACACAAACACACACACACAGATATAAGTTCGAGATAACGTGATGTCTACACAAATGAATACCTGGAAAACACATTCAGCGAAATCCAGGTTTAATTCTTTATTTTAGCCAATAATTTTGACTATTCGAACAGTCACGTGATAATGTGCGTTAAACCTTATTAGTAAATAGCATTCTCTATATATAGAATATCGGGGGAAAATATTTATATAACCAGTCCCAATTTATTTCATTGTTGAAACTAACCCGTTTGCCCCACTAAATATGAAAGCATCCCAAAAATATCTCTGAAAGCAGAATATGAAGCCTTATTTATCTGATAAAGTGTTTTTTTGTGTGCAAATTCTGGATCTGAAAGGGGTCATGTCTTTGTCAAATATATACGGATTTTGATATACATGTGTACCATAAAATAAAGGAATCCATTGAGGTATTTTTGGAAAATTTTGTTAAAGTTGAAAAAGGAGCATAACTCTGTCAAATATTTGTGAAATTTGCGAACTTTCGGTCTTGGCCTTCAATTTATTGAGATTAATAACAACAGAACCAAATAATATCTAAAACCGTTACGCCTAGATGACAAGTTGTAGATTGGACTAAGTATATTTTTTTACCATAAGATGAATTTGGCCTTCATTAAATATAGATAAACATCATGTGTACAAAAAATAATGTCAGTCTCTTGACCGGTTCATTATTGACCAGACAAACAGACCGACAGGCTGACCGACCAACAAGTTTACTCATATACCCACCACTCATATTTTTTTGCGGTTGTGGTGGCGGGTGTGTGTGTGTGTGTGTATAGCTATGTAAGTCAGAGAAGAGGGGAATGATGGCCCTTTTTCGCATACCTAAGTATCAAGTGCCTCGTCTAAGTAATTTTATCTAATTTTATACAAATAATTCAAGGGTCATGAATCATGTCCTACCTGTCTAATATCATTTTAAACACTTTCCAAGTTCAATATACGTGTATATCTTAAATAAACACAGGCTGTAGTATGAATGAAGTAGAATCTGGTATTTAAACAACTAAAGGGCCATAACCTTTGACATTTTGATCCAATCTCAGACAAAATCATGAGGAATATGGCAAAAATATTATTTCAAAATATGATAAAGATTGGTCAGAAGGAAAAATTGATTGGTATGTAAATGTTATCACTGGGTGGTTAATATTGTGAAAATGACAGTTTGACGAAGGACCATAACTAACAATCATTGTCATGATAAAGATACATATGTGTAAGCAAGTACACAATATATATAAAGGATCTGACAGAAATTTTTATTTCAGATCAAATTTTACTAAACGAGTTCATGAAAATGTTATAAAGCGAATCTCTCAAGCTTCATAACATTTTCATGAACAAGTTTAGTAAAATTTGATATGAAATGACAATTCATGTCAGATTCTTTTTATCATGTGACCTATAGTGACAATAAATCGATATTATAACAACAAACAAATGAATGAAAGGACTGTGAACGAATTACTTTTGTAATCTAACACAAAGAAAATAGTTTCAAATAATAACAGAAAATCACAATTTAACGTGTGTATTTCTCATACATTTTCAACATCATATGAATAATGAATCAAACACATTTTAATTCAGCTATTCAAGTTCAAGTTCAATAGACTATTCATACATATAGAATACACGCGCGTGATGCGGAGTGATGTAATTCAGCCTAGAAGTTATATATAATAAAAACATTATGGAAGTGATACAAACGGGGAAAAAAATGAAAAAAGTGAAAAAGGAAATAAATCAAAAAGTGAAAAAAAGAATTAACAGAAATATATTCTATTCCCCTACCTTGATATATCGTGCAGTATAAATTCCAATTCAAATGAGAGAGAAAAAAAGAAAGAAAGATTATGATGGTTTAACTTGGGACAAACACGCATGTACACACACACGCGCGCGCGTTATAATTCATAATAAAAATGAGAGATATGAATAGTGAAATGACCAATTTAAATTATAATAAATATCACTCATGAAGTCATTAAATCTATAAATATTACTAAAAATAAATGTAACAAATACTATTATATAAAAAAACCTTTCTATTTCGTACAGACACAAGAACATATTTGATTTGTCACACTTAAAATAAATAACATGTTCCTTTAATCAAATTATTTGATTGTTTTCACGTTCGTTACCATTTATATATAATGGGTCCGTTTATATGGGGTCGTTTTGACCAATCTTCTCACTCAGTTGGGACCGTTTTGACCAATTTGGAACCGTTTCAACTTGGGTCCGTTTTGACCGGATAC
Source organism: Solen grandis (assembly GCA_021229015.1). Classification (NCBI taxonomy): domain Eukaryota; kingdom Metazoa; phylum Mollusca; class Bivalvia; order Adapedonta; family Solenidae; genus Solen; species Solen grandis. Next base: position 54,993,736 of record CM037783.1, read on the forward strand.
TGAAGTTATATGTAATGTGTTCAGTATAAGAAAATATGTGATGGCTATACGAAACCGTAAACAGCTGTTTGAGCACAATGTCATATGATAAAAAATGATATACTCTTGGCCAAAGGTCTGTATGAGCCATATCAGAGCTTGGCCCAGATATTATGGTCATAAATATTATACGAGACTTAGTGTTAACATTTGTCCGTACATGCACTGATATTCCAAATCTCATAATTCCAGGCCTATTGCTCCAGTATCGAATATTCCTCTGTCAGAAGGTTATATATAAAACAATACAAACATCAAATTAACAAAATATTTATTACAAGAAATAAACCAACAAATTAATTTCAGTTAAAAACACAATGCCATCAATGCCTCTTCTTCTTGAAACCTGGAAAGGGGAATGAGAATTAGTCATACATAAATATGCTGATTTTCACCTTTACACTCATGGTTTCGATTTCAACAATCATGAATCATTTAAAAGCCATACCAGGCCCCCTGTTCTTGATAATACTTAAATAAGATTTCAGGCTCAAGTTTCAGTATCATGCTCTTGTACCATTCTTTTTATTCGAGAACACAGGGCCTGTCTTCAAAGCCCCCCCCCCTCCCCACCTCTAATTACGACCATTAAATGGGATTTGTGTATGGTATTTTTAGAGTATTGGCGGTCATTTGGAAAACATTTTGGAACAGGTGTTTCATAGGTATCAATATACCTTCATTAGTGTTGAATTGAATCATTTGAAGGCTTATCTGGTATTACACTAGTTGATGAGACACAGGAGTTTTCTACCCAAAAACTTTAAAACAACCAGACCACATTTCAATGCCTTTAAATGTACACATGTAGATTTAATATATAAAAAGGAAAATAATCAAAATGAAAAATATAATACTGGTACCTTTTTTGCCTTTCCTTCCTTTCTTTTTGACCTAGATGAAAGTAAACAAATAATTGTTTTAACTATTAAAGTTCAAAAATAAAATAAAAGCACACACAAACATCAAGGATACAGTACAATAAAAATGAAATAATATATGCTATGCAAAATATTTTGAAAAGTAAAGGCAAAAATATCTAGAATTTGTAAAACATTAACTTCTTACTCACCTACATGTACCCCATTTCTCTTCACCAGAAAAATGGCAATGACATGTAAAAACCAAATGGCTATCTGATCATGATGATAATGTTAATGAAGCCTTTAAGACTTCAGTCTTAACCATTTAAAATGTTTAAACTCTGTCTCATTGCCCTCTAGGCTTTATATAAGTCAAAACTAACCTTGTCTGTCTTTCTACGCTTTGACGGAAGCCCCTGTAAAGGAATGTATCAAATGCATTTTATAACAATTACTAAAATGCTCAAGCATAAATTGTTAAATCATTGATAAAAGGTTTTATCTTAAAGTTGAGAGGCAGAAGCTACTAGAACATGTACAGATAAGTAAATGGCAGGTGACGCTACAACAAAAATATCGCAAGATTTTGAAAGTGCATCGGTACCGTGGAGCCACCGGTATCATGAAGTTCGACTATAATTATTTAACTCCTCAGTATAGTGGAAATAAGGGAGACACAATGAAAACTGTGTAAAAAATGGACCAGTGTTAACAGAAATATTAAACATAAAGAAGCTAATTAATACACAGGAATATCACATGATCAATGATTGACCTAGTTTACACTTATGAGCACATGGCCTTGTTTGTGATGCTGATTGTAAGCAGTTGTCCTAGTCCTGGCTTGAATTCCACCAACAATACTTAGAGCTATGTAATACTTAAATTCTTAAACTAGGTAAACACACATTCCACCCATACTATTTTATCTTATTTAATCTTCATGACTACATTGAAATGAATTCTTATCTCAATGACTAACAATAATTGATAAGAAATGAAACATTTAGGTATTTTTATTTGAGAAACGAGAGTTATGAAATTGGCCCTTAAGTAATTAAGTTTTACTTAGCGGTAAGAAATGTTGGTGGAATTTGACCAAGAACTGAAAGCAATTTGTCAATAATGGATGAAGGTCAAGTTGAATTTTCACTGCATAACTGTTGGGGGGAAGCCAAAACCCCAATCCCTAAGATAGACACTCGATAACTTACCCCCATGTCTGCCCCACCCTCTATATCTAGGGCACTGATACTGTCAAACTGGGTCAAGTTGTTCAGCGAAGACATGGTGGCTAAGCGATTGGTTGAATGCTGTGAAAAAATAAAATAGACGACAAGTTGATCATCTCATTAAATTTCTTGCTGGAACAATTTTTATAATCAAAAAATTAATTGATCTTGAACTTAACTTTGATTAGATGCTGGAATCTGTAACTATGTGTTCAAGATGTTTGGATAAAACTGTTATGCCTGAAATCAATCATTTACAGAAACAAATATGTTAATCTGAAAATTAAGTATAAGGCAGTTATTTTCCTACAAAAACTTTTTTTTTGACATAAAGCATACAAACCTTATCCTTTTTGGAGACTGACAACCTCACAAAATTCTCCTCTTCATATCTGAAATGAACAAAATGCATACAGATAAAACCTTAGCTAAATAAACATTTGTCGATAGAGAAAGAGGGATCAACACTTTTGAATATACATAATTCTATTCAAAAACTTGCTAAAATTTACATTCCTGTATACATGTAGCGTTTTTATGTTATAACAACAATTCTTATATACATGTACCAGCAGGGCTGTAAAAATCCACTCGTCCGCTCGTATGTACGAGTGAATTTCAGGGTCGAACGAGCATAATTTCCCTGAACACTCGTCCGACCAGACGAGTAACATTTCGCGGCCAAGAAAGAAATGTTTCAGTAAAAAATGGATTTCATATTGTTAAGATGGGTAATCAAGATCATAAAACATTTTACTTGATCAGGGGAGCTAATTTTGACAAAATATCACCATAGAGACGCTCATTTTTTAGAAAGATCCGTAAAGTCTAGCGCAGACCGGTTCACAATATTCTACGGTGTTTTTTTCAGTACGTTTTTTGTGTTTGCGGCACAGTCTGGGACTGCGGCACAGTCAGGGACAGCAAATATGTTCAAAATGTCGGAACAATTGTCAATGAAGACGCTTCTCAGCGGTAGAGACGAAGAAAATACAAACAAGAGTGCCAGTGATGCCACAATATACGCCGCCACAAAATATAAAGACCAAGAGGGGTCTTTTAATTATTGCTTTTAACATTTCTGTAAGCATAACCTCATAATGAAGTCTGTAAGACCAATTAATTTAGCTGAACAGAGATAGAACCCTAAAAATGCTTCCAATATGACAGTAGGTCAAATAGCAGTATCAATTTGAATCCTTTTTTCTTTGTCCCCATAACTCTTGCAAAAATCACTGTACCAGAAAATCCTTGCCTTATGCACTTTTACCTGTTTAGAAACTTGAGTTGTGTTTTAAAGAGACCATGTTTAGAAAGGCATAACTATTGCAAATATTGATGAACATCAAAGCCCCTGCTTTGTGCATATCTACCCAGTATAGTAATGACATTGCCCAAGTTTTGAAAAGATTCATTCAGAAATGTAGGGGAGTTGGTTCACAACTACAGAGACTAAGTTTCAAGGTACACAAATCTTGTAAAAATCAATGAACCATAAAATCGCCACTTCATGCACATTTACCCATTAAAGTAATGACATTGACCAAGTTATAAAAAGATTCATTCAGAAATGTAGGAGGAGTTGCGTTCACAAGGCTGCAATATCATTCAGCTACAGAGACTAAGTTTCAAGGGACATAAACCTTGTAAAAATCAATGAACCGGAAAATCACCACTTCATGCACATCTACCCATTATAGTAATGATATTGACCATGTTTTGAAAAGATTCATTCAAAAATGTAGGAGGAGTTGCATTCACAAGGCTGCAATATCATTCAACTACAGAGACTAAGTTTCAAAGGGACACAAATCTGTAAAAATCAAGACCGGAAAATCGCCACTTCATGCACATCTACCCATTATAGTAATGACACTGACCAAGTTTTGAAAAGATTCATTCAGAAATGTAGGAGGAGTTGCGTTCACAAGGCTGCAATATCATTCAGCTACAGAGACTAAGTTTCAAAGGGACACAAATCTTGTAAAAATCAATGACCGGAAAATCGCCACTTCATGCACATCTACCCATTATAGTAATGACATTGACCAAGTTTTGAAAAGATTCATTCAGAAACGTAGGAGGAGTTGCGTTCACAAGATATGGACGTACGGACGGACGGACAGACGGAGAAGATGACGCCAATATACGACCGCCTCCGGCGGCGTATAAAAAGCGAGAGTTAAAACATAGTAAGCACCAAAGCGCTTATGATAAACTGAAACGCACAAGAAAAGCCCCAGATCATTGCTTTTCTGGCTTTCCATGGTTGACGAAAAAAAAAAGCAAAATTGTTTTGCGGTGCTTCCACAAAATATCAAAAGCTTTACAACTTTACGGGAAGCAAAAATTAAAATCATTTTTGGATGAGCTAACTATGTTTAAGGACGAGTAAGATTTTTCACCTACTCGTCCTACAGGACGAGTTACCTAAAAGAAAATTTTACACCCCTGACCAGTTAATGATGTAAAGATAAGGTACAGTATTAAGGTAAAGCAAAATATGTAGTACATTTGTGTATATAGCTTTTAAAGTAATTTTTACATTTTTACAGAGAAACACACATAAATATGCAGAAAATAAAAGCAAAAAAAGTATGAAATCCAAGCTTATAGCAATACCAGAGAAAATATCTTGCTCACAAAAATACCCCACAATATGGTATTTGCAACAGAGCCTCTGAGTTAGAAATGCAACCTACCTTGTACGATCCATTGCCTTTTTATCAGCCTTAAGTCTGTGTATGTCTCTTGTTTCCTGAAAGGGATGACATTTTTATTACTGTAATGTATTGCTTTCTAAAGGAGGTGAAGTTCCAGCAATTGTAAAATGTTGCAAGCATTTTCTTGGATGTACAAAACAATTTATATTCATCATATGGCACAATTAACTGAAAAATGGAGATGTAAAGATCTTGAAATATATTGGCATTACTAAAATTTATATTTGTTGATAATTATTATCTTTTTGTTATAACATCTATATTTTGATGGTAATACAAGTGTGATAGCAATTAGAATCATGTCATCAACAAATAAAAACAAAATGGAACAGAAATGACGATATTAAATTATGAATGAACCTTTGCCATAAATATATCAATAATATTGGTAAAATAAGACAATTGGAAATAAGATGAAATAAGCAATTGTCTAACCCTGATTTCCTCTGGCCCATCATAATACTGGTTCTTCAGGTCCTGCATGAGGTCACTATTCAGGGCACGCTTCTTGAGATTCTCCATCTGTTTCTGTTTCTTGTCCTGAACTGTCTCATCTCCATCTAAAACATACATGTTAGTCCATAACTAATGACAGTAACACTAAACTAATCCATAAGATCCATACAAACTTGATTATCTTGCATGGAAATGTGAGCTTCTTACAGGCAGGCTGGTTTACACTTGAAAACTTTAGGCAATATTTATCAGTCTGTCAACATCTTAGGGCTGAGTCTGAGAATATTAAGTCTCATTTTGTGCATTTGCATGACAAAAAAGGTAAATAAGTTCCTATTTAGAGACTAAATTTTCATAAACTAGATCAATGTACCTGGAAAATGATTTATGTTATTCTGCATGATATTGAATGCTTTGTGACAGATTATTTTGGTACTATTTGGTCCACTAATGTTGAGAAATTTGGTCACAAAATCAGGTATTTCTATTACCTGTAAACAGTTGCTTTACAATTAACATATTTCTTATAAATTTTTATAATAATAGGCAATAATTTTTTTTGACAGTTGTACCAGTTAGTAATGAAAAGAAAGGCATGAAATACAGACCATAATGCACTGCAGCCAGTTTTGGTGGACGGTAAATGTTGGACTTCTTCTCTTCCTCAGCATCTGAGTCAGATTCATTCTCGCTACCTGATCCTTCCTCATCAATCTGCCAATGTTCCATTGTTATCATCTTAATGTAAGTACAATACATATCTACCACAGCACCCTATTTGGTACCTATACTGCATCATGATGGACAACAATATAATTGATACAGCAACAATAAACAACTAAAAAAATTTGAAGTTCATAGCTTGAACAATGTTAAACTAGTGTATATCTTATAATGGAGACATAGTAATGGATCTGCAGTATATTCAGTTGTACAGACAGTTTCTCTATTAAATGTTGCTGATATCTTTCAATATCGATAATCCAACATGATCTTTCATGTAATACATTTAACTTTTACTTATTTCTTCTGGACATTAAACTGCAATAAAACCTCATTATAAGGACTGACCACCTTGTAATTAACATCCTATTTCCATAAATAGTTCTGTAAGCCTTACAATACTAAATGTCTTAATTGTACCTGTCCTGTCTTCATATGTGACAGTGCCATGATCTCAGTGCATGGATGTACATCTTAGGCTGCACTGCTCTCAAAGACAGTCACAAGTACCCACAGAATTGTAAAGGGTTAATCTGATTTGAAAGTCTGACCTCCTCATCATTACCACTTGCTGACTGCAGACCTAAAGGTATCTAATATGAGATTTCATTTCTTATATTAAAAATGACTTCCTAAGGAACTAAAAAAAATGTAATGTTACAAACTTTCTGTCTTTTCCTGAAGATGCATGTGAAACATACAAACCTTGCTGACTAAGCCATCAGGATTAGCTTTGAATCTCATAGGGTCATTTGAATCTGAAAAAAAGTAAAAGATATAGTTATCAAAAAAAATTGTAGCATTTCTTTTAAAATTCAACTTTGGGACTTCAATGTGTAAACAATTTGTTAAGACTGAAACTTTATGATAGAGAAACCCTAATGGGCTCCGAAAAGTATGGCCAATGCCGCTTATTCTTTCAAAAGTATGTCAAAGGTCACAAGGTCAACTGCATAATGTAAAGGTCAATCCACGTAAGCAACTGTTCAAATATTGAAGCAATCCAATGAAGGACATAAAAGTTATGGCAGATTTAAAGGAAAAAGTCAACCTAAACCTGAGTGGATGCCTGACAACGCCGGATGCCCGCCTGGACTTCATCACTTTAAAGGACAGAATTTTTCATTGAAAAACCCACCCAAAATATCCAGCTGGGGCAAAATGATTCCTTTACACTCTTTGCTGATTGTATAAGAAAAGAGAGAAAAGTACACTTGTACAGTTCAGGGCTTTATTCAAGTCTTTAACAAAGGCTCTTCAGGACATACTCCCCTTAGAAATTCACTTGGAAATTCATGCTGTTTTTCCCAAAACTGTTATTTACTTCAGGATTTTCCTGTCCTAGAGCTCAAGAAAATGGTACTTTCAAAACCCAAAATATTATATTAAGCCCATTATCAGATAAAAAGGCTGCATTAACAGCAAAAACAATATTAGAGCTATCCCTGAAGTTGATGAATACCCCTACTTCATTATCTTGTCGCACTAAAATGAAAAGATTTTGAACTTTTTGTAAAGATACAAGTAAATGGGACAACTTCCAGGATGCCTTCACAGCCCCTATTCACCTCTTGTGAAGAAGAGATATAATTACAACAAACATCCTATCAAATGAAAGAAACACCACATCAAAACAAACAGAAGCCATACCAATTCCACCAGTGGCAGCCAGTCTGATCACTTTGTCCACTTGATACTTCAGCTTCTGGTCGATGGGGCGCATTTTCTCTAGCACCTATACACACACATCAAAACATTACTGTTCAATGGTTTTCCAGCATAACACAAGTACTCAGATAGCTATGGGTAAAATACAGTGTTCTAATTTAGATTTGAAAGTGGAGGTAAAAGGTGTGCTTTTCATTACTTTTTGTACCCTCTCTGTGAGGGATCTGTGACAAAACTCTTTAAACTTGGTGCACTGAATACCAATTTGAGGGTAAAATACCACCATATGGGGAATTTGAGAACACTGTAATCAAAGGCCTTTTTAGGTATTTTCAAACAAAGTTTTCCACTTTTCTAGGATAATGTCTTCGAAATTTTCCAGACTGGGAACTGGACCATGATTTAATAGAATTTTCACCTGGAAATGGATCAGAATATCTGACCACCTGGTACCTGTAAAGGCCTGAATACAACTCTTAACCTTAACCAGCCTTCCTTGTCATTTGTTTAAAAAGTATCCCTATCAATGTGTTTTCCAGTGACTCTGAAAGGTGGGTAACCTTTGCCATAGTCACATTTAAAAAGAAAATGTCACTCTGAAATGGTTAAAGAAATTACTTTAAAATAATAAATTTCACATAAGTGTTTTGGAAAAATGCAAAATGTCAAATTTTATATATGAAAAAAATCTTTCCCAGTCACTGGTATTTAGTTTTTAGCTATTAATTTAGATATTATGGCTAATATCAGTTAAAAAATCCTTTTCAAATGCTTCAAAATGTAGAACAATTGTTCAAATTATCAAGGAAATATTGCTTTATTTGGCTCCCAACATAGACATTTATGGTCAAAAAAACAATGCCAGGCCCCTTCCCTATATGTTAATAATAATGATAAAACAAGTTTCACAAACTTTTGAGATAACTTTTGACACAACTTAAGTGCAGAGGAATATTATAAACTGAAAAGGCTAAAAATAGGACAATGTCAAAGAAATGTTTGAATTCTTTTTAAGACTGACATTATATCTTACAGTTCTGATTTCAACAAGTCTGTCCACAGCAGTGTCCCCCAGGATGGAAGCCCCATGGGATTTCCTCAGCATGATGTAGGTCAGGTTGGTCAGATAGCTCAGCAGCAGCTGGTACTTTACCTCCAGGAAACTAATTCCCTGCCACAACAAGTGTTTTCCATATGGATTTGGACAAGAAAAAGGACCCAGCCACATCTAAATGCATAAAAACTAAGGAAACATGAGATAATCTGATTTTTGAAAGAAAAAAAATGCTTTTTGATGTAAAGAAAGTCTCCTTTCAATTTTCAAGACAGTACAATGTCTTGATATCATGAAATACTTATTTAAATAAACAATATAATTAATGCTTATGTAAGCTGCTTTTTTCTTGTTGACTAAGATCATGCTGATATAGATCTAATTTACTAAATATAAATTCTACAAAAAAATACAAAGCTAAATTAAGAAAGATGTTATCACCTCCTCACTTAATATGTATAAGCTGTTGAGAGTTCTTCCTCTCTACAACATTACAACTCCCTCCTTACAATTGCTGTAGCCTTGGTAACCATGTTATCGACAAGTTGTAGGAAAGAGGAAATCCTTATTTAAGTTAGTTCAAACTATAGTTGTAGGCAGTACACAGTCTTTCTATGTAATAAAATTTTGTCAATTCAGACCATTTGATACAAATTTGTGCACATCACATTTGGTCTCTTACCTTACTGGTGCTAAATTCCCCACTGGCAGCTTTTTTACAAAGCTCAGACACATGTGTAGATGCATCCTTACACTTTTCCCTGATATCTTTCATCAGAAGTGTTGCTTTCTCTAAATCATCCTCCATCACACTGTCTATATCTGTTCCTAAGAAAATAAAAACAAGCACTGAAATAATCCAGTCTTATGGACTTGCCAGGTATGAAAGGTGAAGTAGAAAAATGCTGACATCAGTTCTATTAGCTATGACCAAAACTAGTATTATAAGCTATGACCATAACTAGTATAACTCTGCCAGGCCTTAGTTGATATGCTCTAAAAAGATTTCATTGAAAAAGCCAACTTATGGACATTAACAATAGTGTTTTCTGGAACATGTGTCACCTGCTGAAGCGTGACAAAAAAAAGTGTGACAGACAGACAGACGGATGGATGGACAGACAGACGACAGAAAAGTGATTCCTTTGTGTCACTTCTGCTTACAGCAGGTGACACAACAGGTCATCTAGTGGGGTCCTAAGGCAGTCTTTCTCAGCAATAGCTTTCCTGTTTTAGTCCTATCACTTCTCTAGATTCTTGTTACACAAAAGTAATATTTCCTTCTGAATTTTTCAGATCAGCATGGGGAAGACTACTTAAAATAATATTTCAGGGAATATGTCAGAAAAATGGGCAAATAAAACTAAAACAACAACAAATTTATTAATTTAATAAACATGATGAATTGACTCAATCGGTAAGACTCCTTATAAAGTGGAACACAACACTGACAGGATAGGACACTTTGCAGGATTCATACATACTTCACCTTGTTAAGCTGTGGTGTAAGAAAAAAAAAACAAAGATCACAGAAGCAGGATCTAAGACAAGACATAGGGGAACAGCATGGGCCTAAAGATAATTAAATGACCTAAACAGGTTATATATTGTTTATATTGGGTAGTTAACGGAACTTCTGCTTCAAATTGTCTGTGAATCACTCTGATCACACCACCATATGGGTGTGATTCTTTTAACTCATGTACATGCTAATAAATGCAAAATAACTACGAAGAACTTAAGTAAAATCTAACAAGTCCGTTAAAGCAACTTGTTCACAGATGATTGGTAAAATTAATTTTTTTTTTTATCTAATCTCCCTAATTAATGTTGTTGAAGTCATTGCTTCCTGACAAATAAACTGGGCAAGTATAGGTCACAAGGTTTTTTTTTTGCCTGTTTTGATGACCAATATTGGGTCGCGTTCCCCATCGCAAAAAGTATGTTTTTTCTCAATTTAAAAAAAAAAAAATGGATCAAAATCATGTAAAAAAATTATCAATATATCTATAACCAGATGGCAGCTGCTTGGTCTCTGAGCTGCTGCCGTGCGATTTTCTAGCACCCAGCGAATTTCTTGCCGGTCACCAAGAGGCGGCCATTTAACTTCCTTGCACCTTGCCAGCGCTTTCCCAATTGAGATCGCAACTGCCAGCAATTAGTACAATGTACATGTAGAAATCTTGATCATTGCTGCGCTGTCTGCCTCTAAATCAACAATACTAAAATGCCAAGAGGTAAAAAGGCTCAGCTGAAGGAGAAACCTTTTTCAAAAGGATCTGTTCCTAAGCCGCCCACTTTATCAGACAATAAGGATCCAATAACACCTCCAGTGAAAATCAGTCTGTTTACAAAATATCTGTTATAGTGTATATAGTGTTTTCTGTTATAATTTGTTCATTTAAATTATATACATGTAGAATGTGAGCATGAAACAAACGCTTGGCGATCAGCCAGAGCACTGCCAATACCCTGTCCTGTCTGGCTATCGTTCGATCTTTATAAATCGGCCGGCGCACTGCCAATAATCGCCCAAGCATCGGCAGGACATGGACAGTCGCTGGCCTAACACTGGCCTGACCCTGGAAACAAAAATTGCTTTTCTTTTCCCCTAAAATCATCTGGACGTGTGCCGTAAGGGTTCCCTGTGATTTCTTAAAAAAGTTAAGTTGGCATCTTTCTGATCTTGAAATCGGATACAATGGCTGGGGCGCCATGTTAATTGTGACCTAGGCATATGGCACCATTCCCCCAGCCTAAAAGTAGTATGTTCCCCCCCCCCCTCCCCATTCCATTTCCATTTCAGTTTTACCACATAAGGCTACTAGGCAGGAACTATTTTGTACATTTTTACTAATATATATTGGAGTTTGTGCCGCAAAAAAACCCCTATAATTCCCCAAACAGGAGAAATTCCCCCTCCTGAAGGTAGAGGTACTGTTCCCACAAAACAGAGAGCGCCCTGAAGTACCATAGTAAAAATTCAAATTCTTAGTTACAAGATACAGGAAGCTTTATTTAACGTCGGACTTGATAACAATATAACTTTAGCATGAAGCTATTTGCACAGAGTTGATGACCATCTGTGAACAAGCTGCCTTTAGTCAACACGTTAATAATTCAAATTGTTTCATGGCTGCATAGTGCAATAATACGAATTGAAAAGTCTCATTTTCCATAAATTCTGACTGATAGCTGGGTCTCTAAATAAGACTACGACAGTAAGAACTTTAAAGAAGCCCTGTTGATTGGAACAATTGTGTCTGCAGACAGTGTTGACAGCTTCAGGTGGGCTGTATTACAGTATAACAACTAAATATTTAACAATATATTGTCTCTCTCTTCCCCGTTGCGTTTATGCTGAACGACCCTAGGCTACAGCAATTCTATCCAGATTCAGAGTAGGTCTATCCGAAGTATGTACTACTTCAGTATAAATATTGTATAACCGCTTATATTCTATCGAGGCTTATTACCTTTCAAACAAAGCAAATAAACCAATTTTTATGGCAATATGCCAAGTAGTTAATGACTTACACCTGTCTTTTCCGGGTTTTAGTCAAGGGAATGTCATAAATATGAATCTCACGTGTTTTTCTCAACCGGAAGTTTACATTCTTTTCCAGAACGGGAGTAATTAATGTCACAATAATATTTTTTAAGGTTTCTTGTTTAAATTACACCACAAAAACATGATGAGGTACAATTTTAATTAATTAAGAAAAGTTGAAATTTGAATTTTTGTAAAAAACATATTTCTTTGGCCTGTTTTAAAATTGATAAATGGATGCTCCCGGGATCAACACAACCGGATACAGAAGCTGACAAAATTATGCTAATGCATCTGATGGATTTTATATTTTGAGTGTATTTGTTGAAAATAGACAAACCTTTGCTTTTCACTGTATAAGAGACGATATTGAAAATAATATAGTCGATGTTCATAAAAGGAACGAAAGTCATTTGATATATTTACCAAGGTGTAAGTCTTCTCAATATTCCATAATATAACAGGTTTATCCATGATTATCATGTTTATTCGAGTTTCTACACCTTCTTTCATTATGTTTACTTAATTATTTAATTCTTAAAATGTAGAAAGCACTGGGGGAAAAGTGAGTCTAGTATGGGCCCCAGGTAATGGCTATATGATGAACACTAGCATACAGTGGCATGTTGTCTAAACTGCAACAATATCTCCAGGCCTACAATGAAAATGAAAGCTTAAATTGTTCTCTCTTTTTTTTTTTTGGAACCTTGGGTAGAGGAAGTCTTACAGGTTCTTTACTCTAAGTGATATTTTTGCTCTGGATTTCAAGTTGGTCTCTAATATCTTGGCAGAGAATCAATTCTTGGGATTTTATTATATACCCCTAAATAAAAAAAGTACATATGCCATCTATATAATACCTCAATATACTTAAAAACTCGTTACCATGATTGCCAGTATGATTACACATCCACAATGTCGTTTTCGTCTGTATTACTCTACATATTTTGTGTACCGGCAGTTGTCAAACCAGTTCCTTAAAAAATATAATTTAATGACTATTTTTTATCAGTGTAATAATTAATAAATTATTTGAAGTTTAGATTTGCGTTAATGAATACATATATCTAGTATGTAAATGTATCAGAGCTCTACCTGTTTTTTGTGTGTTTTTATGTTAATCCAGTGTCAAGACTGTCTCAGAGTAACTGACTGTCACTGTTAACTTTAACTATCTATAGTAAAGCAGTATCTTGGGAGTATTTATCATCTTCATTGATATAGTATTTTTTTTTTTACTTGCTTTCACTATTTTTTCTGCAGTGAATTCAGAATGGCAAGAATGCACTTAGAAGTTTGACAGAATGGATTGTATCTATGGCCAGAGGGAGGAGCTGGTACAGGCTGTCAGTGGACCAGACCAGGAACAGTTACTGGCATTATTACACGGGCTGGAGGCAAATACTAGGGAGAAACTGTTCAAAGTAATAAAGAAGTTTTTGCTATCAAAAAGAAAATCATGTTTTTATTTGCTAGAAACATGAAAGAGCCATTAATAAATTAAATGATTGGTTGAGATTATTTCAAATGTTATGGTCTCAGATACAATTATCAAAAGTGTGGAGTGCCTATGGTTGATGGCAGGCAATTAATACAGCAATATTTTTTACACACTTTAGATATTTTTTTGGTGTTAAAATTTGGCTGAGAGGAAATTTTCCTCTCAGGAAATAAAAACAAATTTTCCTCTTCAAAAGTCAGAATTTTTGGTTAAAAATGGAGATACATGTATGAAAAGAATTTCAATATTTTTTTCTACATGATGCACTTCCTGTTTTTTAGTAAAGTTTTAAGATACAAAAATGTTGCTTGAATTACTGAGTTAATAATTTTGTACAGCTTTAAATTGTTATCTTCAAATTTTTCTTAATTTTGATGATTTTATGAACAAAATATGATTATCCCAATTTCCAAATAGACTGCATGTCCATCCTTTCATTAGGGCCAAAAAAAAAGACAATTGGATACAAAAGTTTGGTAACATTTACTTAAGTAGTATACAACACAACCTTAAATGTGCATACATTATTCATGACATCTACAAGGTGGGGGTGGTTGATTGAGGTTTCTTTAAATATTCATTTTTTGAAAAGGAAATCAGTTGCATGTTTTTAGCTCACATGAGCACAACGTGCTCAAGGTGAGCTTTTCTGATCGCCTTTTGTCCGGCGTCCGTCGTCCGTGCGTCCGTCCGTGCGTGCGTCCGGCGTCAACAATTGCTTCAAACAACATCTCCTCCTAAACGCTTGGCCAATTTGAAAATATTTTGCAGGAATGTTCCTGGATGAAGCTCTACTAAAGTTGTATAAATGGTTCTGGTCATTGCATAATTAGGTACACAGGAGCTAAAAATAGATTTTAAAAATGCAAACTTGAAAAGATTGGTATGTAGCATCATCTTATGGGCCACTACCAAGATTGTATAAATCATTGCCCTATGGTGATAAATGACCCCGCACCAGGGGTCACTTGTTTTACATAGAGTTATATAGAAAAATCTTAAAAAATCTTCTTCTATGAATCCATAAGGCCTAGAGCTTAGATATTTGGTATGTAGCATCATCTTATGGGCCACTACCAAGATTGTACAAATCATAGCCCAATGGTGATAAATGACCCCACACCAGGGGTCACTTGTTTTACATAGAGTTAAATAGGAAAATCTTAAAAAATCTTCTTCTATGAATCAATAAGGCCTAGAGCTAAGATTTTTGGTATGTAGTAGCATCTAATGGTTCATTACAAAGATTTTCAAAGTCTTGGCCCTACGGTGATAAATGACCCTGCGCCCAAGTCTTCTCTGAAACCATATGGCCCATTGCTTAGATATTTGGTGTGTAGTATTGTCAGGGGTAAAATGTTTTAGATTAAGTTATATCAGAATCCTTGTCTGTTTAAAAACCTTGACATCAGTTGAAGCAATGGTACTCAGGTGAGCGATTCAGGGCCATCATGGCCCTCTTGTTTCTAGTTGATTTTGGAATAAAAAATATCTTTCTTAATTGGGAAAATTTCTAGCAAAACATTCGGATTTGTCACAAGAAATCCTTGAATGAACTGTTAAATTTGCGAATTCTGCATGATTCAGAAGGATTTTCAGTTTCATATAGGTCTGAATATTTGATACATAGGGCATCTATAAAAAGGCCTCTGTACTCTGTAGTAAAACTTAATATTTTTTGACAACTCATATTTCTTTCTTGAAGTCTGTATTTTGTACATCCAACATCTTGTTGAACAGGTGGCTGTCTGCTACTTTCATGATTTTATGTGTTTCAGGACCTCCTTGTGTTTCACGACCTTGTTGATGTAGTCCTAGATGGGGGACTGGATGAGGCTGAAGCTGCCAAATGTATCTATGCACTGATGTTACACGGTGGTGATGTCAACCAACAAGACCAAGTAGGCATCACATTATTTGATAAAGTCGTATCTTCCAGTAAAGATGCTATAAAAGTCATCATTTCACTGTGTACACCACATTTGTCAACTAAAACCAGAAATAATTTATTTCATTCAATAAAGTTCATTAGCCTTTTAAATAAAACTGATCTTAGTCCTTAATAATATTTTTAAGTGTTTCCATGGTCCTAATTTCAATAAAATTCATATTTATGGAAACCTTCACTACCAATAAGGGATTATTATGAGCATGTTCCAGTTTGGTTTCAAAGAGTTAACAACCCTTTCATTTTGCAACATAGATAATCTTCTTAGCAACTATAGTTTGGAATTTAACAGCAGTTTTATGTGAAGTTTCAAGTAAATGTTTAAAAAAGTACATAGTCACTGCTACAGTGATATTCAATAAATGTTTTTGTTTGTCCCCATACACTGATTTTAAAATGTCACAGTTTGTCTTTTATCGTAGCCAATGTTTTGGTATGGTTCTAGTCCTACTATCTACTGGTTAGCTAAATTTGTATATCTTGCAAATTGTAAAAGTGAATCAGCAAAAAATACAAATGTCCACTAGATTAATGGTATTAAATAAGGTCATGTAATATGTTTCCACATTTCAAATGATAAATTTACATGTTTTTCTCATGTTTGATATGTAAAGTAAGAATGCCTGCCATGATTGTACTATGTATTGTATTTGTATGGCAATAAACATATGTGTTAATGCTAATAACATAATTGAATTGAATTAACTGAATTGGTTATCTTACTATTGTAAGTGTCAATTAGTTCTACTATTGTTCTTTTTCTTTCAGAGTGGAGATGTAGCATTGCTGTGTTACTTGCGCCAAGCTGCTGCAATATCAGACGAGATTCTGCAGGCCTTCCTAAGGTGTGGTGTAGATACCACATTGAAAAACAAGGTGAGGCCTCAGTTTTATTTATTATCTCTGATGTTTCATAAGTTCCTTTGATGCCAGCCATTAATTGTCACACATAACATCTGTTTTCTATACTTTGATCACAGTAACTTTTGTAACTTACATTCAACATACAGATACTTTCGAAAAAAAAGTTTTATACCTCCCTTCACAAAGTGAAATGGGGTTTATAGGAATCAAAGTATATTATGCATTTTCCTGTTGAATTCCACTTAACACACACATACACACACACAAAATCAGTTACAGTTGAGACTCCTTATCTCGGCATCAACGAAATCAACATTTTATGTTGAGATATAAATATGTCGACATATGAGTTCAAATGTACCTGGAAACATGTGACCATATATAAACAATCATTCACGAAATACATGTGTATTTGACAATTTGTCTATAAATATAAAGGCCCTATGGCTTGTCTTTATTAAATATTATTGCCTTAACTGAAATTTGTTGAAGTTGATGTTAAATACCTGTGAGGAATTGCAACTTTCTTCTGTTAATATTACCAAACAGTGTAGACCTTAGATCAGTGGTATTGTGAAACTAGTTTATACTTTACTGTGTTTGAGTGCCTCTAGCATTAATCATTTAAATTCCAAACAGTTTGCAACATTTAACCCTTTCCCTCATAGAGGAAACCATGAAAAGACCTATGCGAACAACATAAAACCAGATCAGCCTGCGAGTAACTCGCAGACTGATCAGGTTTTATGCTGTTCGCTGCTCCTCAGAGTTTTATTTGTGGAATTGGCGAGATCATATGGTTTTAATGTGTTTTCTATGCAGGGAAATGGTTGAAAGAGAAAAATTTACACTAATTGCGCGGGTTGGGGACATAATCTACGAAAATTTGAAAACATACTGTGGCAATACTGATTATTCGCACCTCCATGAGCGTGTCGGCACGTGTCAAGATAAACACATAATTTCAGGTGAGAATTTACCCTTTGGGACCATAGAAATACGTCAAGATATAAAAAATGTTGATAGAGAAAAAGGTCAGGACTTTCAAAGTATGTTGAGATATACTAAATGTCAAGACTCACGATGTTGACATAACAAGTCTCAACTGTAATTTATTAACATAACTCTGGCTATCATTTTGACATAATCATGACTATTGATTGACATTCCCAAATTTACAACATATATCACTGGACTGTGCCCCTGACCAAATTCTGCCACCTTTCTTATTTGTATCATAGTCTTACAAGATTTTATCACGTGCAAGCGAGCGTAATAAAATCTTGATTATGTTTCAGTGAATAAATTCATATGATTTTTGTGCTAAAATGTGATTCAAACAGATTAATATTGTAAATTATTAAATAAAAGTATCTCGGAATTTCTATCTGCTCTGTTTACATTTTTATAAATGGAAGTACTTTGTGTACAATTCGCAACTGCATCACCTAGGTGGCAGAGTAAGGTACAAACAAAATAATGGCATAATATTTGCCCCTAATTTGTTAAATGTTACTTTTGTGTGAATAATCATATTATGTGTTAAATGTTACTTTCAAGTGAACAATCATTTATAAAAGATTTTTTTGGGGGATGGGGGTATCAACATGAATTGTATAGAATTAATTGGTACGAGAACAGTTTCTATTCTGTGTATCGTATTTATGTTGCATTTCACAATTAAAGCTTAGAGGGGCACAGTCTGGAAAATGGATTATATTATATAATCCACCAGTTTGAATTGACGAGAATGCTGTCATCAGACATTTCTTGTTTTTATTTTGTGAAAAAATAGATACTTTACTGCATTACAGAATGGAGAAGATGTTTTAGGCTATATCATCAAGGCTGATGCTTTGTCTAAGCATGTCAAGGCCAGAATCCTGGACTACATGGTGGGTACTAGATGGTGATGCAATTATTAGAAAATATGTCATGGTAATAATGTCTACCCCCCCATATTTACATGGGGGAGATATATTATTTTTGACTGTCTGTTTTTCTGACCGTCTCTCTTACACTTTTTGTCATACTTAATTTTTGTTTGGTGCGTAACTCAAAAAGTATCAAAGCTATTAATTTGAAATTTCACAGGTGGATAGATCTCATGGAGGAGAAGTGTCATGCACAAGTACCGTAATTCTATGCATCATATTCATGGAATTATTGCCCTTTAACTATTTTAAATTTCAGTCTTAATTTTTGTCTTGAGTAAAACTAAAAAAGTATAAAAGCTATGAAATTTGAAACTTCACAGGTGGATAGATCTCATGATGGAGAAGTGTCATGCACAAGAACTGTAACTCTACACATAATATTTTTGGAGTTATTGCCCTTTCTTGAATTTCATACTTATAACTCATGCTCTATGAGTCATAAAACCTTGAAATTTCATAGGTGGATGGATCCCATGAAGTTGAAGTGCAATGCACAACACCCATAAGATAACTCCTGTTCAACTCATGCTATCGAAATTAAATTTCATTTATGGAAAGATATTAATGAGAGAAAGTGTCATACACAATTTTCATAACTCTGGCCTCAGTATTTTTGGAGTTGTTCCCCCTTTTCACAATTCCTTGACTGAAAGATAACTCATGTTCTACTTATTGCTATTTAAACAAAATTTCAGTTATGGAAAGAAATTGATAAGAGTCTCATTTACATGGTCCATAACTCTGGGCAGAGCTTGATCATTATAGTCAGCCCCTTTAACTAATTGCATATGTGTGTGTTTGTGAAGGGAAGGAGGTGGGGGAGACATCAGTTTTTTACAAAAACAAATCTCTAGTTTTTTTAATGTGACAGAAAGCTTATTATAAATCAAAGATATATCATTTTTAATGTTTTTCCAATAATGCTTCTGTGTTGAGAATATTTGGTGAATATATTGTAAGACAGTATTTCTTCTAGGTATGTTTAAAGAAACTATTTTCTTTACAAATATATAATTTTATTTCATAATTTCTTTTTTAGTTTATCTATTTTCATATTTTGGATAAATATATCTTTACAATAAAGAAAAAAATAATCTCTTTATTGTTGAAGATTTGATTTTCTCCTATGTGTATTGGTCAGTCTTTTCACTAAAAGCATAGAATAAAGTACTGTTATTTGCATATCATTGCATAGTCAATGGCACACACTTGAAAGCCTGATTGTTTTATGTCTGGTTTTATCAGTTTTTTGTCCAGATTATTTTTTGCTTCTTGGACCAAAATTCCCAACCACTCTTGATGCTTCATGCTCATAGTAGACTTTAACCAAAAAAAATCATGTATTTCTTAATTGTTGCTGAATTAAAACAATAAGCTGCTCTTCTTGAAAAATAACACAAAAGGCTGCTTGCTCATATTGAACCCTTTACTTCATACAGACATGTTCTGAGACCTTGTCAAACAGAGGACACCCAGATCAGACATCTCCTGTCAGAAGTTATCTGATTAGGGTTTCCTCTGTTTGCTTATAGAATATTGTAGCTCAAATTTTAAAGTCTGCACGGCAAAGAAAACTACTGTTTCATATACCATATAAAGTTCAGTTAGTCATAAATTTGTACATTTTTACATTTGTATTCATGAAGCAAAGGGACAAGATTTGGTGCAATACTAGTTTTGAAGTATAAAAACTTAACTAATTAATTAATGCATCATTTGGCATTCAGTTACATACAAATGAAAGTTTTGCAACTGAAATTAGTGATTAAACTTTGCAGACATACAAAGAGATGTCTTGGGGCCTCCGTGGCCGAGAGGGTAAAGTCACTGACTTTAACACTCACTCAGCCCCTCACAGCATGGGTTCGAATCCCGGCAGGGTCATTTGGATTTTCATGTGAAGAAGCCTTACTGCTGGCTTGCGGTAGGTCAGTGGTTCTACCTGGATGCCTTCCGTGCATTCGGGGTTTCCTCCACATGTAATTAGCTGGACGTCGCTATATGACTGAAAGTCAAAGAGATGTCTTACCAATTTTTGTAATTCTGTTGCTCAATGCCCTTAAGGTCATCCAGGCTTTTGATTGCTATTTTCATTCAGTGTACTTGAAAAATGAGGTAGAGATAATGTTGATGACGTATATGCTTACAGCCTGGTATTTGGCGTGCAGTGGACTCTGATGACGCCATGACAGTGAGAAGACTGGTGAACCAGTGGTGCAGTATCCGGGGCAATAAGGTGAGTGATTGTACAGTTGTAGATTTAGTTCTTATGGAGGCATAATTTAACTTTTGCTTCACCAAAGGAAGTGGGAGCTGTATAGGAATCATGTGCCTTTTCCCATCAGATCCCATCCTGTTTTAAAGAAATATCTATATCTTTTCATATTTTTGTGTAGCAATTCTATCTCTCTATTTAGTATTTATCCAGCTTTTGTGGTTGTTGAATTTAAATTCATTAAAATAATTGAATTATTCCTGTGTTTCATATTACCTATATAACAATGCTGATGATGCTGATAATTGTTTTACATTTGTAGAATGGCATGTCTGTGGTAGAGCTTGCCTTTAGCAAGGGGACAGAGAACATAATCCGTGTCATTGCCGGCATTGGGGGATCTATGGTAATGCATTTTTAACCAGGTTTTCAACAAAATTCCTGGTTAAAAGAATGGGGTATGTTGTTGGGTGGGAGTGTGTGTGTGGATGGATAGGCGGGCGTCAAACAGGCCATTTCTGTCGATTATCTCCTGTTAGCATAGAGATACAGTTGTCATACTTGGTAACTAGTCATCTTAGGGAAGAGAACGATTTGGATTGATTATCAGGATGATAGGTTCAAGGTCAAGGTCACTGTTACTAAATATAGATTTTTTGTTTCTGTCAAATAATTTCTTTTAGGAATGAAGTATGATGATCAGATTTAGTGATAGATACTGTATGGGAAGAGGAAGATTGGGATTGATTTTTAAGTCACAATGGTCAAGGTCACTGTTACTAAAAATAGTTTTGCTAACCTGGGGCAACTTTTGAAAACCTGGTTTCGTGTCATTTGATGTGTTTCTTGTAAGTAATTGTATTTTGTAAAGAGATAATGCTAGATTTACTTATGTATGTTGATTTCATTAGGATGTAAATATATTAAAACTTGTATCTTACTTTGATATGTAATATCCCCCAACTATGTTTACATAGAGTAGACATAAGCTAAGATCTATAGTATAAGTTGATTTGGAAACATATTTTTGCAACTTAAGACTTCTAGTCCTATTTCCTTGGTGACTAATAATTTATGCCTACAAAGGTCTAGATCAATATGATTATGCTTATGTTCATGTTTAATGCATAGACAATAGTCAATAAATTATCTTTCATTGAAAAAAATGTAAGGTAGGGCATCAAAATGATAACCTTTTACTCCGATTTTCAGGACCTTGCCCATAGTGTTCTGGCGGGAGACATAGTATGTGTGCAACAGATGTTAAAAAACAATAATAAGGCCAATGTGAACCTCAGAAATATGGTAAGAGAAACTATTTCATGTAGTTACGCATAGAAACAGGTCAGTTATATCTAGTTTTTAAAGTATAGATATTGTGTATTGGCTGTTTTGGAATATTTGATGGTTCTGTATAATATCAGTTGTTCCAAAGTTATTACCCGAAAATTTATTACTCAACTTAAACAGTAAAGAATGAATAAACTGTTTTTTGTATTTTGTCTTTCAGCAAATCCTTAAGATGTTCAGAACAGTGACATACAGATTTGTGATCTTAACCTTAATGTAACTTTGACGTTATTCATAATATAATGAAAATATACATGTAAATCACTACCCGGTGTGTAAAATTCCACTCACCTGTTCATCCTGGCCAGTAAAAGTTAGTGCAGGGCGAGTAAAAAATCGAAACAGTTCTTTGTTATTTTCTTGATTTTACTAGGCAAAAAAAGAGTT
The DNA here is from genome assembly GCA_021229015.1 of Solen grandis. Taxonomy (NCBI): domain Eukaryota; kingdom Metazoa; phylum Mollusca; class Bivalvia; order Adapedonta; family Solenidae; genus Solen; species Solen grandis. Next base: position 55,016,246 of record CM037783.1, read on the forward strand.
CCATTTCTGGCCTCCAGCAAATAAAAAACAGGGTAGGTAGGTCGGGATTATATTTATTTATTTATTTTTTAAAATGAAACAAAAGGTGAAAAAAAGGGAAATGTAAAAGGCGGAAAGGTAAAAAAAAATTAGGGTCGTTTGTTAAAAAAGAGGGTCAGTCAGGCAACCAGAAATGAAACATTTTTTTTGGCCCTACCTCAAAGTTTGGAAGGGCTAGGACGGATAAGTGATAATTTAGGAATTTAACACCCTGAATACAACTTCCTTATTGTCTTACAGATTTACCCCTCCTTCAGTTCAACAAAATTACTTTTTTTGGTGTCAACTATTATATTGTCTATTTCAATGATACACCTTTTCATGTATTTGATGATATTTCTGACTGATATAGTGCTGTAACATTACAATTTCTCACTTATGGGACTAAATGGAAAATCGCTAAGGCTTTATCCCACTATGAATCAAACTCCCTTATCTTCTCTGGGATAAATTCTATTTATCTTGTTGCAGTTGGCTGTAAAGATAACTCACTTAAAACTGTGACAACATGTCCATCAACTGATTTCCTACACAGCAGGACATTTAGCGGTTATTAATTCAAAACCAGAACTAAATATTTAAAGCCTTTCATTAGGGCTGGTTTTGCTAAATTTATGTGTAACTGAAATGTTTCAGGCGGACCGTGGTGCCACGCCCCTGTATTATGCAATGTGTAACAATGACAGGAGAATGGTTGATCTCCTGTTGGACAATGGAGCCAAACTGGATGTGGGGATGCAGGGAGAGAGGGAAGTTAGTGAGAAATTATTGATGTTGATAAAATGTTAAACTGGTGTTAAATCTTAATCATTGTTAATCATGAGATTCTTTGTCATATCAGCAGCAGTCATTTACCTTGTAGATATTACAAGTGTTATATCTACCAGCACTGTCCCAAAATATAGATTTTTCCTGATATATAAACAGTGTCATTCCACACCGTATGAATAATTTTGTACAAAAGTTTGTTGAATATATATAGATAAAAGTTGTGAATAAAAATGATTGACTTTAATGTTATGGGTCACCCTCGTTATTCTTCTCATCATTGAGAATGTCTAATGCGCTGATTAAGGCCTTTCTCGATTCTCTGGATGTACATGTATATCTATGGTTAGATACCGGTATGACATTCTTTTATTCCTGAATCACTGATGGTTCACTCATTAGTTATTAAATCTGGTGCTGCATAGCTTAAACCCAGACCATTTGTTATTCTTAAAATTGTCTTACTTACGGTTCAGATGACTTTTTTCTTCATAGAAGTCCAGTGATACTACAATGGTAATGTAATTCGCCTTTCATCATTGAATCCTGGGTTTGATTCCCTGTTACTTCGGTATGATGGTTGCCAGTCCAGACATGTTGGTTTTTCCTCATGTACCCTAGTTCCTCCCAACAATAATAATAACTTATTCAGGGTTGCCACATACCTTGAAAAGTCAGGGAAAAATGATTTTTTTTCAAGGTCAGTGAATTGTCAGGGAATTTTGAAAAATGGTCAGTGAAAAAATACATTTTAGAAAAGTCAGGGAAAAGTCAGGGAAAAATGAAAGTCTGAGTTGATGTTTTGAATTTTTCAGTGGCTATGGCAGTCTTCAAACAGTATTTATAAGTATTACTTTCAAACATTGATTATTTAATAATATAAAAACATTCCTAGCATGAAACCTTAAAAGGTTTGGGATGTTAGACTGATAGGTTAAGTCAACTCACTGAGATTTTATTGTGCACACTGTTTATCAGAGTTATTTTTGTTGAGTTAAATGTTTTAACATTAGAGGTGTATGACATGACTGTATGTACATGTATAATCATGATGATTTTAAATGCTGTTGTGACCATTTATGTTGATATAGTGTCCATAGCTTACATGTAAATGTTGCTTAATGTGTAAGATTGACTGAAGTATTACTACCTTGTAAGAAAATCATTTAATAGTATCTGTACTATTATCACTGACTAATATAACCATGAAAAGGAATTCTGATTTATTTGAAATTTGTTAAGGTTATTATTCTAAAACAATAAAAATGTAGATGGGAGGATTGGACGGCTGAAGGGGAGGAGGAGGCCGAAAAATTGTGGTTGTATTGGTCAGTGAAAAGTAGGGCTGAGTCAGGGAAAAGTCAGGGAATAGTCAGGGAATTTTATTTCTTCAGCTCTGTGGCAACCCTGTTATTTCAAAGTCAATGTTAAGTAATAAAACTTCAACTTTTATGTTGTTTCAAGAATTGACATTTAGATGTTTTTCCCAACACAGATGGAGCTACCCCTGTATTTTGCGGCCCTGTCAGCAGTGCCGGGGATTGATCCAGACCTGCTTCAGCACACCATTCCCCAGCCCCCTGTCTCTGTGGACCAACTCTTCTATAAGGTACCTGTGGTCTGTAGGAAGTTCGTGTTACAGTGCAGAGCCATTATAATGCTGTATGTGGGTCTAAATTGAGATACTGTGTTGTAAGAATATGATAAAATCTAACAAATTAATTCTTTAACCCATACAGACATAATTGATTTGGCTAACAGAGCAGTCAAAGATCAGACAATTCTTTCCAGGAACTGTCCGATCAGGGTCCCTTCTGCACAATCATGCAATCTTTTATCTCGGATTCTTCACTACAAAGAAAAAAATCATATTTTTATATCCAATTTAAAGTTCAATAAATTATATTCACCAGATCATAAATTTGTGCATGAATATTCATGAGGTAAAGGGGTCCCTGGTTTTAATTACTTTATACTGACATTCAATTTATAACAGAAAATATTGTAGATGTTTTGTACTGTATTTGCTAGGGATAAATGTTGATTAAACTGTATAGTAGTTCTTGCTGACACTCAATATATTGCTGTGTGTAATCAATATTTCTGATTTTCAGGGCCGAAATGTGATGTACTACTGCATAGACCACAATATTGATGTTGATCTCTTTGAAACAATTCTCAGGAGATGTTCTGCAGTAGTTCTTACTCAGAGAATTGAGGTATTCTTGTTCCAGTTCAACCAAATTTAAGGGCAAATTTCATCATTCTTGTTTCCCAGATTAAAAAAAGACCTATGATTCATTTCATTACAAATATTTCTTGTAAAAAGGGTAAGTACAATGCATTTCAACTTAGTGATTTACTTAACCCTTTCCCTCATATAGACTCATTTTGACACACTCAATAGGTACCACATAAAGCCTGATCTGCAGAAAACCACAGTTAAACCTTACCAAATTTAATTATAAAATCCTCATTTCCAGACCACTGAGGAGCAGCGAACAGCATAAAACCTGATCAGCCTGCTAGTTACTCGCAGGCTGATCTGGTTTTATGCTGTTAGCATAGGTCTTTTCAAGGTTTCCTCTATGAGGGAAAGGGTTAAATATATTGTAAAACAAGAAAATTGAAATGTGTCCCTACCTTATTTATGATTACAAGTATAACATATTGCTAAATATTGTTGGTGTAATTCATGGCATTTTTATATTCCCCTACCACTTAAGTAGTTGAAAAATTCCAAATAGAATTGATAAAGCAAAAAATGTTTATGTAAAATAAAAAAGAATGAAAAAGGTGTCATGGAAAAAGACAGTTTCATCATAATCAATATGGTTAAGTATCATACGAAAAATCCATCAAATTTTCAATACATACTGTGTCATTATAGTGTCAATGTATGTTTTTATGACAGAACAACCTTGATGTCAGATCCTACACACTTCAGACTGGGAAGATGGAGTATGTTCACTGTATAGATAAGGTAAGGTACCATTATTTATATTTGTTCAGGCTGGAATCAGTAGGCATTATTTCTCTTAAAGGAAAGTTCTTTTTTTTCTTTGAATTTTATCATTGCTTGATAAAGACCTGTTTTTGTTAGATAATTCAGTTACCATGTTTCCAGACCTAATGAGTTTGATATCAGTCATAATTGGTTGGCTGGGATGTTTTGCGATGAACTTTGTCTCAAATTAGTTGAGGAATGAAAACATCTGGGTGTACACAAACCAGTCGTAGAGGCAGCTTTATAAATAAACAGTAGTATGCAGCAAGCTTGGTGCTTCAAAAAATGTCAATTTTTCTTTTTTTTACTTAAAGAACATTTATCCCTACCAATCTTGACAGACAGTTTTATTTTGTCACATTGTATGTGCAGCATGCAACATTTACAAAATGTAGCATGCAACATTTACATTCCCAGAAAAGACAAAGATTGAAACAGACATATTAACATAACAAAAATCTTAAAAAACTGCTTACTTTTTAACAGATGAACACACATGAAGATTACCTTTACCTTTCATAGTTGGAAACAACCCTATGAATATTAATGAGGCAACAAAAAAGCTTCACATTTTTCTTGCCCAATTACATTTAGCTGTTGGGGACTGTGACATCTGCTTACATAGGGCATTTATGCAGAGTTAAAGTTCCTCGTTATTCTTGGGTATTGTCTGTTACTTGTTATGCTTATTTTGTGATTTCACCTATTTTAACAAAGGGAAAATATTTTAATTGTGCGGAATGCCTCAAACTATCAAAATTACCTTGGCGTGTCTTTCCTATGTTTTGACCTTTCTCCCTTCATAGAACTTTGTCTCTGTCTGAATGTTGTTCAGCCATTTTGTATCAGAGACCTTTTGCACTGTGAAATTATGGTACTGTATACACAATTAATGACCAGCAAGCCTTTCTGATAATGGTAGACATGTATCTGTAAACTACAGTGACAAGTTTTTGTTTCAATATATGTATACATGTATATGTCTAGGTGTCTTACATTGGAAATAGCTTTGTCTTATCTGCACACATTCGATTCCCCTGTTGTAATTTTTGGATGTGAAACAAGCTCATATTTAATTGGTGATATTGAATATCCAATATGTGCACCGGTTTGCAGTAGGTCGGTGGTTCTACCAGCATGCCTCAGTGCATTAGGGGTCTTCCTCCACCAGTAATTAGCTGGAGGTTGCTCTATGACTGAAATACTGTTGCAGCGACGGTAAACACAATCAATCAATATGTGCACCACTGTGATATCTAGATAGCCTTAGCTTTTACAATGTTATCTGCTTTCTTTTCATTTTTGACCTAATAGGATAAATGTATGATAAACAAGACCATGGTTTTGTAGTTTACCATGAATATGCCAGTATCACTAGTTTTTTTAATATCAATAAAGTAGAGAATAATTAGCTCTGTTTGTGTTATTTGAAATGAGAATGAGAGTCTTATGACAGGAAGAAAAAGACATTTATACTTGTATCAAAGTGGATATTTTCTTTAATTAGCATCTTCTCTTACTGAACACCCATGCAGTTTTCCACTAAGTTTGCTTTCACTCCTTGAAGTGTCAAAGCATTTAGTTAATGAATAAAAAAAACAGTGAAGGTAATAAACAACAACAACATTGCATTGAGTATACAACAGCAGTAAGAACAACAATAATACATTGAATATACAAAAACAATCCATTAAAAAGATAACAGCAGCAGTGTATTGATCATACAACAACTACAGTGCATTGAATATACAACAACAACAGTGAATTGATCATACAACAACTACAGTGCATTAAATATACAACAACAGTGAATTGATCATACAACAACTACAGTGCATTAAATATACAACAACAACAGTGAATTGATCATACAACAACTACAGTGCATTAAATATACAACAACAACAGTGAATTGATCATACAACAACTACAGTGTATTAAATATACAACAACAACAGTGAATGATCATACAACAACAACAGTGAATGATCATACAACAACAACAACAGTGAATTGATCATACAACAACAACAGTGAATTGATCATACAACAACAACAGTGAATTGATCATACAACAACTACAGTGCATTAAATTACAACAACAACAACAGTGAATTGATCATACAACAACAAAACAACATGAATTGATCGGTATTAAATATACAACAACAACAGTGAATTGATCATACAACAACTACAGTGCATTAAATATACAACAACAACAGTGAATTGATCATACAACAACAACAGTGAATTGATCATACAACAACTACAGTGCATTAAATATATGACAACAACAGTGAATTGATCATACAACAGCTACAGTGTATTAAATATACAACAACAACAGTGAATTGATCATACAACAACTGCAGTGCACTAAATATACAACAACAACAGTGAATTGATCATACAACAACTACAGTGCATTAAATATATGACAACAACAGTGAATTGATCATACAACAACTACAGTGCATTAAATATATGACAACAACAGTGAATTGATCATACAACAACTACTCTCATTATATATACGACTACAACAGTGCAATGAATATAAAACAACAATAATGATATAAATGACTAAACAACAACAACTGCATTGACTTAACAACAGCAACAGTGCATTGGTTATACAATAACAGCAACATTGTATTGAATATATGACAACAGTGCATTGGTTATACAATAACAACAACATTGTATTGAATATATGACAACAGTGCATTGATACACAACAATGCATAACTGTGCATCAACATGATGATGTGTTAAAAGTTCACACAACTTTTGATACTGTCAAATAGAAAATGCAACAACTACAGTGCTACTGTATTTGATAGGAAAATAAATGAGGAAAAGGAAAAAAATAATGGTGACATTTTTTGTCCATAGATCAGCAGCATTTTCATGGCAAACTTAAAATAATGGTGCATGGATAAAAGGTACTACATCATATATACATGTACATGCATCTAGATTTTTTATCTTTCCCACCCATCCCAATCTGAGAAAAAAAGGGGCAATTTAAAGTTACTTGGAATCAAATTCTCCGCTTCCAAACATATTTGCTGAAAATACATGTATTTAGAATAGACTTTCTGTTGTCTCAAAATCCATTTCTTGATCACACAGGTTGTGAGGGAATGGATCTTGGACAAATGGGAGCCCCACAATAGGAATACCCTGGCCCTTCATGGCTACCCCTTCCCACGGGCCATCATGGATGATCCAGGGAAAACAGAGGAGGAACACCTGCTGAAGTTTCTGCAGCTCCTGCCAGAGTATGAGGTCAGAACCAGTTCTAACTTAACCTGATTCTTGGTAGACACATTCTGAAATATACTAACAATGATAAAGGATTTTTCATGCTGTCCTGTTGCATCCTGTCCTCATGGCTGTATTAATCTCTTTCAGAGAAAGCTCTAGTTTATATCATATGTTTGACTGCTTTGTCGTCCACATTGAGTATATATACTTATGTTTACATTAAATGTGCCATTTGTCTGCAGGAATACAAAGGCCAGCTTGCAATGGCAGTGGAGGAAGGAAACCTGATCAGTGTGAAAGAGATGCTGTACAGTGAATCTTGGTCAGAGAGAGGCTTTAAACCACTCTTTGCAGACAGCAGGTACTGTTAATTTATTGAAATGATCAAACTGTGGAGAGGGAAATACAGATATGCTATCAAAAGGAATATTAGTGTTCACTTCAGGTTGTAAAGGGAACAGAAACCTTGAAATTTTATATACATGTATATCAAAAAAAAGTACACTTACAGTTTTGTAAAAAATTATTATGTGTTAAAAAAAGCACACAGAATGACTTTATTTATGGTGAATAAGGTAGAACACCTCTACAAAACATAAGATTATATAACATTATCAAATACTGGATAAAGATATTAGATGCTGATTGAATAATTTACAATGCTCTTTATCAAGATTTAATGAATAAACCTAACTCTAAGAATTGGTGCTCATTATTAAGAAACTTGCTTTTCACACTTGGTTTTGGAGAATCATGGTATTCTCAGTCAGTGGGTAACAAAAATATTTTTCTTTCATTGGCTAAACAAAGAATTTTTGATCAATTTTTGCAAAACTGGAATGATTGTTTACAAAATTCAAGTAGAGCTTTATTTTATAGAAATATTGTTAACTTTCAGTTCCAACCTTATTTAGACATCATTACCTGCAATAAGTACAGAATTAATTTAACACGTCTTCGAGTATCATCTCATAGGCTACATATTGAAACTGGTAGATGGAAAAAACCTATTGCTACACCGGTAAATGAACGCAAATGCAGCTTTTGTAATATTTTAGAAGATGAATATCACTTTGTTTTAGAATGCAAAATGTATGAAAATATAAGAAAAGAGTTTATATCACCATTTTATTATCTAAACCCAAATATGTTCAAATTCACAAAATTAATAATGAGTACTAACAGGAACACTATAAGAAAACTGAGTTTATATCTGACAAAAGCTTTTGAATTGAGAAACAATCTACTATACCATGAATAATAGTGCATTGTAAACATATATATGTGTGTGTATATGTATGTGTGTGTATATCATGTATATGTATGTCAATTATATATATCTGCTTTGCATATTATATAAATTAATATGCTACAGTATGATGTTATGGATAAACTCACATGATCATTGCTATACATGTACCCTGTTATTATTCATTTATATGTAATTTGAAATGTGTACCTGTGTTGTGTAAACAGACTATTATTACTATTATATATTATATATATACCTCTGTATATCCTTGTGTAAGTATAGAAATGTCCATTATTATTTATTTATTTATTATTATTTGCTTTTAAACTTGTGTGATGCGCTATAGGATTTGTCTGACTGCTACTATGTAACGTCTTATAAATAGTATTTAATGCCCTTGTCAAAATGAAAATACTATATCATTTGAAACATCAGTGTAAAACATACCTTGCCATTTCTGTCCTTCTTTCTTGTCTCTCTATCCAGCTCATTTTCTTGTGTATCACTTACTACACGGATACACACACTGCTGTCACGAAAAAACATCCATCAGTTCAACAGAATACTGTTAATTATAAAATATATCCATAAACTATCCTCATATATTGTGATTGCAGACAATTATTTATCATAATTTTCAGTTTACCATGTGCCTCCGGTCCTTGTAATTTTCACACGATGATAAAAATCAGTAAAGGTGCCAATTTAATTGTCGGATACTTAATAACACATTGTTTTTCACTCGCATAATGTTTTATAGAAATAACAGAGATGTCTATACCTGGATATATCTAAATTTAATGTAGCTTCATGGAATTATATATAGTACTCACCTGTTTCGTATTTCCTTTTATCCTGTATTTTGTTTTCTTTCTTTATTTTGGGAATCACCCTTATATTTCGTTTTGATAAGAGAAGTTATTCGAAATATTACGACATTGTTTTGATATTGATATTTATATATATTTATATGATGTCTTATGTGATTTGCATGTTACATGATCGTTTACACTGCTTTCACTTTTCGTTTGTTCATCTCCATCATGTTTTGTACAATTTATGTAATATGTTTTGCCGCATGGGTCGTACGACCTTCTGGCTTATGGTGAATAAAACTTTCAAACTATCAAAATATACATAATTTTCATTTGACCTTAAATCAAAATGCGGTACACTTTTTGTTCCCTATTTTCCTCCAGTAATAGTGATGTGATATTATGAAGGTTAAGAACGTCTATTGTGATAAAAAATTTACATTTTAGTTCCATTTCCTTTGGCATATCATGGAGAAAAAATCAATGTTTGGTTGAATTCATCATATGCACAGTATATTCAGCATTGTTGACTTTTTTCTATTTGAGACATACATATCACATCATACTGTAAAGCAGGTTATTTCTGAGGGTGTAATATTCTGTGGTTTTACCGTAAAAAAGGGTTAGTTTTTTCTACTGATTATTTTTCTGTGATTCCTGAACCTAGGAAGAATTACTTCTGCACTTGCATATCTTGCTAAAGCAAATATAGTATATTAGATATACAACACCAAGTCATAATGGCCTGTCAGTCTAGAGCATTCTTTTCAGCAAGTTCTGACACAGAATTCTAAGTTGTGTAGTTGTTGATACATAGGTGTTGTTTCAGGCCAGAGGGCTGTGGTCAACCTTTGTTACACAAGGCAGTGCTGAGGAATGACCATGACATTGTGCGGGAGATTGGAGAATGTATTGTATATAAATGTGGACAGAAGCTGGACACTGTCAGGGATCAGGTACTGTTGAATAGTACTATTGAGTAGATAAACTTTTCTTATACCTATAATATCACTTTGGGGTTGATACAATTACAGTAGTCAATCACTTTGTCCAACCCCATTATGTTGACTCCTGTCTCATCCTGTTCTTAACTTTGATTAGTTAATTAATTGCTTTATATCTTGATGGATGATTTAAGTATTCTATGAGTGCTCATGTTCCTATATGCATGCCTGGAGCTGTGGAACTTTAACAACAGGTGTTACGGTTGTGTATTTGATCCCCACTGGAGGGTGAGAAATTTTCAATACCTTCCCAAGTGTAAAGTACTAGTGCAACCTAGGAACCGTCAAGAGGGATTGGCATAAAAATATGTTTCCCAATCAATGTTGAAATCAATTCATGCATACCCTGTCTGTGGTATGTTTCAGTATTTCCGGACAGCCCTGCACTATGTGTATGGAATGGAAGGCAGTAAGCACATGGTCCACCTGCTAGAGGATCTCGGCATGTCAGAACATGTGATGGACAAGGTAAGGTGGGGGGCTGTTGGTTGTGTAGCCTTGGAGCACTGGGCTGAATTTCTTACATGGGGGTTGAATCTGTTAAAAGGTGCCATGGTCCACAAGAAGCAGTCACTGACTGATTGAATTTTTTAGTGCTTATGGTGAGCTATTGTGATCACCTTTTGTTCGGCGTCTGTGCATCTGGAGGGAACAATTTTCTTTAAAAACATCCTCCTTAACCATTGGGCCAAATTTGATAAAAATTGCCTGTGATGTTCCTTGCATACCAAAATTGTTCAAATGGTTCTGGTCAGTTGAATATCATACCCATAACAATGAAGTTGTATGGGGGTTTACTGGATCCAGCCTGACTGGTCGTCCGGTCGTCTGTCGTTTTTTTGTTGTTGTTTTTTTTTCAGGACAGTAACTCAAAAAGTATAAAAGATATCAAGATGAAACTTCATATGTGGATAGATCTCATTTAAGGGAAATGCAGTGCCAAAGAACTGTAACTCTCATTCACATCATTTTAAAATCCCTTTGACAAAGCGGCATGTGGGGGGTAATTGTGCCATGACAATGGCAGGTCTAGTTTTACATAGACTTATTTAGGAAAAACTAGAAAAATCTTCTTGTCAGAAACCACAAGGCCTAGAGTTTAGATATTTGGTGTATAACATGGCCTATTGAGCCTCTACCAAGTTTTTTCAAATCATGGCCCTGGGGTCAAAATTGGCCCCGCCCTAGGGGTCACTTTATTTTACATAGGCTTGTATAGGAAACCCCTCAAAAGATCTTCTCAGAAACCACAAAACCTGGAGTCAAGATGTTTACTTCTGGAACTAAACAGGTCTGTTCAAATCATGGCACTGGTGTCAATATTGATCC
>CM037783.1:55027832-55077832 GCA_021229015.1 Solen grandis
CACCTCAGGGGTCACTTGATTTTTTAGCTCACCTGAGCACAAAGAGGTATTGTGATCAGTCTTTGTCCGGCGTGCCTCCTAAACCGATGAGCAGAGTTTGATGAAATTTATAGGTATGATCCTTAGGTGGTACTGAGCAAAAATAGCTAAAATTGTTCCGATCCGCCAACCAAGATGGCCACCAGAGCTAAAAATAGAAAAATCTTTAAACGACATCTCCTAAATCGCTAAGCAGATTTTAATGACATTCAATAGGAATGATCAGTGCGTGTTACTGCACAAAAATAGCTAAAATCTTTTTGGTCCGCCATTCAAAATGGCCGCCAGAGCTAAAAATAGAATAATCTTTAAACAACATCTTCTCCTAAACGGCTGAGCAGATTTTGATGAAATTTTACAGGAATGATCCTTAGATGGTACTGAGCAAAAATAGCTAAAATTGTTCTGATCTGCCAACCAAGATGGCCGCCTGAGCTTAAAATAGCAAAAATCTTTAAACGACACCTCCTCCTAAACCAAGAAGCAAATTTTGATGAAATTATACAGGAATGATCCTTAGGTGGTACTGATCAAAACTGGCTTAAATCATTCAAATCCAATCCAATGTATCTATTCTGCAGGATGGGAGATCCCCACTTGTGTTTAAGGACAGGAGAGGTCTGAAGGAAATGAATGATCTTCTTAATTACCATTTAGATCAGGTAATGTTCTTCCTTTACAATGTGCATGTATAATTTTGGTGTTTTGACTTTGGCTTAAGTTACACATTAAACTTTGTCTCGTGATATTCATCAGAATTTGATGTGAGTGGGATGCAGAATTTGAAATTAACAAGGTCATAGTTACATCAAAGTTTTATTACAAATCATTTGCGTTATGGTGTATTAACATGTGAGTACCAATATAATAGTATGGTGCAAACTATGAATCCCAAGTTTTTAATTTGATAATTCTGTAACATGGTTAAAATTGCAGTCCAACACAAGGTCTACTTGGCTTTTTGGCCAGGCAGTTAATTAATTTAGTTGTTAAAAATAAAGCTCATGTTCTGGTACACTCAGAATATATGGGTAGTTCAAGGTATGGCTTACCCAGTGTCAGTATAATGTGACTTGGTGTTGAATCATGCATGATATTGCAGTGAGGCAACACAATATCTTTCATGTAGACAAAAAGTCTCCATATGACTGAAACTGCTGGTGGGACATTAAGCCCTTGCAAAATGAGAGAGAGAGAGAGATCTAAGTTTGGACCCAAATACAGTGTGACATTGGATCTGCACCAATCAAGAATATGATGAGATGTCTTTTGTTGCAAATTATATTCCTCTTATAAATTTTGTGTTTGAATTTAACCTTTTACTTCATATAGACTCATTTTGACGCATTGGCAAACAGAGGCTCCTATAGGAGCTGTCTGATCAGGGTCTCCTCTGTTTGCTTATACAGTATTGTAGCTCATATTCTACATAGTCTGCAGAGCAAAGAAAAATTCACTGTTTCATATACCATTTAAAGTTCAGTTAATTAATATTCATGAAGTCATAAATCTGTACATGAATATTCATGAAGTAAAGGGTTAAAACCAATGTTCATACCCTACTTCCAGTTGATTTTCGAATATGAGGTGTTTGTCTTGTGAATATGATACCTGCTGAAAACAAGGGTTTTTGCAAGTTTCACAGGTGTAAAATACTGGTACAACCCAGGAAATGTTGAGAGTGTGTTTAATTTTTTATGATGTGAAAAAAATGGGATAATTTAGATTTCAGGTATTTCTTTATCTTTTACAGGACCTGACCAGTCCGGAGCCAGACCCCTGGTCAGTTCCCCTACCATTGCCCATCATGGGCTACCTGACCAAGTGTGTCCACTCCCATCACAACCAGCGGTCCAAACTACCAGCCTCTGACCAGTATGATATGGTTGACCATACACAGGCCACTCCTCCGGACATTGGTCAGTCTGAGGACTTAAGTGGTCAGTACTCACAATTAAAGGTCATTAATGACCACTCCAGATGGTATACCGGTGGTCAGGAGGGCACAGAAACTGACCAAATGAACAGGAATATGCTTAGCAATAAGAAACACTTAGTGAATGGGTACAAACCGTTGGTGAGTAAATCACTAGACTTTGAGGGAAGAACTCTTGGATCAAGACTGGATAACTCAAGAAAGAATAGTCAAGGTGAAACATTATGGAGTGCCATCGTTGACTTGAGCAGTAATACTCATATATGCAAGTCAGACTCTGACATGAGTTTAGAAATTCCACGGCAAGAATTGAAGAGAGTGCTTCAGAACAATGAAGAATGGAGAAAGCAGGAGGACTATGACGATGACGACCTTGAGGAGAGTTCAGGCTCGTACAGCGAAGGGAGTGAACTGGATGAAAATTACGAGGGAGATTATTCGGATAATGACAGTGATGGGGAAGAGGAGCTGGACAGAGAGTCAGGATATTGTGCAATACTGTGATCACTGTGTGGCGTGTGTCTAGCAGTTGCATGTGGCACAAGGGTCTGCAAGTCTAAATCTGTAGGCCAAGTATTATTCATTATTAATGTTTTTTTTATTGTGATTATGAAAATATAATTATTGTATACCTATAAAACATGGTCTGTTTAAGTAAGAAAAGTGATCTTAGCATTTAGCGCAGATCCATACAGAGTTGGAGCATTAAGCACTTTGTTATTCAGTGAGGGTAATTCCCAGGCATGTTAGACTTTTGTGGCTCATTAGTACCTGGGATTAAAAGATTATATTACTTATCCCTTTACCTAATGAATATTTATGCCACCCTTCGAAGAAGAGGGGGCATTATTCTTTACACGTTGGTCGGTTGGTAGAGACCCTGAGATCTCAAACTTGGTATGGTTGTTGCTTATGACTAGTAGAAGACCCCTATTGATTTATGGATTTGTACCTCAAAGGTCATGGTCATGAGGTAATAAGATAAATTCTCACAAATACTTAGTAAATTAAGCATTGTCCGGCAGATTACTCAAAATTTTATTGACTTCTAGGTCACAAACATTATAAAATAGTTACTTATGACTAGTAGAGTTTTGATTTTGGGGTCTGTACCTCAAAGGTCAAGATCAAAAGGTCATACATTAAATTCTTTTTAACATTGAGCTACAACTGATAAGTTTCTCTTTTGTATCAAATATTGCACAATTGTTGTTTATAAGTAATAGGAAACCCCTTTTGATTTTTGGGTATGTACCTCAAAGGTCAAAGTTGCAAGGGTATAAGTTGAATTCTCACAAACACTGTGTTAAGTAAGTATTGTCCAACTGATAACTCAAAATCAAATAGTTATGCCCCCCTTACTTATGTGCTGCACTAATGACTTGTTTTTCTTATAATAAACCATGAAACACTTATAATCTTTTAGATGTATAATTGTATATTACTTACATTGCTACTTTACTTAAAATTTCATACACTTTTGTAAATCATTTCTAATTCATTTATTTTAGTGAAGATTTAGTTTCATCTTTTTAGCAGTGTTCATAATCATCAGTAGTAAACCTTCACTAAGATAATTTCTGGACCAATCTGTGACATGTCCACGTTATGAAGTCAAACATCATACATATAATATATCTGTATTAGTATTATGAGGGGGGCATATGTGTTTTACAAACATTTTTGTCATGTACAAATTTACGATTTGATGAATATCAATTTATGGTACTTGAAACAATGGATTTTTTCTGATTAATTACAGAAACATTGAAACACATGGTCTTATTTTCACAGTAGATGTATATCTCAGAGAGACTGAAGAACATTAGTGTTCCAAGTTGATTGTTGAAGGGGAAATTCTGCTATAAATTGTACATGATTATTTCCAACATTTTATGATAGCCTACCAAGTTGAAAATCACTATGAAATCACAGATATCATTTATTAAATCAATATCTGATATTATTTTTTTCATGTTTATGTTTTAAATTAGTGCAATAATTTGTTTTTGTTGTGTTGTTATATACTCATTAGTCTTTATTATGTGTATACCTGTTGCTTGGTATGCACATAACTGTATTATTTATTGATTTTTTTTTCTATGCAAATATCAACTTGTTATATTTTCAAAAATTATATCAAAGTTTATATCAGATACTACATTAATGTACTTAGAAATTTACTATAATCAATTTATGTTTACACTGGATCAGCATATAAAGGTAGTTCTAGGAATGGTTGGCCCGGTGTCAGGATAATGTGACTAGGTTTGGTATCATGCCACATGTCTATGGTTTGATACTGTAGTGCAACAGCAATTTATCTGTCTCAAGTAGATTTAGTCTCAAAATGACTGAAATACTTCGGTGAGATGTTAATCCATAAAAAAAAAAACTGATAGAGGAAAATCCAAAGTGCGCAGAGGCATCCGGGTAGAACCACCAACAAATTGGAAGGTGCCAGCTGAAAGGTCCTCTGGCATGCCTTTTAAACTCTTCATTTGCATTAACAATTTTATTTATATTTAAGAGGGGTTTTTTTTTTTTTTTTTTTATATTGTTTTAATTAAGACAATACACTATAGTAGAACTTTGCTTCAAAAGAGATCATTGAACTGATTATCATTTCAGATTATTTCTTCAGTTCAGAAATGTTTGCTTCATAACTGAAAGAGGAATACTTTATAAATAGGATTTTTGCTCTTTTTTTTTTTTCTTTTTTTTTTATACGCCCGAAGGGTATTATTATTTTATACCCTCAGTTGTCCGTCCATCTGTCCGATAGCAGAGCATTGTGAATGCAACTCCTCCTACACTGCTGGAGGGATTTGGTTCAAACTTACCAACAATACTTGCCTTTATTTGTAGATGTGCATGAAGGCTGGATTTTGCACTCTATGATCTGAAACTTTCAAAAGTAAATGTAGATATATCAGCAAGAATTATCTGAGGTAAACAAAAGTGTTTATCTCATGATGTATTTCCCAATTCTTTACCAAGGCTTTGATTGATTAGGCTTCCTGTGAGGTAACTGACATCAGTATTGTACCATATAACATACAAGGCTTCTTCACATTACAATACCTTCGGGTGTATATTGCCACCCTTTGCAGTGCTCTTGTTAAATGTTTGGAAGTATAATCTCAATTCAAAGTTAATAAGTTGATGACTTTCTTTCAATTTTTTCTGATGTCTGTTTTTATTTTTATTTTTTAATTTGGGAATTTTCATTTTAAGATGAGGATGGAAGTATTCAGATTGACCGTGACATGTCCAACCATAAACAGTTGAGGATGTACTGTAAGGCAGATTGAGTAAATATGCATGAATCATAGTGGGAGGTCTGAATGAACTCTAACAAGGAAAATACAAAATACAGTTGTTCCATAACTGAGACATGACACCACAGGGTGACCTTTTTCATTACCAACATCTAATACTGCATGGAGCAACAGCTAGTCTGACAGCATTTACTTTGTTTCTTATATGATTTCTTTATATTATGTTTTACATCTACAATCATTTATGTGTAATCTCAGTTCTTAATTTTTTTTAAAAATGTCTACAGTGATTTAACTTGTATATTGACCATTTTTAAGAAGTTCTCATCACAGTTAGATTCCCAAGGATTTTTGTTAAATGAGTTTCTGTTGTAAATAATGACATTAACAGTAGATTGATAAAAAGATCAGAAATAAATCCACATTTTTTTTTACATTTGTTGTCAGGTTTTCTCAGAAAATCTTGATTATCATACTTCATTCAGGGCTCAATAGGGATCCCAGACTGTTGACCTGAATGTCTCCCACTTCACAAAAAGTTGGATATGTGGAAAGCAATCAAACTTTGTAATTTTGTGTCTTGACAGGAGGTCCTTCACCAGTGAAATGCACATCTCTATTTATTTTTGAGAGATGTGTCATTGAGAGTCTTTGAGGGTCAGCAGTGAAACTTTGTACACATATCAGTTGGCAAAAGGTCCATGAGCAATAAAAAAGCATATCTCTTTTTCTCTCTAAAGTTCAAAGAGTTATGGCCCATATTTACTGTAAAGGAATTTTGGCTTTTAATATTTTATATCTCCTACAGCAATACACGTGCAATACACACAACTTTTAACTCACTTGAACACTGTGCTCAGTGTAATCTTTTGTAAGCTGTCTCTGTTTTAGCATACCACGCTTTCTACCAGTAATTGTGCTTTTGACTATTCTTCAAATTGTTGAGTAAAAGCTGTATCACAAGGGCAATCACCATCATAGTTAGACATTGTTGAAAAATTAAAGATTCATGTAGAATCACTTGTTATGTTGTTAACCTATGTGCAGTCATACAAAAGTAAGTAAATGAAATAAGACATTTAAAGTTTAATGACATTAACTCCTTAAATATAAAGCAAAGATTTCATTTTTCTGATAAAAAGCATTTACTTCTCTGAACATATTGCAATTTTCCAATGTCTGTTAGTGACCCGCATTTTTCTTTCAGGTCTTTGAAACTGTTTTCAGTTTGAAAGTGATTAAATTGTGGATGCATTTTCTTGTTGAAATGTGAAATTTCTTGTGAGTTGTGGCAGATGAGAGAACGACTATCGGAATTCTTTGAAATGTTTATCTGTTATATTTCTCTTTAAAATATTTAAATATTTTTACATAATTATTTTCTTCTCACAGAAACACATGCATTTAAATTAAAAAGTATTATCTTTTTTTGCATTTACACTGTTTTACGGAATTATTTTTTGTTATAATAAATTGAATTATTCAAATAAATATACAAACTTTATTTGTACTTGTTACTTTTTCATAGTAATTGATACACATGTATTACATGTTATATAAAAAAGCAATAAATATGAAATATTATAAAGTTCAGTCTCTTCAATTTCATCTTCATAATAGCCTTTGAAATCGTTTTTGTAATATTATTTTTATTTTTGAGCAGGAGTAACATGCTGTACTTGGTGACTCTATGTTCTGAGACTTTATTTGGGGTCCAAGTCTAGATAGTGTCAAGGTCACTGATGCTAAAAATAGAATGTCCCCAAAAAGGAATATATATGTTACCTCTCTTGACCAAATTTGGGATATGTATACCTTTTGTGAAGATAAAAGCTTTGATGTGTGTTTCAGGTTTGATGGGTCAAGGTCAAAGTGACTAAAAAAAATACTTTTGTTACTGCATGTTGTCTGCAAAAAGAATTTTCATTAGTTTTTGGTATGAAATATCATATCAAAGTTGGTACTTTTATACTTTGTGTAGCGAGAAAGCTTTGATGCCCTGTGTGGGTTTAATAGGTAAAGGTCACTGATACTAAAAATAGATTGTCCCCAAAACTGAATTTCCTACTAACTTTTTATCAGGTTTGTTGTGTCTTAATAAAGTTTGGAACATATATAGCTTCTGTTAAGATAAAGCTTTGAAAGCTTTGTAGAGCTGTAGGGTCAAGGTCACAGTTACTAAACAAGAGGGCCAAGATGGCCCTTGGTCGCTCACCTGAGAAAGATGATTGCTTAAGAAATAAAGATGCTTGAGTGTAAAAGTGAAATCTGGCTTTTTTTTATGGTGAAATGGGCATAACTCCTAAATTTACAAGTCAATATCAGTTATAATTGAACCCGATTGTGAGATTATGGGCATAAACATTGTCTTAAAGTTTAAAAATGATTGTTAAAAAAATAAAAAAAGTTTGAAGATGATTGCTAAAATGATGAAGATGCTAGAGTGTAAACAAAGTGAAATATGGCTTTTTTTTATATTAAAAGGGGCATAACTCCTGACCTAATTGACGGATCTCAGCCATAATCAAACTTTATCGAGACCTTATGGTCATAAGCATTGTCATAAAGTTTGAAGATGATTGCTCAAAAGATGAAGATGCTAGAGTGTAAACAACTTGAAATATGGCATTTTTTTAATATTAAAAGGGGCATAACTCCTGACCTAATGGTACGATATCAGCCATAATCAAACTTTATCGAGACCTTATGGTCATAAGCATTGTCATAAAGTTTGAAGATGATTGCTCAAAAGATGAAGATGCTAGAGTGTAAACAACTTGAAATATGGCATTTTTTTAATATTAAAAGGGGCATAACTCCTGACCTAATGGTACGATATCAGCCATAATCGAACTTGGCCGAGATTTTATGGTTATAAACATTGTTTTAAAGTTTGAAGATAATTGCTCATAAAATGAAGATGCTAGAGTGCAAACGAACAAATTGTGGACGACGGACGGACGGACATTCATCGATCCTAAAAGCTCATCCTGAGCACACGTGCTCAGGTGAGCTAAAAAACAACCAAAAAGCTATAAATAAAGTTTATCAAGAATTAGATATCTTACTGTAACCATGTTTCTTTTGTTTGAAAGGTAAATTATTTCAAGGTTCATTTTTGACTGGTCTTTCATGAGACTTGTTCAGAAAATTTCTTAATCTAGTTAAATCCATAGTTACTGCTTTCAACATTTAAAACATACTTCTGTATTTAACAAAGCAGTATGCACAGGTAGTAGTCACCTCTGTGACAGTTCTAGATTTTCCCTTTACTTTCAATGTACTTCAGGATGTCAAAATGTGAGTGATTAGCGCATAAACTAACACGGACTGATTAGGTAATACTAGTAAGTAACATTACTATGTTAGAAAAGGTACTTTAATGTAATTTAGTGGTGAAAACTGCCCATTCTAACACAATCAACAGAATATGCTATATAAACATAGGAGTGCAGCATTTACTATTTTCTGATATATGCACGGTCAAAAGAGGACATATATGACGTCACATAACTCCTAATAAAGTAATGTGTAGTTAAACAAGTAATAATTGTAACAGTGAACTGTTACTAAGTCTTCCAAACAAAGTTTCTGCTTAGACAATCATACACGAATGGTTTTTGAGAAATAAGGTCATAAGTAAAATTGAGGGGTAGGGGCCTGACCCCTAGGTGAGCTGGGGGATACCAAAGAAGTATCATTCAATCTGTCTCGTGAGGAACAAGACTATATATGGTTTATGGTTGAGGATCAGAACATTTCTTTAGATATAAGATCATAAGTAGAATTCAGAGGATGGGGCCTGACCCCTTGGTGACCAATGTCAACATAAAAAAAGTACCATTCACCCCATGAGGAACAAGAATATATATGGTTTAGGGGTGGGAATCTGAACAGTTTTTGAGATAAAAGGTCATAAGTAAAATTGAGGGGGTGGAGCCTCACCCCTGGGGACACCAAAGTAGTACTATTCAATTCTTCTCATTATGTGGAACAAAAAATAGATGATTCAGGGTTGAAAATTTGAAATATTTAACTGAAATACATTTTTTATGCAAAAATCCATCTTTGAGGGGGTGACGTCTGACCCCCAGGGACCCTACATTTACAAAAATCAGGGGGGCACCATTACTCATTGAGGACTCTAAGTGTATGAAGTTTTGTAAAGATAGGTCGAGCGGCCTCCGAGATATGGCCCGTACAAAGTTGCCAACAGAAGAAAGAAGAAAAAGAATAATAATAAGAAGAAACGGGGGTAAAAACAATAAGTCTCCAAACTTTGTTTGGGAGACTTTAATAATAAACCAACACATATGTATCCCTTTTTAAAACTTTGCAGTCTAATAAACGTGTTAGGATGGAAATTGTGTAATATATTGCATAATAAAGCTTAACACCATGCATTATATTCTGCTTTATATCAGTCAAAACAAAAGTATTTCTTAATTAGTATGTATTTGAAATATTGAAAATCATTTGTTTCAAACAAACTATATACCATGATGCTTATCTGCAACTCTATAATTCTATGCTGAACAACACGTTTCAAAATATCTACCTTTTAATTTCTAGGTAGGAGTTTCTTGTTGATTCTGCATAACAGACGGAGAAACAAGTATGATGTGATGTTATATATTCTTTTATTGCAATATACAACATACAACTATGACTGACAAAAAAAAAAGTTCATTATTTCTCCATAACAATAAAAATTCTTGATAGATAGGAACCATTTTTATGTTTATTAATTGCTATTTTAATTAATTTTGTAAAAAAAGTTAAATAAAAAAAAAATGCTTTTCATTATTATTTATAACTGCATTTTTTTTTTTGTAAACAGTTCTTACTACCTTTAAAAGGCATTTTTGATACACTATTATCACTAAGGGATATAAAACAATCAAGTGGAGATAAGCTGTCAGCCTTGACACATCCCATATTAAATGAACATTAAACAATGTAGATGATGTATTTCATGAAGACATGAGAGAGAGAGTAGCACTTTCATATCACAAGTACACAGTTTATCAGTGTTCTCCCTAGTTGTATTATCACTTTGCTTTCTCCTCCTGGATTTTGTAGTGCAGCTCGGCAGTGTCAGTCCTGGAGATGAACTCCCAGCCTGTCTCCTTCATGTGGTACACTGTCAACAGACGAGTCAATACATACACAGGTCAGCCTTTAATTCCATTTAATTACTTAAGTAAAGGATTGTACTTAATATCTTAAATAAAATCAGAATACATTATATCAGTCTTTTTTTTCCCCAAGTGTTAAATTAAATGATTGACAGAACTAGTTACCTGACTGGCAAAATTTATTAAGTTAACTACTTAAGGTATTTCAATTATGGAAACAATATTTGTGAAATACCTTCCTAAGTATTTCTTAAGTAAAACATGGTGAAATTCCAATCCATACGACTAAATCTAACAATGAAGATAAGTCATTCAATCAAATAAGCAACTGTCTTTGGTCGAAAAGACTAACCCACCCTATTGAATGACTGGAATATGTGATTTCTATGCATACCTACATATATATTATCATAACACGACTGCTTGGCTTATAGAAATCCAAAATAGAAATAGAAATCTGTAAATAGAAATCCAACAGTCCTACTAGATGTAAACTACTGGTCTATTTAAGGTAGTGCCATTAGAGGGTAATGTAGGTTAATAGACAGATTAATTATTTGGTTCCGGAGTTTTATATCAATATCTGAAAACTAATGACTAGCTGTAACTTAAGTCTATCAATATATATCTACAGAAGCATGGTCACCAAATGCAACCACCCATGATTGTGAAAATAAAAATGTGGTTTCGCAATCACAGGTAATACCATAACAGACACTATTGAAACTATATTTAGAATTGTAAAACATATTTACATTTTCTGTTTTCATTTGCCGTTACTTGTCTCATCACATTCACTCTTCACCGTGAAATCATTATTTTCATGGGACACTAATTTTCATGGTGAGTATTATCCACGAATATTAATCCCCATAAAAGCTTGTCTCTTATATAGACCTCACGTTTTCTAGAACAGATCCTGGAATGATTGTATCCACATTCTCTTAGGTACATAAACAACAAAATTTGATACCAATGAAAATTAATAATTTTACAGTAGTATTTTTTTTTTAAATTTCTACCAATCATCTGTGAACAAACTACTTTGAATTATCTGTTCACATTTATAACAAGTTTTTCTAAAGAAAAACCTGATTATTAGAACTTGCCTTGCTTTCTCAAGGGGTACAGGGCTATGTGTACAATGGTTTCAGAGGTAAAGATATTTGAAGGGCCATCCAAGGTTCATTTATGCCAAGTTTCGTCAATTTCTACTGGCTTCAGGAGACATCTTTTAAAGTAAATTACCATTTGTATTAGCCATCTCTTTCATAACATAGTGTATACTTGGGTGATTTATTATACTGAATGTAATATTCAAACAAATTGCTCTAAACTAACCATTTAAAACAAGAAATGTTTGTGAAACATATATGCCCCCCTCATATGCCATAATATGTATATAGCTATATTACATGCAAGGAGTTTGTCTTCATAATGTTGGCTTGACACAAAAAATTCTCAAACTTCAAAAATTTGAGTGAAAATATAATGTGCTAAAATGTGGAACTAAACATTTACTGAAATAAATGGGCTGGAGAAATATTTACACAAGTCCACAAAGGTTTAAGTGAAAGAACATTGTCAGTTATAAACAAACAAAACATTAAGACTTAGTGCTCTAGGTTTATTATAACAAGAGGGCCAAGATGGCCCTTGGTCGCTCACCTGAGAAAGATGATTGCTTAAGAAATAAAGATGCTTGAGTGTAAAAGTGAAATCTGGCTTTTTTTATGGTGAAATGGGCGTAACTCCTAAATTTACAAGTCAATATCAGTTATAATTGAACCCGATTGTGAGATTAAGGGCATAAACATTGTCTTGAAGTTTAAAAATGATTGTTAAAAAAATGAAGTTGGTAGAGAATAAACAAAGTGAAATCTTGCATTTTTTGTATTAAAAGGGACATAACTCCTGACCTAAATGACCCATCTCAGCCACAATTGAACTCAATCGAGACATTATGGTCATAAGCATTGCCATAAAGTTTGAAGAGGATTGCTAAAAAGTGTAAACATCTTGAAATATGGCATTTTTTTAATATTAAAAGGGGCATAACTCCTGACCTAATGGTACGATATCAGCCATAATCGAACTTGGCCGAGATTTTATGGTTATAAACATTGTTTTAAAGTTTGAAGATAATTGCTCATGAAATGAAGATGCTAGAGTGCAAACAATGTGAAATCTGGCTTTTTTGAATTTTAAAGGGGCATAACTCCTGACCTAATGTTCCGATATCAGCCATAATCAAACTTGGCCGAGATTTTATGGTTATAAACATTGTTTTAAAGTTTGAAGATAATTGCTCATAAAATGAAGATGCTAGAGTGCAAACGAACAAATTGTGGACGACGGACGGACGGACGGACGGACGGACGACGGACATTCATCGATTCTAAAAGCTCATCCTGAGCACACGTGCTCAGGTGAGCTAAAAATTAACAAATCAGCCTTGCTAGCCATTTGCACAAACATCCACAATAATGAAAGAAAATGATACATCATCCTTCAAATATCTCAAACTTTAAAACAAAACAACATTACAACATAAATTATGTTATCTTGATCTAAGTAATAACAAGGTCAAGTCATCAAACATATATACAAATGCAACCTTGTGACCTTGACCTTTGAGGTATTGACACCAAAATTGATAGGGGTCATCTACTAATCATAAGCAACAACCACATGAAGTTTGAGACTTAAAGGTCAAATAGAACTTCAAGTTATCACTCGGACAAGGTCTGGTATTATACATACACAACATGTGACCTTGACCTTTGAGGTAATGACACTAAAATCGATAGGGGTCATCTACTAATCGTGAGCAACAACCACAAGAAGTTTGAGACTTAAAGGTCAAATAGAACTTAAGTTATCACTCGGACAAGGTCTGGTATTATACATACACAACATGTGACCTTGACCTTTGAGGTAATGACACCAAAATCATTAGGGGTCATCTACTAATCATGAGCAACAACCACATGAAGTTTGAGACTTAAAGGTCAAATAGAACTTAAGTAATCACTCGGACAAGGTCTGGTCTACCGACAGACCGACCTACGGACCGACCGACCGACATGAGCAAAGCAATATACCCCCTCTTCTTCGAAGGGGGGCATAATAACATATTACTCAAGTCCCTATACCAACCATTCTATGTTTGACCCAATTCAGATAAGATATCTAGTGCATACTTACAGTTGACAACACCTCCACTGTAAGCATCCCTGAATGTGGCGTGGTAGATGGCTCGTTGACCCAGGTCCAAAGCTTCCTCCACCGAGAGATCCCATTTATATCCACTGTCCAGAACACCGTACGCGTAAACAGACCCGGATCCAACTGAGAACAGGTTGTTGGTGAGCCGGTCCCCATCACTGTCCACATAATACAGACCTGGGCCCTGCACAATATAATAATTGTATAGCAGTCTCACCATGTAAGCTTGCTCAAGGTGATTCTCACCCTCAACAAATGTAACTTGACTAAGAGGAAGTCATGTAAATTTGCTGATATTTTAAAACATTTGAAATAATAAATTTCATAGTTATTTTGTATTTTCATTTCTTTTTTTAAACAGAAATAAGAACCAAATTTGCAAAGATATCAGGATGCAAGGGATGCTAATTTGGAGAAAGAAGTCAAAAGTCAAAGAAAAGTAAACTTGCTTCAATGAATTGTACAAGAGAAAATAACATACCTTTTTGTCCCAACCACAGATCATTGTACCCTACAAATGAAAAAAAAAACATTGTTAAACTGCAATTATATTTAGATGTATTCCAGAGCAAACATAAAGATATTTGGGAAATTAATGTGAAAAATTGTGTTGAAAATAGAGAGCTATAACATGTATCCTCAGGTATTCAGTTCTCGTCATATTGTTATTCTCGGACTAAGTACACTAAGGCAATATTTCACCATTAGCCATATACCTCCAAAATTGTAGGGACTCCCTATTTGAAAGGACAACAGTTAAGGAAAATTGCTATTGTACCCCCAGTTACACAACTCGGAGGGCACTCTATAATAACATGGACACTTTGAGTGTGATAGTGTTTTTTGCTCTTATTTGGATCATCTTACATTTTACAAACCAATCTGTGCTGTGAAGAACACGCAACTTCATTGCAACTGCTGTTTAACCCTTTCCCACATATATACTCATTTTGACGCCCTCAATAGGTATCACATAAAGCCTGATCTACAGAAAACCACAGTTAAACCTTACCAAATTTAATTACAAAATCCTCATTTCCAGACCACTGAGGAGCAGCGAACAGCATAAAACCTGATCAGCCTGCGAGTTACTCGCAGGCTGATCTGGTTTTATGCTGTTCGCATAGGTCTTTTCATGGTGTCCTCTATGAGGGAAAGGGTTAAAGATTTTGTCTCTATATGTGCAGCATACTCATGACAGACTCATTTTCAGTATATTGTCGAGAACTCAAGACGCCATTTTGGAAATATTTTTGACTGTTGTTGGATTTTGACAGTTATTTTTTTTAAGTTTGTTTTCAATTACCATTGACAATTTATTACATTTGAAAGGAAGATATTGATGCATTTGATGATATATTTAATATAAAAGTGAGGGATTGTTTTGTTCATTTTTCTTGCAATAACTTCTTATGCTGTCGAGAACTGGATACACCAAGATACAGAATTTTGATTCAAAATTTATGACCAAATTGTTTTATTATTGCTGAATGTAACTTTTAATTTAACATAAAAAAATCATGATCTATCTTCTTTATATCTTTTTAATCTCCTTGATTATTTCCCTGTCATTTACCATTGAGAGTCCCATTCCTTTGTAGTTGTACACCATATTGGCCAGTAACTTGGATGCTGCTGCTACAGATATTCTTTCTTTGTTTCTCAGCTCATATATTCTGGAAAATCCATGAATATTGAATTCATACTGAATATTAATTTATAAATTCATGACTTGATAAATGCATATTCATTTGCTGAACTTTAAAAAAGAGTATGGAACAATGGGGCTTTCGTTGCTATGCAGACTGTGTAAAACATGAGCCACAATGTTGTTTCATATTATAAACAGAGGAGGCCCTGATCAGACAGCTTTTGGTCAGTTTGCCAATGTATCAAAATGTGTCTAATAGAGGTTAGGAGGTTAAATATATACAAATCAATCAATGCAATTTGAATGAGATTTACACAACACTTATGCAGTTCAAGTTACTAGTAATGCACATGACATTGACATAGTTTCAGAAGAACATAACTCAAGTCTCATATCTGAAGGAGCTTTGAGAAATCATTCTTCAGCTGGAAAAATGCACTTGAATCAAGCATTTTTATAAATTAAACATCATTGAATTAAAAACATTCAACATTGTATCAAACTACTTCATCATCTCATGCCTTACCTGCACTGTTTAGCCAGGACTCTCTCCCAGTATGAGCAGTCAGCAGCTCCACCTGCCATGGTACCCAGCAGGTATGGGTTTATCTCAATCACTTTCTTCACAGTCTGTGATGCTATAAATTGAACATACATGTATAGGCATATCCGCTATAAAACACTGTAATTGCACTAATTAGAGTCCAGACCTAAGTATTTTAATGGAATGAATACAGGAGCTATTGAATATGACAACAATGACTTATGGTCTACTGTTTGAACCATGTTAATAATAACAGTTATAATAGAGCAGACAGTAATAAATCTAAATCACATAACTGGAAACCTAGTTACATACTACAGGTCTTTTATGCTGATGATTGGTAAGAGGCCTTATTACCATATGTGTGTGTATGTATGTGTGACACCATAGCATATGAAAGGCCACTGATAAAGCTGTCCTTGAAAGCTTCTAAAAATGTTTCCATATACAAGACAAGATCATGTCCTGGTAATTATGTCAGTACAAGTACAAACACTGTTTGAGAATAGTTTCGTTACAATGATTAGAATGACATTCCATATTTGCATTATAGTTTCACTGACTGCCTTGAGAAGAAGACAATTCTTACCAATATATGGTCCCGCAGTAGCTCGAGAATCTACAGCAACAACCACACCATGTTGGAACTTGAATGCTAGTGTGGTGGTTCCATGGTCAAAATGAATCTGAACTTTACTGTCCTTGTCTTGAAAGTGATTCAGGTTCTCTACAGGCTGCAAATTATTAGAATATTCAAACATATATGAAGGGAGAAGAAAAAGCTTTGTTTAATTTACCATTCATATCAACTGCTGCCACCTTTCTTCCTGGTAGTTAATATTTTTGTTTCAGCTGCAGTCAAGTAAAGCACACAGTTGTTTCTGATTAAGATATAAAATTCATTCTTTGGTAGTATGATAAATATAATAAGTATATATAATCACAAAGAAACTGTATGAATTGGAATGGGAGAGATTTTCAAATGGGAAAATGCGAAAGAATGGCCTCCAGGGGGAAAAGCCCCATGCTAATTAATTGCCAGAAAAAAGTGTTAGTTCACCAATATCATATCTATTATAAACAGTTGTAGGAGATCAGAGCTCTTAATCTCCATTGTTTAGTACCTGTTTAAGGCACCATTCCCCCGGACAAAAAGTATGTTTTTCCCCTAATCTCTACTGAGATCCGCTCCGGTTATTTTTTTTCGTATTGGCCTCCGCTGGATCTCTACCCAAGCCTTATATAAAAGCTTCGGGAAATTTACACCAATACCCCTACCTCGTTTCGGCTGTTCAAATTGATTGTTCTAGGATGCACACCTAAAAATCCACGCATGTCTAGTAAGAAGACATATTTTTCTTTCCATTTCATTCAACATCATTGTCTTAGCTTGCCGATTTCATGAAATACGGCGACGGAAAACACCAAACCGCTTACCTCATAGTTTTAAACAGACATTTTGTAAATTTTGATCACGTGACTAGTGGCGAAGCAGTTTAAACTACAGCTCGGTTCAGTTACGACTGTTCAACAGCAAAAGGTAAATGCTCTTTGCCAATAAGTCGGCCCTGGCAAAATCAAGGAAATTTTGCTCTATAAAACGATTTTTCAAAATAAAGTTTATGTGAAATACGTTCTATTTACTTATAGATTGAGAAAACCACACACCACTCTGTACAGCATAACCTGCGAGTTGAACCTAACTGTAGTTATCCAATCACGGATTAGTCACGTGATAACCATCGCATGTAAACAATATGGCGGTTTAAACGGCGAGTTTGGAGGTTTTGTGAGTCCGTAGCTGTAAAACTGGTGAAATTGGTAAGCTAAGACAATGATGTTGAATGAAATAGAAAGAAAAATATGTCTTCTTACTAGACATGCGTGGATTTTTATGTGTGCATCCTAGAACAATCCATTTGAACGGCCGAAACGAGGTAGGGGTATTGGTGTAAATTTCCCAAAGCTTTTATATAAGGCCTGGGTAGAGAACCAGCAGAGGCCAATACGAAAAAAATAACCGGAGCGGATCTCAGTAGAGATTAGTTTTTCCCCCATTTTCAAGCAAAATTCCCCCCTACAAACGAAGATGTAAAAGCTCACATAAATAACAAAAATGGTCAAGTGGTAGATTGGCATACTGTTTACCATTTTATTTCCATTTCAGTTTTACTCAATAAAGCTACTAGACAGGAACTATTTTGTACATTTTTACTAAAATAATCATTGCCGCGAAATTTGCCTAAAATTCCCCTAACAGGAGAAAATGACACGAAAATCCGCCCCCCCCCCCCCCCACACACACACTCCTGAAAGTAGAGGTACTGTTCCCCCACAACAGAGAGTCCTGGAGATTTATGGATGCCGGGTCTGGTTCATACCCCACCCACAGCTTTTTCAATGATGACAAGCATATTTGAGATAACAATAACTTATAATTATTTTTACACTTACGTCGAAATTATACGGCATTGAGAAATTTTGACATGTGTATTCTGCATTATTGAAGGATGAGTCTATGTTAGGAAGCAAACTGCCTCCAAACATTCCATTGAATTCAGTTTTCTTCACACCGCATACATCGGCGAGAGCCATTTTGCTTTATATTTGACGAAGTTATCGCCCCTAACAAATGGGCGCACTTGTTTCTAGAAAAGATGAGATTCAAAATGAAAGCGCTGATAGCGCAGTCAGCCCAATGTTTCTTAACGTGTAATAATAATGATTTTGTTACAAATCATATAACACGATGTATGGGTATAATGAGGCATTTAAGGAAAAGCCGACGAATTAAAGATTGCTATAATTATTTCTCATGTTCTTCGTTTATATAACTCTTTGGACTCAGAAGCATTGGAATAGAATAGAAGATACCTTTATGAAACCAATCAAGGGTCATACAGTATGACTATATAATATAATCGCCATTTTAAAACATAATGCATGTAACACAATATATCAACCATCAATTAAGTATGGTAGAAATAAGGACATAAAACTAACTAAAGCTTAATTCGAATATTCAGATCACAAATAACATAAACGTTATATAATGTCAACATAAGAAGTAAATAAGACCAAATTCTACTGAACCAGGCCCGGATCCACCGGGGGGGGGGGGGGGGGGGGGGGGGGGGGGCGAGGGGCCTTGGCCCCCCAGCTTCCCTGGTCATACATTTTTCCAGTACATCATAGTAGTGTAGTCTAGAGGAAATCCCCATCGTGGGCCCCCATACTGAAACACCCGCATTACCACCTGACCTGCCAGACTCCTATTGTCTTATGGCCCCCTGCTGTTAATGTGCAGGTAATCCGAACCGGCAGTCATCCATGACAGTGTGATAAGCATGTGTTTACATCACGTGATAATTTTGTCTCATATGTTATGTATTGTTTGTAATGCTAATGCTTCCTACATGTGTAGGACTTATGCAATGTTTGTAAATAAAATCGGTAAATCGAAAATCGGTAAATCGGGTACTGCGGACACGTTCACTGATTGAGAGAAATTTACGTGGCATCTAATAATTGGGAAAAATCGGCAATTACCTAAAGTTTGTATCAGTTACAACTATAAACTATTCTAAGCAAATGCAGTTTAAGAAATAGCTTAATAATAGTTAAGCTAAAAACAACAACTAAGCTGGACATTAAAATGTAATTAGCATCGAAACAATTTCTCTAGAGCCAAAAAGAATTCATAATAATATAATAAAACTACTTTGACGAAATCTACGCAATTCACGTTTCTCTTCATGTATAATGTTTTAAATCTTGCATTAAAAGCGGGCTAATTAGCTGCTGGCTGGTTAATGAACTATCAGGTATGAAAAATTGCCAATTTCGTTTTTGAAAAAGTTAAAAAGGTAATGATGTTTTGTTTTTGTTTTTTTTGCTGTAGCAAACCTCAGATTAGATGCATACCTATCGCTAGCCATGCAAATTAAACTTAATCAGAAATGGGTTGTGTTTCTAAATATCATCAGCTTTACTATTTTTACGTAACTTTTTAAAGTATTATTTTTATGAAACTAACTCCTAAATATTTTTTCCCGAAAGGAATAAATACAAACAGCAGGCCGATACATCATCATGTTCACTTTTGAATATTTACGCATATAATAACCTACATGTACGTGCATTCATGGTCTCTTAATAAAGAGACCCTGGTGTATTTTAAATTTATAAAAATCATGAATATGAAATGAAAGAATTTGAAAATTTCAATCTGCCAAATTTTGGGACAATCCATATTTTGGGACAATGTATATGTAGATTATGCATGATCACTAATTCAAATCAAATCCAGGTAATCAGTCATTGAGCGGTGTCTTCCCAACTGTCCCACTTTTATAGACAGATATCATTTGACAGACAGATATCATTTATTCACTCAAGTACAATTGTACAATATGAGGATTTTCCATTATAGCGAATATAAACAGTATAGTTTCCAGTAGTAAACATACAAATAAGTGCAAAATTCTGCTCAATATCAAACATCTATATGACATACAGAAAGGAGCATATGATTTACATGTATTCATGTATATATGTATGTATATTCATATTCTTTTGGTTTAAATTTGTTAAGACTTGATGGGGGAATTCATGTGGATACAATTTTTGAACAATCTAAGCATACATTAAGAAATAAACACATGAACATGTTTAAAAGAATTTACAGATGAGCTGTTACAATGAGATATTGACATTCAACATAAACTTGAGATGGCCCCTTGAATAAAAAATCGTTAGCACGTGTGTCTATATATAGATCAAGACCTTGGATAAAAGTATGCATTTAACTCATACTTCACACTTTAACTTGCCATTTACATTAAAATTATTTCATGAGATGTGAAACAAAGATTTCAAGTGCTGGGCAATTTAGGAAGTATAATAAGAATATACACTTGAATAGCAACTTTGGTATATGTATAAATAGGACCTATTTACGGAATCAATCAGCTGTTTGTTTATTTTGGTTTGAGCACATGTGTAATCCATTCAAAAACAAAAACAAAAAAAAACAAAAAAACTGTGACGCTGGAGATTTCGTATTTGGATATCGTATTTTGAAGCAATGTTGTGTACATTTGGATTTATTTGACTACATAGGTAAGCAGTTAGCTTTTTATTTCTATAACTGACTATATGTTATGGTAGATATACTAATAGTATCCAGTTCAGAATTTCGCTAAAACTATACGAATAAATTTACAGAGATTCTGGAGCTTTGTTCCGTTCGATTCATTCATGATGTTTGCAAAACTGTGATCACTATCTACTAAGCTAAACCCATTTAGGTACTTGACACGTTGATCACGGAAAAAAACTACAATTGAAAATATAGTGTCTTTCTGTACCAGGGGAATCACTTGTACACAGAGGACAAGTTCTATCTAAAAAAGCAGTACCATCATAACGTCCCGTCTCCGACGGGAGTTTTGTGTTACACGTTCTGAATTTAAAGAGTGTTAGATAGTCATTGCGTGGGATTAGGTTAAGGTAGTTTTCGTAACTTAGTGATGTTTTAAAGCTGTTATATGTACGACCTTTGTTAGAAATTTGCATTTGATCGTGCCATGATTGTTTATATTGGTCAATAAGAGTAAGTTTAATACGCGAAGGAGTACTTTTATTGACAGAAGTATTTTGAAAACAGTAAAAATCAAGGTGGGACAGTTGGGAATCATGCTTAATTGGATAACAATAGACTGTCATGGATGAGTGACTATAGTCTTTACCTAAATGGATGGAATATTTCAGTGCAATTATTTGTCTTATTGTCTTATATTATTAAGAGCAATTTGCAATAGTATTTATGGTTAGTAATATATTGCATTAGTATTTATAATAAGTTATATGCTATTAGCAAAATTATTTATAATAAGTATTTATAATACTTATTATGTTTTAGGATGTTGTCAGTATTCTCTCTCTCTCTCTCTGAAATGAAGAAAACAAACTCTTTATGTTTTCATATATTTATTATTTTTATTTCATGTGTCATGAACAAATCAAATAAAGACAGGGCTATATTCGGATGTGGTACAATTTATTGTATTTTGTTTTAATTTGAAAACAAGCATTTCATTTAAACAACTGTGACATTCCACCCTACTGATCTGTTCTATACAGAGTTACTCGTCAAACCGAATCAAATGCGATGCACAATCGGCATACTCCATCACAGTGATTTCTTCAGCCATGTACTTGTGTTTCAGGGCAGACAGTCTCTGTTCAAGTTGTCGGTATTTCCTCCTCTTCTTTTCTCTCACTCCTCCGGCACTGTGCTGAAGAATTTTGATAGCATTGGCAGCTTCAATCCTTTGTATTGTTTCCAAGAACTTGTAAATGTTCGGATGTGACTGTCTCATACTTTTCTTTAGTTTGTTGTGCCAGCCTTCCAAGTTGTTTGTTGTTCTTGGTCCTTCTGTCTCGAAATGGTTCCAGTTGTCCTTGTCTCCCTCAACCCAATGTTCAGTGACATAGTCTGTGAACCTTGAAACATCCACTGGAATCTCTGCATTTTCAGCATCCGTCAGTGCGACAAACCACACATCTTCAACATGTTGTATGGGGACTAGAGGCAGAACTGCAGCTCTTCTTCCTAGTTTCTTAAAGTCCTCATTCTCAGAATACAGTCCAACTAAGCCAAGCTTCTGTATCTTCCGCCAAACACACTGTGTGTAATGAAAAAAACACCCTTTCACATTCACATTTGGAAACACTCTGCGAGCTGCCTGCTTGGTTGCTGCCTCAAAGTCTATCAGGAGTGTGTCTGGTCCCAGTTCCATTCCTATTTCCCTGCATTTCTGTTGAAGATGTTGAAAAAGTCTGCAGTAAATCCTTTCACTTTTTCCAGGCAGAAGGGCAAACACTAACGGATACATGTGTCCATCAATATATCCATGGAGTGTGTAGACCTGGCTGAATATGTCTGGGCACACATAAAATGTTCCGTCTCCATATATGGTTGGGTTCTGTGCCAGATGCTGGAGATTTGTTCTTGTAGCAAAAATCAGCATCCTGTTGTCATTCTCTGCCTCATCAACCAGTAGGAACTGCTCACCAGTGTGCGTTTCAGTCCATTTTCCATCCAAATCTATGTCACTCCTGGACTTTGGTATCCCCGGTCTCAATGCACCTCTTTCCCTGTATAGAGATGACTTGGTGGAGGGGAAGGTTGGTAATCCTTTGCAGACTTGTTCTGCATCTTCGTCCCATTCTCTGTCTCTCAGACTGGATATGACTTCTTCATATATTGACGGAATCGGCGTGGTTTCTTCGCGTGCCCTCTTTCGCATGAGTTGATTTATTTCATGGCGCTTCAGTTCCATGTGTTCGGCTGCATGATTATGGGTATTGGTCACAGAAACTGGAATGTTGTCAGCTGTTGTGATTTTAGCAGAACAGGTTCGGACATGACAGACCCAGTACACCCTTGTTGGTTTTCGGTTTTTGACCTGGTATCTGAATCCATTGTAAACCAGACTATCACCACCACGTTGGTTCTTGACAAACTGCACACTCACTTGTGCATTTGCCATTTTAGCTTATAATTTCAGACGATGTTACTTAGTGAAATTTTACTATCAAATGAAGACATTTACATCAGAATGTAAATATATTGTATCTGATACAGTTCAGTTCATTAATGAGATATCACAGTTTGAAAGTCACAATAAATTGATAACCAAAAATGTTAATTACTTCAAATCAAATTGTTTACCTTAAGTAGTAAACTGCTAGATCAAAGGACTTGTTTGTATTTCTTAATCCAATCACTTAGCAATATATACAGGATAAATGGACTTTAGTTGGACCAATCAATTAACACAATTTAAAGAAAAAAGTAGCAGAGGTGATAATTATCTTAATAAGTTCAAATTATTTTTTATCTTTATCAATTCACATAAGCTTTAAAGCCAGAGATCAAAGGAATGCATGTTTACACTATAAATTACAATTAATTTAGTAACCCTAATTAATGGACCTTAATAAACACATTTTAGAAAGAAATAATACAATATAACTAAAACATGAAATTTTACCTCTTAAAATACAAAATCAAAAAAAAAATCAGAAACAAAATCAGATAATACAACTTCAATTCATTTTAATGTGTTGTAGTTTGAAATAGATTATAATCCCTTATCAAAACACACCCAGCAAGGTGCTAAAAATCTTGAGTGGGACAGTTGGGAAACAAAATATCAAAAAGTGGGACAGTTGGGCATAAACCCATTGAGCAATGTTAGTGATAAGTCGATGAATACGAAATACTAATGCACAGAAAACACAACTTATGTGCGAAATAAAACGGATATTAAAGAGTTCATATTAAATATTAACATATTTTATTACTGAATATTGTTTGTTTTGTTACTGATTTAACACGCAGAAGGGGCCCATGCAACCGCCCGACCCTAAAACGTACGCCTGATTTTTTTTTATCTGGGAAGTCTGTGTGTGAAGGCTGCTTGCAGATCGACAATTAGACTGTCAAGATTACCAGGTTCGAACCTAATACAGCATATACCCGGTATTCTCTTCAACATATTTGACAAAATATGTTTAAAGTGATTTTTTCCCTCAGATTTAAACAAAACTGTCTTTTACAATGTTGAGTCTAAAACTGATGACAATTCAAAGCATTCAAAGCATTCACTAATTGATAATGTACAAAAGTCACTTTATCTTTTCTTTTTTTTTTCTTTTTTTTTTTGGGGGGGGGGGGGGGGGTGTTCCAAAAAGCACTTATTTTTTTATGCCAGTCTCCACCCCCCCGCCCCCTTTCTACCGTCATTTTTTGAATACAACTGTAGTCAAATACTATTACACAGCAGTTATTCAAAAACATGGCTTTGCGATGGTAAATATAAAATTATATCGCTCAAGGCTCAGTCCCAATTGACATTTTTCCCTAGGGAATGTACTCCCGATGGAAATTGATGACCTTCGGGAGGCGTCGGGAACAGGTTCCCGTGTCCCGGAAGATTCGAAAGCGTTACGAGCCATGTGGAGTCATTGGGAGGCTTCGGGGAAACCAGGCCGGGGAAACATAAGCATAGCTTCCCGGAAGCTCCTTGGAAGCATTCATGGAGATTCCGCGAAATATTTTTTCCTCCGAGAAACTCCAGGCTTCGGTGATGTCTCGAAGGTACGGAGACCTTTCTGTGACACATTCCAGATCTTGTGATAGAATCTCAGAATATTCGCAAGAAAATCGGCAAGCGCACTCTAAACGTTTTTGCTTTTTTTGGTCAACTTTAGACTGAGACGGTGAAAAAGGCCATGGGGCATTGCTGGGGGCATCCTCATAAACCCCCGAAAGTCTACCCAGAATTTTGTCCATCACCAAATTCTCATAATCTCCATAACCTTCCCGAGGCACCTAGGATGGTCCAATAAAATGATACATCCCCTAATCTACGGGGATATTCCCCCGATGATGTTTCAAGTTCGATGAAGCTGCGATTCACCTTCCCCGATCATCGGATAAATTTCACGAGCATCTGGAGCCATCCCCGATAATACAAGGCCATTAAATGTACCATAACCGAAACATCAGTGAACGTTTCAACGGACCAATCCCAAAGCTTCTCATAGGACTGCTCCATCTTTTGGGCTCAAACATCTGATGCCATCGGGAGAAAATCTGTGTATTTCCACAACGCCGATGATTTTTCTCTAGTGGGACCTAGGCATTAGATCCATATGGTCTTCAAGTTTCAAAAAAAGAAAGAAAAGAAAAGCACATTAAAACCTTCACTTGTATCCCCAGATACTCTTCAGAATGCATCTCCATCACAATAAAAACCTTTTTTTTTCCAGGGAAGCATGCCCCCGGACACCCCCCCTCCCGCTTGCACTCACGTCACATTCAGACTTTGGCCCCCCAAGTGGTGGAAAAATTCTGGATCCGGGCCTGTGAACTATCAGTTAGATAAAGCACAACTTCATGATAACCAGATATGTGAATACCTAGAATGTAGCTTCGTGATTATAAAACATGATTAGTAGACCTACATGTACATTATAAACAATTAATTACACCAAACATTCAACGGTCTGGCAAATTCCTGTTAGCTGAAAGAACAGAAATGTCTAGGTCCCCAACAGGGGTTTGACAACATAGGAAGATAGATAGATAGATTCTTTTATTATAAATCTCGAGTAGATATTTAGAAAATATATTCAAAATTCTGGAGTCGGTGATCATCCAGTTATGAAACTTTCTCTGTCTCTCTCTCTCTCTTTCTCTCTAGTCGTCCTTCCATTTAGAGATGTTAGCACTAAACGGATTTACATATGAAAAATAATTTTAAATTGGAAATCCTCATTTGTTTCAGTAACACCACATGTGCTCTCTTTCTCTCTCTCTCTCTGTCTGCTACAAATTCAGTCTTTCATGTCGCGCGGAATCGGAAATAAAATAACTGGAACTCTAACAACAGTAACTCCCGACCAGAAACAAGTGCGCCAGTGCGCAAGGGAGATAACCACTATAGGATTGAAGCAAAAGCAAAAATGAGTGTCATACTTCTCTCGTTTTGTATCGTCTTGTCGTGTATTTCATCCTCTTATTCACTGACAGATCTAACCGAAGAGGTTTTTGGAGGCGACAATCATGAATTTATCGCTGCTTTCGGAGATTACAACGCGGATAAACATACAGACATCTTCGCGATTTCTCAAGATGGTAATGGACTTACAGTCATGAGTCACAATGTATTTGAATGAATTTAATTCAATACAAACATTTTCACATGAGATACATTCACATATTTAATTGGTTCTAATTTTCATGATGGTCCATTTGTTCCATGGTGTGTGCCAGTGTAACAGACATATTAAAAGATCTTCATTGTGGAAGCTTTGGAAAACACGTCCCCAAAAATTACAGCTGACCATACTCCACAATATCACTAACCTTTACTTAGATCTCAGTAGAGATTACAATATCACTAGTCATTTAGTTGCAATTGAACCATCTTTATATCTTATTGATTAATCCTTGATAACTATGCCAAGATTCAGCCACAGCAATATAGAAACTTTTTTTACTGTACTTTTATAATGATAATAAATATGGCTTCTTCCCTCACAATATTCCAAAATGGAACAAACTACCAGCATCAATAGCAGTGGGCTTTGCAACCTGACCTAGGAGACTTCTGTTCTCCTAGTTGCCAGGTAGTTCCGAGGTTTGCACCCAAGTTCTGCCATGGAAGTTGGAAAGGTCTTTTCCAGATGGCTAATCCCGAAGCTGGAATTGAACTCAGGACCCTCCGTGTGCAAATTGGACACACTAACAGGTTGCCACAAAAGATGGCAAGGTAGTACAAGTGCCGTTTTATAACTCTACTACATACTACCCCCTCCTTTCAAGAATCTGTCCTCAGATTCCTGGAGTATGAAGGTCTGTGGGACTTTCTAAGGGTGACATTCCTTCTACATCTGTGGGTTTTTAACAATGGGCACCAAATTTAACCAAGTAAAATCCTACTGCCCCAAGTTGGAATCAAACTCGGGACCCTTGGTATGCAAATCAGACACTCTACCATGTCTCGACAAAAGCTAGCCCCTTGGCAAGATAGTACAAGTGCCATTTTATACCTCTATTACATTATGAAATAGCAACTAGGATTTTTTTTTCTTGATTTCTCACTTTTTATCTTTTTTGCATCTTGACCGTTAATATCCTCTAGATAGTCAATTTTTGAACAACCAAAGACAAGAATTCAATAACATTTAGTGGACACTGGTAAGATTTAGTACTGAGAAGAAATATTAGGTATATCTTTTTTATAAGTGTATTCTGTTTGTTTTTTTACATAGTTATGTTCCCTTTTTTAAAACAAAATTCCTGTCTATTTTTCAAAGTCTGCTTGCTTGAATTGAATGGACTACAGTGGAGATTTTATTACAAACAGAGATGCAAGTAGTATTTGTTGAACCAAACTTGTTGGTTATTTTTTTTATCCCGTAGTTGTTCTATCTTTTATTAGCAAATTCTTGTCTGCGATGTTTCTCAGGAAACATGCAATAAATTTCATTATTATTTCACCTAACACTAAGTGTCAATAAAGAACCAGTTATATCCAAGATAGAAATTGTTTACAGCACAGACTATTTTTCGAATTAAGATGATCAAGTATATCTTAATGAATTTCCTTTTTATTACTAGGTAAGCCAACTTAAAATATGAAGCTGTCTTTTGCATATGAATCAGATCTGCTGACCTACTTAAAAACTTTAAATTGAAACAGGCTTATATTGTCTTAATAACCTTACAGGATCATCAGTGTTCGTGTACTTGGCTGACCAAGCAGAAAAGAAATTTTCAAAGGAGACTGTGCTCCCAAACACCAGTTTCCAGAGTGACTCCAAGATAGTGGGAATTGTTCCTGCAGACTTCGATGGAGACCTTCAGATGGACCTTCTGGTGTGCATCCAAAATAAGTCACAGACCAATGTTTCGCCACGCATATTTTGGGCATCAGGTGATTTATTTTCATTGGTAACATATATATGTGTGTGATTTTTGGTGCATGAAATTGATTTTTGCCGATTTGCCAAACAAATTAAAATGGTAATGATTTCGTTTTAATGGTACAATGAAAATGCATTAATAGTGAATAAGGCTTTATTTATCTATTTTATGTATAAGAAACAAATAAAAAAGACTTCACTTTAAGTTTTACCATCACAGTGAGTATATCAAGTCATATAGAGACCTTCAGCTAATTACAAGTGGAGGAGAACCTCAGGTGCACAGAGATCCCCAGGTAGAACCACCAGTTTTCTACAAGACGGCTGGAAATAAAGTAACTGTTACATGTACTGGTAATCATATTGTTTGAATTTTTGGTCCCCACTGTTTATTGATTTTAATATATCTTTTTATGTTGCAGGGGGATATTTAATCCTGCCAGATATGGTGGACCAGCCTCTTGTTCTTGAGTAAGTACTTCTATTAGACTCCCGTTGGTCCCATTTTTGTGTCACCTGCTGTAAGCAGAGGTGACACATAGGGATCACTTTTCGTCTCTGTCCATCTGTCCGTCACACTTTTTCCGTCATGTTTCAGCAGGTGACACACGTGTTCCAGAGAACACTCTTGTTTTTATTGTTGGAATAGATAAATACAAACATGTGCTTTAATTGAGCTTCCTATGCTTATGTAGGCTACCTGATGAAAATGCTAAAATATTTAAGCACTTAAATTTCTGTAGATTCTTTTATACTTAGGTTCCCCCTGGACATTTTTTTAGTTCCTCTTTTCCAAAGAAAAAAATGAGCTATTTTCATGACCTTCTCCTTTGTGTCAGTGTTGGTTTAGGTCTTTGCTCAGACCCATTTCTGTTAAACCATCAAACACTTCAGACTTGACAAAACAGGCTTGTCAATAGTTTTTGTCGGTTAAGTGATTGGGCATTTGCTTCTTGAAAACATATGTCAAATGTTAAGATTTCGTGATGTTCAGAATAAAATAAATCTGGTAAAACTTTTTCATTATTGAAGGGTTCTATATTTATGTGGTGGTAAATACATGTATATTTTCTCCCAAATTTGAAAACAAAAAATAATTCTCCATATGTTTTCGAAACTGAGTCTTATTTTTTTAAGACATCATTGTTAACTTGTGTTGCTCTTAGAGTTAATATGCAATGCACATGTGTGCATGGTTACATACACATGTGTGCATGGTTACATAAAACAATTACTTTCATTCTCATAACTACTAAGGGTACTTTTGCTTTATGTATGCTTTCTTTTCACAGTGAAAATGCGGACATGATCCCAGACCTGATGGGAGAGAAGCAGCCAGGACAGAGGTTCTTCTGGGTATTCAGGTAGTGTATGGGTGTGTCTGCAGGGACTACTATGTGGCAGGGACATATAGTTGTATCCATGTCCATCATTTTGAAATAAAACAGTTTTATGAACTTTTTTACTGAGCAGATCTTCGTTATTATAAGTTGCAAACCAAGATTTGCATTTTACTTACCTTTGCTCATTTTAAGCTCATCTGTTTTACAAAGAAAAAAGTGGAAAAACTTTATCCTTGGCCATAACTTCTAAACTACTTAACTGTCTGTCAGTCACTATCACTAGTGGTTTAACAATAGTTTAATAATACCTTGAACATTGTGTTTGACAGCGAGCAGAGAAACTTCACAGAGAAGAAATTTCCTGGAGATTCCAACCCCCCACTGCAAGTGCCCCAGTCAAGTGCCTTTGTGGACATCAACAATGATCTCACTGCAGGTAGGGGACAAAGTGGATATTGTATATTGTAGTGTCAAGTTGTTTGTAGTTCAAAAATCGCTTCAGCGTTTCATTTATGAGAGCCAGTCAAAGCTTGGTTACTGCATTCTGAAAACCAGTTTGAAAATCTGTTACTGTGTGCTGAAAAATGAAAAAAAGAGGTTGGAGATAAGTTTTTGTATGCCAAAAACTACTAATTCATCTAGATGGTTCCTTGGTTTGACCATATTTTTTTTTGCACCATGACAATGAAATATCCTTGCTATCAACGGGGGTTCAAACCCTCAACTTTTAGAGTCACAGTCAAGTATGTTAAAATAGGAACACAGCTCCCTTAGTTGAATTTGTTATTGTCCTCTTCTGTTATACAATAAAAAAAAATACATATTGAATTTTAATATTATTAATTTGGACAAGTTTTTATTAAACATTGTATGTAAATATTTTCTGTGTTACTGTGTTGTACATGTATCAGTATTTTGCAGAGGGTGCACACAACCATGGATTTGGTCAAACTGCATAAATAATTCTGACCAAGTCCTGCCCCAGCAGTCAAGCTGAAGTCCCTATGGTCAGAGGGGATCCTTGTTTCAAATTATTATATTGTCCATGTTTCCAAGTTGGCAATCTCACCATTGTCTATTGTTTAAAATCCCCTATATCACCCACCATCCCTATCCATTCGTTGGTGAGTCAAAACATTAAACATACAAGGTGCTGTGGTCCATTGGTAACATGTCCAACTGCCAATCTGAAGATTGTGGGTTTGAACCCGGTTTGGGGCAAGAATTTTTCATGTTCTTCCCAGGCTTAAAGTACTTGTGCAACCCAGGAACCAGCTAGAGGGAGTAGTAAGTTGTAAGAACTTGTTTCCCAATTGACACAAATAAAAAAATTAAACTGCGGTTTACAGTAACAGTGTAAATTGATGTAATTATCTTTATAAAACAGTCTTGTTAATAATCCTTTTGGATAAATTTTTTGACAAATGATTATGCAAATAAAGTTATCACATGATTTTCAGGGACTCATAATTTTCAGAAGGGCCTCCTGAATTTCAGAGCAGGTGATCCATCGGGATACCAGACTAAAAAGTTAACCCTTTCTCTCATAGAGGAAACCATGAAAAGACCTATGCGAACAACATAAAACCAGATCAGCCTGCGAGTAACTCGCAGGCTGATCAGGTTTTATGCTGTTCGCTGCTCCTCAGTGGTCTGGAAATGAGGACTTTATAATTAAATTTGGTAAGGTTTAACTGTGGTTTTCTGCAGATCAGGCTTTATGTGGTACCTATTGAGTGCATCAAAATGAGTCTATATGAGGGAAATGGTTAATTAACTGTCAAACACTGAATCTAAAACATTTATACATATATTTGAATAATGAGATAAAGCATGACAGTGTGTGTGCTATGTTACAGATCTGTGCGTAGTGTCAGTCCAGGATGAAGTCATCCAGCTGGAATTCTGGCTCAATCAGGTGGGATTTCTTCTATTGATATGCATTCATATTTTATTAAAATTTCACATAATGTTAACACATGAAAGTGAACATAATATTACATTTAATTTTTCAAATTGTAGCTCTAAGATAAATATTATAAGGTCAACAAGTTCATTATTTTCAATACCAGTCATTTGAAATAGGCTTGTGTGGCCAGGGGTGTAAGTAACTGCATGGATTATTCAGTATGGCTATGCTTAATATTTCTCAGGTGTGTGTCTTCAGAACCATCTTGGCCCTCTTGTTTTAGTTTTTATTTTCTCTTCCGTGAATGCATACAGCATGAACTGTTTTTAATCCAAATAGGTTACTTAATTTTCTTTTTCTAAATTAAGGATGGTAAATTGACAAAATCAGGAGAGAATGTTAAGTTGCAGTTGGACAAGGTCCCAAAAATTGTAGGACAGTTCACCTTTGCAGATATAGGTAAGTAATGATTAAGTCACAGTATGGAATACAATATTTCACATTAAGTCAAAATACTTTGTGAAAATAGGCAAAACAAATATGTATATCACCCAAACCATACATTATAAATTATTGGTGGTTAAAGAAAGCTGAAATGCTTTGATACCCTATCTCAGAACAAGATATAACAGACCTTTCCAGTTATTGTAGTTAAAATGATAACCTTTTCTGATTGTCCTTTCAAGACTATGTCAGCTGTTCACAAACAGTATCACAAAGCTATATGCTTTTTTATTGTGTCACCTGCTGTAAGCAGAGGTGACACATAGGGATCACTTTTCTGTCATATTTCCCTCTGTCACACTTCAGCAGGTGGCACATGTGTCCCAAAGAAAACTCTTTTTAGCTCAACTGAGCACTTGTGCTCAGGGTGAGCTTTTGTGATTGCCTTTTGTCTGTCGTGCGTCGTCCGTCGTCCTTCGTCAACAATTGCTTCTGAACACTCTAGAGGCCACAGTTTTAGCCCAATCTTCATGAAACTTAGTCAGGATGTTTGTCTATTTGATATCTCGGATGAGTTTGAAATTGGGTCATGTGGGGTCAAAAACTAGGTCACCAGGTCAAATCTTAGAAAAACCTTGTGAACACTCTAGAGGCCACAGTTTTGGCCCAATCTTCATGAAACTTGGCCAGGATGTTTGTCTACATGATATCTCGGATGAGTTTGAAATTGGGTCATGTGGGGTCAAAAACTAGGTCACCAGGTCAAATCTTAGAAAAACTTTGTGAACACCCTAGAGGCAACAGTTTTGGCCCAATCCTCATGAAACTTGGTCAGGATGTTTGGCTACATGATATTTCGGATGAGTTCGAAATATTTGGGTCACGTTGGGTCAAAAACTAAGTCACCAGGTCATATCTTTTAAAAACCTTGTGAACACTCTAGAGGCCACAGTTTTGGCCAAATCTTCATAAATTTGGCCAGGATGTTTGTCTATATATATCTCGAGAGTTCGAATTGGGTCATGTGGGTCAAAAACTAGGTCAGCAGGTCAAATCTTAGAAAAACCTT
The DNA here is from genome assembly GCA_021229015.1 of Solen grandis. Classification (NCBI taxonomy): domain Eukaryota; kingdom Metazoa; phylum Mollusca; class Bivalvia; order Adapedonta; family Solenidae; genus Solen; species Solen grandis. The sequence continues at coordinate 55,060,919 of CM037783.1, forward strand.
GTGAACACTCTAGGGCCACAGTTTTGGCCAAATCTTCATTAGATTTGGCCAGGATGTTTGTCTATATAATATCTCGGACGAGTTCAGAATTGGGTCATGTGGGATCAAAAACTAGGTCAGCAGGTCAAATCTTAGAAAAACCTTGTGAACCTTGTGCCACAATTTTAGCCCAATCTTCAGTAGATTTGGTCAGGATGTTTGTCTAAATGATATATTGGATGAAAAATCTTAGAAAAACCTTGTGAACACTTTAAAGACCACAGTTTTAGACAACCTTAATGTAACTTGATCAGAATGTTTGTTTACATCAAATCTCAGATGAATTCAGAACTGGGCAACATAGGGTCAAAAAGTAGGTCACCTGGGCAAATTTTTAAAAAAATCCTGTGAACACTCTGTGAAGGCCTACATTTTTGTCCCAGTGTTCATTAAACTTGATATGAATGATGACTGCATGAATTCCCAGTTGAGTGCAAATTAAGGTAGGATCAAAATGTAGGTCACTTAGTCAAATGTTAGAAAAACACTTTAGATGCCAGATTTTTTGTCATTATGCCTAACACAGCCATCTTACTCAGGTGAGCGACACAGGGCCATCTTGGCCCTCTCATTTGTTTAAACCATTTAAACTGTTGATCACACTGTAAATTAGACATCAGAATCGGGAGGTCGTGGGTTCAATCCAGGGCTGTGACATACCAAAGTCGTAAAAAATAGTACTGGTATACCATAGCTGCCTTGCTTGGTGCTCAGCATATAAGGTTAGTTCCAGGACTGGTTGGTCTAATGTCAGGATAATGTGACTGGGTGTGGTATCATGCCACATGTCTACAGCATGATACTACAGTGTGACAGCGCTATATATGTCTCAAGTAGATATCAACTCCAAATGACTGAAATATTGTCGGTGGGACGTTAATCCCAATAAACAAACAAACAAATTAGACATTTCATTAAACACTAGAAATTGATCTATTTTAAGTACCAGCTAGATATACTATTTCGTAAATATAAACTAGATCTGATGATAAAGCCAAAAAATATTTTAAAGTTCATGTTATTAATTCCAGATAAAGCTGTAAGTCATTTAATGCCCATGTTTGAATTAGAGTAGACTGACACAAATGTCAAAAGAATTAGATTGAGTGAAGCAGCTGTATTAGAAGTGTTGTGTGTTATATGATATGTAGATGGGGATCTGATGACTGACATCCTGGTCCCAGTCTGTTTTGACGAGGAATGTGTCAACAGCTCTATCCTACTGTATCATGGGACTAAGGTAGGTTGGGAATGGATAGGGAGAGTGAGGGAACATAAAGTGATTAACACTAGTCTGCCTTGTTGTGTATTATGCTGATATTTATTCCTGAAATATCTTTTTAGCATAGGCTTGGTCAGTCAGGCTTTTGAAGAAAAGATCGAATGAATCAGTGGAAATTTTTAAAAGAGGGCAGTATTTTGTGGATGATTTTACTCTAGTTAGGATAAAATCAGTTTATTACAAAATGGCTAAAATTGATCACTAACACCAGCATTAAGTTAAAATTTAATAACCAATATTAATCATATCAATTTACATTCCAAATGTAGTAATAACAACTATTTATCAAATCAAATCACATTCCAAGTGTGGTAACAAATATTTATCGAACCAATTCACGTTCCAAGTGTGGCTGTAAAGGTCCTTGATGTAGCGGAAACCCCCGAAGAAATTATTATTAAAGGAACTAGCTGCGACTCCCCAAGTAATAAATCCAGTAGGGTCCAATCCCTACACTCCCCGTAGGTCCCCAACTCCTTACATTGGGTCCAATCCCCGGGTCCAACCCGTCACCCCTGGGGTCCAATCCCCATGGCGACTTACAAACCTACCTGGTGGGGTCCAATCCCCATGTCAACCTCCTTCACTTCCCTCCATACGGTAGATGTTAAACTCATATGGAGGTGAAGGACCTAGCGTTAGAGTCAGTCACTAGGCCATTTGATCAGACAGACCCAGCGTTAGATTCAATCACTAGGCTATTTGATCATATAAACTTTAATATACTTCCTAACAGAATGGATCGGTCAGCAGCCAGTTCCTTTCCATAGAAATGATCCCAAAATTCCTTATTTGACTAAAACAAATGATTTCAATTCCCAAAATTTCTCCGGAATCTTCGCCACACGAACTAGGTTCGCCCCAAAATTCCGGCTCTTATTTACAGTATATTGCTTCAAAATTTCTTCTTTCATGGCATATCATAGCAAGTCACACAAAGCTTTTGTCAGTTCTTTTGTATCGTGTTTGTAAAATCAGTTTATTTTACACATACAAAACACTTAATTCCAGTTTCTGCCTTAACCCTTTCCCTCATAGAGGACACCATGAAAAGACCTATGCGAACAGCATAAAACCAGATCAGCCTGCGAGTAACTCGCAGGCTGATCAGGTTTTATGCTGTTCGCTGCTCCTCAGTGTCTGAAATGAGATTTTGTATTAATTTGGTAGGTTTAACTGTGGTTTTCTGCAGATCAGGCTTTATGTGATACCTATTGAGGGCGTCAAAATGAGTATATATGAGGGAAAGGGTTAAAGGCAACAGCAAAGATGTACTCTTTGACTGCAGTGGCAGTGTCAATTTTCATCTTACTATGACAAAAAAACTTAAGGTCATGGTATTTAGTGACTGCTTCTAGGGCAGGTTCAATAACCACATTGTTCACTTCAATGCAACAGAGTTATGCTCCTTTTGTGTTAAACAATAGGTGAATACAGTATAATAACTTATAGGTTATATCAGGATGGATGTTGGTGACATGAAGCCTTTGCATATTTACACCAGTTTTTAAGGATGATCAAAATGATTTTGAAATCTTAAATAGTGTTTAATTTTTGTCTGGATTTCGTTTATATCTCTCACATGACACATACATCGCTATGGAAGAGTCCAATATACCATAATTTAAGACGGTGCTTTCTATAAATTGTTCAGGACAAAGCTGTTATAGTATGTGCAACTAATGAATCATTCTTCTTATTCTATTTTTCCCTCCTGTTACAGTGGGTGAAACTGCCGGTGGGTCTCCACAGTGGGGACGTGACATGGAACTTTATCCCGCCTACCAAGACCCAGGCCCCACCCCACCTCTCCATCCCCATCACACTGAGGGTGGGAGACTTTAATCTGGACGGATATCCAGACCTCCTAGCTGTACTCGGCAATGCCACAGGGTACTGTGAGACAACTGCCTTGTCACCATATAGTTTTATATGATATAGAAATTACATATTTGTAGAGCTTTTTGTTAACATCATTTCATTTAACTCTTTTATTTGCAGCATTATACATTGTTCATTGAGTTTTTAGCTCGACTATTCGAAGAATACGAGAGCTATTGTAGTCACCCTGGTGTTGGCGTCAGTGTTGGTGTTGCAGCTTTTGGTTAAAGTTTTGCATGCAAGTTACTATCAACCTTATATCTCAATAACCATTTATGGTATTGACTTAAAAGTTTATAAATATGTTCAGGGGCATCAGACAACCAAAGTAGATAACTCTTGACTGAATTTAATATGAGTTATGGCCCCTTTTTAACTTAGAAATTTTGGTCCAGGCATGGGATTGATTTGAAAAATCTTTAATATGTTTAGGGGTATCATACTATAAAGGAAGATAACACTTGATGGAATATATTAAAAATTATGACTCCCTTTTAACTTAGAATTTTGGTTAAATTTTTGCATTCAAGCTACTATCCAGCTTATATCTCAGAAATTGCTTGTGGAATTGACTAGAAAGTTGAGGAGTGTCTTCAGTGGCATCAGAAAACTAAGGAGGATAACTTTTGGACTGAATTTTATGCAAATTATGGCCCTTTTCTAACTTGGATTTTTGGTTTTGCATGCACTGTGTTATTGTGCTTATGTCTCAGTAACTAGGCATGGGATTGATTTTAGACATCATAAAGATATTAAGGGGTATCAGACTATCAAGGTATATCATTTTTGACTATTATTATGTACAGGGTATGTGAAGGGCAAGAATTGAAATAGATTTCATTTGATTTACCAACAAGCATTTTGAATAGTCGAGCCTGCTGTCCTCTGACAGCTCTTGTTATTGGGTAAAGTGTCTACCTGAACTTAAGGGATAAGGATGGAAACATTTCCATTTTTGAATTTGCAGATTCCATGTTAATTTCCATCCATTTTGGAGAAAATTTCAGTGATGTGTTGTGCTGGCACATACTTTTTTCATTCCTTTTGAAATTTTTAGGGGGACTTGGTAGTAGATGTTCCTTTTTTATTAGGAAAACAGAAAACTGAAACTGTTGATGAAAACCTAAATGTCATGTACAATATGTTGATGTTGTGATATGTTGCAGAAGTCTACATACTGCAAGGATATTGGAAAATGTGGCCTGTAGTGGGGCGTGTGGAGGATTCTCCCGGACATTTGCTGTTGATTTTGACACCATGTTGGAAGGTCCCTCTAATATAGCACTATTGCCTACCTTCTTTGATTTGTATGAGAATGTAAGTCTCAGGTTTGCTGATATATTTTATATCCACACATAATTATTATAACCCCACTTTGTGAGTTTAAGTTATAGTTCAGAATCACCTTTTTCAGATGTCAACAAAACGTTTTTTTGTTAATTATACATCACTCTTGTTTGTGATTAAGATGACAGAAAGATTAATGTGTGTGAAACTTTCACATAAATAAGCAAAATTAATGCAGAGTAATCAGCAAGTAAATCTATATGCTGTCAAGGCCATGTCAAGGGTTTGGTACAAAACTACAATAAGAACGGTAAGGAAGTCGTTACAGTAGTTTTGCACCTTGTCCTCAGTGTGTATTGTTTCACATGCAGGGTATTCTGGACATCCTGGTGAGCAGTGTGGACAGCAGTGGCACTGCCAAGATCGGTGTCATGCAGCACAAGTTTGTTGATGATGCCTGCTTCGTCAAGGTCATGGGTAAGTCGGCCCATACCATTTTAAATTCCCTCTCAGCTTGATCATGTTTAACATAGGGTACTACACAATTCAGATCAATGCTATTCTATTTCTGCACACTTGTTAATCCCCCGCCGCGAAGCGGGAGGGGGGTTATAGGAATGCCCTTCGTCCGTCCGTCCGTCCGTCCGTCCGTCCGTCCGTCCGTCAGTCCGTCCGTCCGTCCGTCAGTCCGTCAGTCCGTCCGTCCGTCCGTCCGTCCGTCCGTCCGTCCGTCAGTCCGTCCGTCAGTCCGTCAGTGTGTCCGAAACACTTTCGTGTCCGCTCCATATCTCATAAACGCTTGGACACATTTTCTTCAAACTTGGCTAAAGTGTTAACCTCATTGAGCTGATGTGCAGAAGGCACGAGGCGGTCACGCTGGCTCAAGGTCAAGGTCATACTTGAAGGTCAAATGTTATTTTCGTGTCCGCTCCATATCTCATGAACGCTTGGACACATTTTCTTCAAACTTGGCTAAAATGTTAACCTCATTGAGCTGATGTGCAGAAGGCATGAGGTGGTCACGCTGGCTCAAGGTCAAGGTCATACTTGAAGGTCAAATGTTATTTTCTTGTCCGCACCATATCTCATGAATGCTTGGACACATTTTCTTCAAACTCGGCTAAAATGTTAACCTCATTGAGCTGATGTGCAGAAGGCATGAGTTGGTCATGCTGGCTCAAGGTCAAGGTCATACTTGCAGGTCAAATGTTATTTTCGTGTCCGCTCCATATCTCATTCAGGAGTGTTCCCCTTGCCTTACACAGACCACTTCTTGACCTGGATTGCACTTCCACAGTGATTTATTGTACTCAGTAAATAATAGTATGTCATGTTCACAATCATACAAATTATTTCATGATATATAAAGTTTTTAATTGAGTTACACATGTACTTTGTGGTTACCTATCACATCCTATACTTCATTGATGTTCACTTTTTGTACTGTTTCCCATGTAAAACTTGTCAGTAAACTTTTAATATATGTGCCTCCGAATTCTGAAATTCATACATGATCTTCTATGTCTGCTACAACCATGCCAGGTTAAGGTGAACATAATCCTATGACCAAACAAATTCTAATATTTGGCCAGCGGCGGGGGATATAGCTGTCCTTTGGACTGCCTTGTTTATGTTTAATATTTACGCAAATGTATTATGACCATAATTTAACATCAGACTTTTTATAAATAACTACATTTTCTCCATTATGGCAAGGTCCATTATACATGTAATGCAATATCTAGACTTGAACTCCAAATTTAACATAATAGGGCTGTGAGGTATAATTAATATATTCTGTATGGCAGGTTTCTTTTATGAATGGCTTGTAATATATAGTGTATTATTCCAGAAAAAGTCTATTCAGTGTGATCATATTCATACCAGATTAGATGATGATTTCTGTGATTTTCCCTCCAATTTAAAGATTTGTATGTGAGATGAAGACTGAAGGATGATAACCTTTCAAAGATCATAATGTGATGAGGTATATTTTTCAGTGGTCAGTGGCCTGTGCAAGTACAACTGTCCAAAGAATAGGGAGGTCAGTATAACACTTTTAAGATCAGAGGAATCAGAACCTTCTGCAGAGAGGGCTGACTGCCAAATAGTTCCATCTTTCTATTTTTCTATTTGAGCAGTTTCACTGTCAGCCATTCAGTTGAGAAAGGTTGCACACTTTGCACATAGCTTGGACTGATAGAATTATGAAGTCTGGTCCTGTATAGAGAGACCCTGAGTATACACATAAATACACTTCAGCAGCCTTTGAATTATGACCAGACTCTTATAGAGGACAGTGTCTCAACCCTCAGGACAAGGTCTGAGTAACCTCATTTTGTGAACATGTATCTCTCCAGTATCCCCAATCCCTGACGTTTATCAGCTGCTTCAAAAAGTGAAGTGGGGGCTATAGCTCATAGCGCTAGTTTGTACTATTGTAGTGTTTTTAGGTAGATATAGATAAATGTGTATCTGTGTGTCCCTTTGAACTTTTGATACTAACCCATGTCTTGTATTACAGCCATATGGGGTGAATCAGCATGGGCCGGCAGTCCGCTACAAAACTATGGACCTGAAGGGGGAGCCTCAAACAAGGACAGGTGAGGCAGACCATACCTTTATCCTAGCTAGACCTCTCCTAAATAAATTAAATTTTCCCTAAAATTAAAAAAAATAAAATATGCTACTTGCATGAGAGTGTATCAGCTAGAAATTCTTTATTTGATTACTTGATAGAGTTGTTGATCAGCTGTTAATGTCACTAATACTTTCTCTCAGGTGACGTCCATGTTGATCTAGTATATATTTATAAAAATAAGTATGGAGGTATAACAAACAATCTCAAGACAATTGGTAGATGACTAATTGTCATTTTTTAGCTCACCTGAGCACGTGTGCTCAGGATGAGCTTTTAGGATCGATGAATGTCCGTCGTCCGTCCGTCCGTCGTCCACAATTTGTTCGTTTGCACTCTAGCATCTTCATTTTATGAGCAATTATCTTCAAACTTTAAAACAATGTTTATGACCATAAAATCTCGGCCAAGTTTGATTATGGCTGATATCGGAACATTAGGTCAGGAGTTATGCCCCTTTTAAAATTCAAAAAAGCCAGATTTCACATTGTTTGCACTCTAGCATCTTCATTTCATGAGCAATTACCTTCAAACTTTATATCAATGTTTATAACCATAAAATCACGACCAAGTTCGATTATGGCTGATATCGTACCATTAGGTCAGGAGTTATGCCCCTTTTAATATTCAAAAAATGCCATATTTCAAGTTGTTTACACACTAGCATCTTCATCTTTTGAGCAATCGTCTTCAAACTTTATGGCAATGCTTATGACCATAAGGTTTCGATTGAGTTCGATTATGGCTGACATTCATCAATTAGGTCAGGAGTTATGCCCCTTTTAATATTCAAAAAATGCCATATTTCACATTGTTTACACTCTAGCATCTTCATCTTTTGAGCAATCATCTTCAAACTTTATGGCAATGCTTATGACCATAAGAACTCGATTGAGTTTGATTATGACTGAGATCAGTTGATTAGGTCAGGAGTTAAGCCCCTTTTAATATAAAAAAATGCCAGATTACACGTTGTTTACACTCTAGCATCTTCATCTTTTGAGCAATCATCTTCAAACTTTATTACAATGTTTATGACCATAAGGTCTTGATTGAGTTCAATTAATGCTGAGATCCGTCAATTAGTTCAGAAGTTATGCCCCTTTTAATATAAAAAAAATGCCAGAAATCACTTTGTTTACACTATAGCATCTTCATCTTTTGAGCAATCATCTTCAAACTTTATGACAATGCTTATGACCATAAGGTCTCGATTGAGTTCGATTATGGCTGAGATCCGTCAATTAGGTCAGGAGTTATGCCCCTTTTAATATAAAAAAAAGCCATATTTCACGTTGTTTACACTCTAGCATCTTCCTTTTTTTAGCAATCATCTTCAAACTTTATGACATTGTTAATGACCATAATGTCTCGATTGAGTTCAATTGTGGCTGAGATGGGTCATTTAGGTCAGGAGTTTTGCCCCTTTTAATACAAAAAATGCAAGATTTCACTTTGTTTATTCTCTACCAACTTCATTTTTTTAACAATCATTTTTAAACTTTAAGGCAATGTTTATGCCCATAATCTCACAATTGGGTTCAATTATAACTGATATTGACTTGTAAATTTAGGAGTTATGCCCATTTGACCATAAAAAAAGCCAGATTTCACTTTTACACTCAAGCATCTTTATTTCTTAAGCAATCATCTTTCTCAGGTGAGCGACCAAGGGCCATCTTGGCCCTCTTGTTTTATTTCTAGGTCGTTGGTTATGTTGATATTGTGTATATTCTGTGCGTGTTGCTTCAGATAGTCTTTTCTCGTATAAGTTTTAATACATCCCGGGCACAAATATTTTCGTTTCAGTTTGTTGTGGGTTTTTAGGTGTCCGGCAAAATGGGAAACGTTACCTTTAATGAATTTATTGCAACTTTTGCACTGGAAGAGTTTTGATGAAATTCTGGTGTATGATGATTCTGGTGGTTGAAGTCGGTTCTTATCCATTTTACTGAATCAAATTGAGTCCCTGGGGGTGTCTTGTCTTGAATAAGTTGATGTATGCTTCTTCAGTTCGTAATCTTATGTTAGTGTTTCTTGCTGTATCCGTGAGAACGGTGACGTCAGTGTCATGCACAGTGTGGTTATTATTGCCGAAGTGCGTGAAACTGGTTTAACGTTGTTGTTGCTTCTGACGTCATTGATGTGGCTGTAAAGATGTTCCCTGATGGTGTTACCTGTCTGTCAGATGTATTGATTGCTTCATTTCCAGCATGTAATAATGTATATCAAACTTACCGTTTCACAGTTATATGAACCTCTAATTCAGTATACAGAGTTAGTAGATTTACACAGTATTTCTGTTTTGCTGGTCAAGTATATACAACTGAACAATTTTTCTTACAAGAATGGCTACCTTTTTGACGTGTCATGAGGCTCATGTCAGACCTAACTAGGAGTTGTCTCAGACTTGGGTTTTTGTTAAGTACTGTTATTATTTTGATGTCTTTGAAAAATGCCGTGTCAGGGTTTAGGTCTAAGATATGCTTGTTTCTATTGAATATTCTGTTCATATCAGGGTTTGGGGATTATTTGTGATTATAAGAGGAACAATGTCTTTCTTGTCGGTGTTCTCATTAGGGGTCAGGATAGTTTGTCTGTCTATATTTCTAGCCTTTTTGATGGCCGTTTTTAAAAGTCGACTAGGATATCCTCTGGCTAGTAGATTGCTGTGCAATATTTTGGTCTGGTGGTCAAATGTCTCAATGTCAGAACAGATACGTCTTATTCGTAAGTCTTGACTGTATCGGACACTTTTTTTCTGGTGAATAGGGTGGTATGAGTTAAAATATAAGTACATGTGAGCGTCTGTTGGATTGGAGTAGACTGAGCTGCTGAGGGATCCATCGTCTTTTTTATGAATTGTGGTATCTAGGAAGTTGGCCGTTGTTTCACTGATGTCCGACATAAACTTGATCTTTGTTTGAAAACTATTTAAGGCAAGAATGAAGGAATCTAATTCTTCTCTGCTGTGATGCCAAATAGTGAAAATGTCGTCAATGTATCTCCACCACACTAAGGGTTTTAAATGTCTGGTTGCTAAGAAGTTGGTCTCAATTTTGTGCATAAATAAGATAGCATAGCTGGGTGCGCATTTGGTTCCCATGGTGGTCCCTGAAGTTTGTTCATAAAACTTTTCATCAAATGTAAAAGCTGTTTTGGTGAGAATGAAGTGTAGAAATCTGAGAAGTATCCAGGTTTTCGGTTCTGTTTGTGGTCTTTTTTCTAGGGCTTCTTTCGTAGCTAAAATGCCTTCCCTGTGCGGGATGTTGGTGTACAGGACTGTCACATCAATGGTTATGAGAAAAGAGTTTTTGGGTATTCTTCCTAGGTCTCTAATTTTCAGTAGGAAATCGTTCGTGTCTTTGATGTATGAAGTTACATTTTGTGCTAAAGGTTGTATATGGTAGTCCACAAATATGGACAATTTTTCGGTGGGTCCACTGCAAGCTGATACTATAGGTCGGCCTGGGTTATTAGGTTTATGTATTTTAGGTAAGAGGTAAAAGACTGGGGTTCTACAATGTTTAGGAGTAAGGTACTTAATATGTTCTTCATTTATTAGTTTGTGCTTCGAGAGGTAAGACAGAAAAGAATTGATTTCACAAGTGGCTTTTTTTGTAGAGTCCATGTTGATATGTCTATAAGTATTCGTATCAGATAGCTGTCGTAGACCTTCATTAATGTAGTCACTTTTGTTGAGGATTACAGTCTGCCTCCTTTATCTGCTGGTTTGATAACTATGTCTGTGTTATTTTTTAAGTTGTGTAGAGCGTTGAGTTCTTCGTTGGATAGGTTGTATTCTCGTCTGTCGCGGTGTTGGGTATATTTGTGGGCCATGTTTTTGGTTATATTTAAGAATGTATTTAGACCGTTTGATTTGCCAGGAGGGGTCCAGCCTGTGCTTAATTTGAATGGGTTACTTGTTCTTTCCTCTTGCTGGTCTATAAAATGAAGTTTGAGTCGCATTCTTCTTACAAAAAGTAGTAGGTCCTTGTGTAGATCCAGCTTATCGAGGTTCATGGGTGTAGGGCAAAAAGTAAGTCCACGGCTGAGGATCATTTTTTTCTGGTTTCGTGGGTGTTTAGTTAGAAAGGTTGGTAATACATTTACGATAGTTTTGAAGTAATAGGTTTTCTTCGTGTTCATGTTTAGGTCTGAATCTTCTTCTAGGCATCGGAGGTATTTGGGATGTTCTGTATGTGTTGGATTATTATTGGGAGGGACTGGGGCTGTCCTGCTCCCTATTAGCGTTCTTATTAGTTGCTGTCTCCTTAGTCGCAAGGTCTTTTTTGACTGATAAAGTAATTTTGTTGATAATATCGGATATGAGGTCTATTTCGTCTGCTGAAGTGTGTTTTTTTTAGGTACTCATTAATTTCAGTTATTTCCTTGTGTAAGTTTTCTTTTCTGGATTTCCAGTAGTCTAAAAGGATGGTGGTAAGTTGTATGCCAAAGTTTATGTGTTCTTCTTCCCATTTGATTTGTAGCGTAGAATTGATCACTGGAACTTGAGGAGTTAAGTTAACTCATAATGATCTAGGTACAGATTTTGAGCTTACACATTTTTCTAAGTATTGTATATGATGTTCCATCCTTGTAAGTTGTATATTAAGTTTCTTGAGAACTTTAAATCTAGAGACGTTCTCTTAATTAATGTGTCGTAGGTTCATGTCCAAATCACCGGCTTTCCGTTTTTTATTCGACGGGGCATTAGTCTGTATCGTAGTTGTATCCTTGGTGATAACCGGTGTAGGTATAGAATACTCGCTATCACTCTCTAGATCCGACATCGTAGAACGTACTCCTAGGGTAGGATCCTTGACACTGGTATATATTTAGTATACCGGTAGATAGGTTGCCTTATTATTATGTAGAATTATAAAAAAAATCTTGTGTTCTCATTTGCTGAAAGGAATAAATTTAATATTGAAATTACATGTAATTGTGTCCATACAGTGAAAATTAAAAAAAATATTTAGGCTCCTGTTTCTAGCCCTACAGGACAAACCCCTGTTTAAAAATGTTAACCCCTATTTTGTTGTTGAAGTTTGCTATGTGTGTTCTCCAGCCACACAGCTGAGTCAGTCCGCCTACCTGGCCCTACAGCTGCCATACTGTTTGTTTGGCCTTGGACAGACGCCCAACTTCATCGAGTCACTGGATGTTGGGATCCCAACCAACACTTCTGTAAGTTGTCACACAGACACATTCAGATAATGTTTTTTGTAATTCAGAAGATTTAAGTTAAATGTTAGATAGTGTATGTTTTAACATAATCATATTAATATGTATGGGAAATTTACCATTAAAATAATAATTCATTTGATTTCTTAAATCAAAATTTAGTTAATTAGTTTGGTTATCTGTTAGATTTTTTGTTCAAATTTTAGAAAACTTTAGAAAAAATCATTGTTGCAATTTCCAGCATATTATATATTTCTCTTATTGCCATTTTATTTTTGCCGTGCAATAATCTTTACTTTGTCAGAATGATAATGTCTTGTTAATGTGCTGAACAGGAGGAAAACAAGTTTCAGGATTGATGTTCTGTTTCTTTTCATAGACATTACTTACAAGATCTTGGACATCTGTGATACCCAACTCCCAGTTGCTGGTGATTCCATACCCCATGAATGATCCATCAAGGTACCTTAGTAATTTTGTTTCATTGATTACATATTTATGCCACCTCTTTGAAAAGGGGTCGGAGCATACAGATTTGCCGTTGTCCTTTTTGTGTCACCTCTGCTTGAACCATTTTTCTGTTATCTGTCTGTCCATCTGTCTGTCTGTCACACTTTTTCCATCAAGCTTCAGCAGGTAACACATGTGTTCCAAAGAACACTCTTATTTTTCCATCCATCACAAATCTTGTGTCACATACTCATATATCTCTTAAACTGTTTGAGCAAGAGTCATAAAACTTTGAAGGAGTCACAGCAGAGTTATAGTCCCTGGCTTATTTAAAATTAAGTTGAGGCATTCCATTTTTAATTTTTTTTAAACTGTTTAGCTTCCTTGAGTACAACTTGCTACAACTGATAGATAAACTCTCCTGATAGCCTTGTTTCTGTGTTAGAAGTGAAGATTATTGAATTTAATATCAAAGAAATAATGTTGTATGATGGGTTGCATTTATGTTACAGTCATCTTGTGTTAAAATTGTTAGAAGTAGCCAAATTCTATAGTTCTCATTGATTTGTTCACTTGTTCACTATATACCTATTGCCAAACATAACATTGGTTGTCATGCCCTATTTTTCAGCTGGACCAATCGCCTATTTGTGATGCCCAGCAGGCTGATGCTCCTGACAGGGGCTGCATTACTGGGCACATGCGGCTTCATAGCAGGCATTGTTGGTATACTACACTGGAGAGACAAGGTGAGGACAATATGCTCCTTTACCTCACAAGATTCATCAAGGACCAGTATAAAACTTGATAACCTTTCGAATAAATTGCAGGCTGGTTTGGTTTTATACTGTTAGCCTTTTCTCAGTACCTTTGATGGACTTTGACGATTGTTGAGACTGAGGGATGCTTTTAGGCTGACAAACTTTAGTATGATCCATCAAATTGTAAACCGGCATATCACAGTGATAAAAGGTTAAAGTTGATCTAAATGTTAACATGATAACAGTTGCTGTGATCCTAATTTAAGGATTTATGTCTAATACAGTAAATGGTGCATTAGTATCTCAGCATGAGAGTCGAGTGAATTTAGCTGTAACATAAAGTGAACTGACCTACCAATATGTTGCCTGCAGTGATACATACCTGATACCAGTAGTGCATGTATATGAATATAGTTCACCATTATACCTGCCCCCACTACCCGTGGTAGAGGGGGCCTATAAGTCACTTTGTCGGTCCTTCTGTCTGACCATTCTGAAATTTGTCCGTACTCTTACCTGACAAAGGAACCGTTGATTTTCAAATTATTTGGCACAAATATTTGCCTTTTAGCTGGAGTGTGCACGCTAGAACCAAATTGCTAGCTCAAAGTCATTCTTGGGAGTCGAAGGTAGTAAATAAATGCCAATAGGCCTGTCTGGGCTTAACATTTTCAAATTACTTGATAGAAATGTTTGCCATGGTGGGATGATGTGTTGTGCACAAAAAACCCATTGTTAGCTCCAATGCAGGGTTCAAATTTGATATTTTTTGCCACTTGCAAAAAAATGCAAGTGGTTTAAAACATAACTGGCAAACTTCATTTTCTACTTGCATTTTGCCGAAAATGCGAGTGTTAATTTTGAGCCCGGACTCTATTTAAAGTTTGACAACCAACTCTTTCTCCCATTTCTTCATTGTTTTCTGTGCAATGTTCATTGACATCAAAAGATGTAATAAAAAATCTCGATATCTTTCATTTTGACATTGTTCAATTGATGTTCGAGATCAGCATCAGGCGCGTTTCCATTGGAAACTGGGACTAGTGTAAAATCAGGCTTCCAAGATCAATAGGAGGGTGTGGGTAACTTTTATTGATTGAAAATTAAATTAATATCGTAATTTTTAAACTTTTATAATTAGCATCATAATTATACCCCCGAAACAAAGTTTGGGGGGTATATAGGAGTCACCCGGTGGTCGGTCGGTCTGTTGGTCGGTTGGTCCAGCGGTCCATTGCATTTTCCTTGTCCGTGGCATAACTTGAAAACCACAAGTTGGAATTCAATACAACTTCATGCAATGATCAAGCACATGGAGAGGAAGTGCAGTGCACAAGAACCATAACTCCATCTTGACTTATTACAGAGTTATTGCCCTTTGTTACTTTTTCCTTGTCCGGAGCATAACTTGAAAAGTACAAGTTCGATTTCAAAACAATTTCATACAATGGTCAACCACAATATGAGGAAGTGCAGTGCACAAGAACCATAACTCTATCTAAGAATTACAGATTATTGCCCTTTGTTACTTTTCCTTGTCCAGACTATAACTTGTAAAGTATTGATTGGATTTCAAAACAATTTCATACAATGGTCAAGCACAATGAGAGAAAGTGCAGTGCACAGGAACCATAACTCTATCTATAGGAATTACAGAGTTATTGCCCTTTGTTACTTTTCCTTGTCCAGACTATAACTTGTAAACTACTGGTTGGATTTCAAAACAATTTCATACAATGGTCAACCACAATATGAGGAAGTGCAGTGCACAAGAACCATAACTCTGTCTATAGGAATTACAGAGTTATTGCCCTTAGTTACTTTTCCTTGTCCAGAGTATAACTTGTAAACTACTGGTTGGATTTCAAAACAATTTCATACAATGGTCAACCACAATATGAGGAAGTGCAGTGCACAAGAACCTTAACTCTATCTAGAGTAATTACAGAGTTATTTCCCTTTGTTACTTTTCCTTATTTTTCTTGTCCTGAACATAACTCGAATATTATACATGGTATATACTTGAAACTTAAAATGTAAACAGATGGCGACTAGGAGAAGTGCAGTGTCCAAGAACTGTAACCTTATATTTTTAAACTACTGTGACAAACAACCATTATTGACTCTCTATCAACTTTAAATAAAAACTTTACTTACTTATTTATATCACAACCAATATACTATGTATACAGGTTCTTATCTATGCTCTGCCTGAAGTCTGGCTTCTCCTGCATTAAAGTATTTTGCGGGGGTATTAATCACCTTCAGTGATAGCTCTAGTTAGAAAATAAAGTGGCATCAAGTGTTAATATTCATTAGGGGAAATATTAATTGAAAACAGCAGATGTTTTAACATATATGTGTCCGTGTGTTGTGTACTGTTGTCAACAGACCGGGCTTATGATATTAAAAACAAACCAGGATTGTTTAGTTTTGATGATGTTATTGATTATCTTATTGAAATTATCTCATTTAAACATGTTTAAGAAAATGTTTTAGCCAAAAAAATTCTAGAGGTTTAAAACATGACTTTCAAACTTCATTTTCTACTCACATTTTGCTGAAATACGAGTTTTTAATTTTGAGCCCTGCAATGACTAGGTCAGACTTAGAGGTCAAATGTAAGAAATCAATGTTGACTGTGCTTTGCCTGGTTTGTATGTTTTTGTCTGTTGGAGAAGATGCAGATATGGATGAACAACCTTATGTAACACAGAGTTATACCCCCGCCAAACAAACATAACATGGAAACTATTCAAGTTATTTCATGAAAATAAAATATGACAGATGGTATAGGAAGTCAGTCCAAGAACGTCCCCCCTTTTTTCCCTTTTTCTTGTCCGGAACATGACTTTAATATTATACTAGGCATTGACTTGAAACTTAAAATATAAACAGATGGCGACTAGGAGAAGTGCAGTGTCCAGTGTACAAGAACTGCAACTCAACATTTTTAAACTACTGTGCCAAACAACCATAACTCTCTCTATCCACTTTAAATAAAGACTTAGCTTACTTATTTACTTACTTACTATCATAACCAGTTTACTATGTATACAGGGCTTTCATATTAACAGATCACCAAAATGTGAAAGAGCCATTGTTTATAAGGAGTGCTATTGCCATGAACTGTAGCTGGTACATCAGCTGGTTAATAACATTTATTCTTAATCATTGACAAACAGCAGGGTAGTAGGGGTTTCAATCACTTGAAGTGATAGCTCTAGTTTTGATTTAATGCAGAAAATTTTACTTTATTACAGATTGAAGACAAGAAAGAAAAACGGCAGGAGGCTCAGAAATTCCATTTTGATGCCATGTAAATCATGTTGGAACAAACACTCAAGCATTCCATCTTGTCTTTCTCCTGCCCAGCAGAACAAATGTCT
>CM037783.1:55077932-55127932 GCA_021229015.1 Solen grandis
ACAGAGCTACGTTCATTCCAATGTAGGTCAAATTAAGCTCAACATACTCTATTAGTTAAATATGCATCAAAATTCCATTTCGGGGAAATAATGCTGTTATGATTTGATATTTATAGAGCCTTTATTTCATCTGAGATGCTGATCTGATTATTTGTTTTCTGGCATCCACGGTCGGAAAAAAAGTTGAAACTTTATCCGGGAAAACTGCTGACCTTACACCCACCCTGTTCGACGATCATTTTTTTTGCATTTTAAACTTACTGACAGTTACCATTGATGACACATATTGATAATTGAAACATTTTTACACATATTCATCACAAAACATTTACTTTACACACCTTAAAAAAGCTTCTTGCACAAGCTATTTTCCAACCCCTTCAAATTCATAACAAATATCCACCATTTTATTCAAATTAAGCCATCATGTGACTTATTATCCGGGTAATTGATAACATTTAGTTTGCTGTCTGCGCAAAATACTAAACCTGTAAGTTGTATTAACTTAAATAAAAAATATAAATGGATTTTTGTTTGAAAATATGTCAATTTAAATAATTCAGATGAGATTGATCTACAAAACAGCTAATCAAATACGAGTTCAAGATTTTAATGAAATGGACGTGCATCTTAAACATTATCCAGAATTTACACAAGAAGTCACATGATGTCTTAAATTGAATATTAGAGCATGGCTGACATTTATTTTGATCATATGGGACAGTGAAAACAAATCGTCTTATCACGCTCTCACTCACAAACGGTGTAAAGGTAAAATACCCCGAAAACTGGTTAGTCAACCATACAATGAAATGACGCATCTGATTGGGTTTTCATTTAATCATTGTAGCATACTTTTAAAAATTTAATTTTCGTGTCAGAAATAATGTACGAGAAAATGTTGCTTGCATATATTTTTTCTATGTCATTGTTTCACTGAAACTATGCCAGATGAGAAAAAGTACTTATTGAAAAGGAGGTTTTGCAGGTGTGTTGTATATAGTACACCAAATAATAGCCGTGCATCAATAACTCGCCAATTTTGGCTTTCTAACGCTAAAAGGGATGTTGACAAACAGAACTTGTAAGAATGATGTCACACAGAATCCATTTAATAAAAATCGAGGTCAAAACAAAAAAGGCATCGGAATAGAGTACCATACGATACTGTTAATTAAAAACAGCAAAGAAGTAAAACCTAGGTCTTTTATAACAGTCTTACAGGATCAGCTGAGGATGCACTAAGGTTTAGTTTTTCATAAACAGGGATTGGTTGACTCTTTATAGACTATCTAAATGTGTCAGTTGTCTATGCCTTGAAATTGCTTAATATATATGAATATTTTCATTTGCAATACCTTATTAAATATTTACACCCACATTCAATATCATTGTTTTAATACTTGTATGATTTTATTATCAGTGTATATTTTTAAGCCTTTAAACATAGTCTTACAATTTATACTTATCCCTCTTGATTCTGGGTTGGACCAGTTCTTTACACCTAGGAAGGCCATGAAAAATTCTTACACCCAAAAGAGTTTGAACCCATTACCTTCAGATCCACAGTCGGGTATGTTACAAGTGGACCGCAGCACCCTTCAGTTTCAGTGGTTAACACAAATGTGGTTTAATTCCGCTTTGTGTGGTCACTAATGAAGTTTGGCCGACCCTAAATTAATCCTTGAAGGATCAGCTTGTTTACATCATTCAGGATGTGAAATGTTGCTGTTTGTCTCAAGTGTAGGACAAAATCCACCTGGACTTACTCCGGCCCAAGAAATTTAGCATTTGCAGACAAAACCCCCCTTATGGAAACAGGTACACAAAAAAACAAGACAACATAATTAAAACAAACTTCACTAAAGCTTGCACTTGTTGGTTAATTCATGTTGTTGCTATTCTAGGGAGACAGTTGAATATAATGTAATCAAAACCATTTTAAGTGCATATCGAGGGGTGAGAGCGAAACTAGGCTAAGTGCTTATATAAATATACTTAGCACAGTTTCGCTCTCACCCCACGATATAGAATTACATGGAACTTAATATATATAATAATGTTGCGGTCAATCTTCGAAATAAGACATTAAAGAGAACTCAATCAGGGTGAACATCATATTATAGTCATATATTTTGAAGAAAAAAAAGTGTCTTATTTTGAGTTAGATGTTACTTTTTTATCATTTCTCAAATCGTCAGTGTTTTTTTTGGCAGTTACCTGAATTTCTGGTCTAAACTTAAAGGTGAAATTAAGTCACTAAACAGCTGATAAATACTGTAAGTTTTGATTTGTTGACTAAAAAATCGAAAGTAACCCTCCGGAGAAGAGATCAGCTTGTTTGCTTTCTATATACATTCCTTAAACTTCAAATATTTTTTTTCAGAAATATATTCCTACATGTCTTAATGTTCAAAATGATTCAACTACACAAAAAACATATCTAAAGGATGAAAAACACATATTGGATTTGAAACCTTCAGACCCCTTCCTATCCTGGAAAAGACATGATTTATCAGAGCATGACTTCAATACTATATGGTGGATGCACTCCAAACTTGTTTTGTATTGTGATAAGTATACAGTTGATCATTTGACATTTGCCCTTTCTCTGACAACTGGTGAATGCAGGTGATGCAAGTGTTTCAAGGAACACCCATACAGTTGTATTACCTGAAGGGACGGGACGTATTATGTAGTGAACTTGTTCGTCTGATCGTCAGCAATTTCATATTTGCTCTATATTTTTAGAGCACTTGAAAGACATTCATAATTATACTTGTGTCAAATGTCCTCTCATTAAAATGCAGAATAAACACTAACTGTAATTAATACACCACGGCTGTGTATCTTTTAGAGATACTTCTTGTCATGAAAATTGTTTCATTATGAAATATAATGGGCTTTTAACAATTATGATTAATTCACTATATAGAACTTCGACAGGACTTTATAGAAATGCACATATCAAATATGCTAAAATACAAAAAAAAAAAAATCATTCTATTCAAACAATATAAAGTGTGCTTGAGGCCAAACAGTATAGTAGCATGTTAGTATGGGCAGGTATGTAGCTACTCAGAAGAATGGGCAGGTTTCCAGGCCATTCAGATTTGCTTGATCAGCAGTTAGTCAGTGGTTGTGCTGCTACACTGTGAAGACTATTCAGACCAGGGCCCAGGGCATGTATTGATGCATGTCTCACCTGTAATACTGCATTAATTTGAAATAAGACTGTTGAAATTTGTATCAGAGAGACAAGGAGAAGCAGAAAGTGATAAGTTGGTTTTGTTCAGTTAATCAACTTTATGTGTGTTTATGTGATCTTTAATTTTTAAGTTGTGTATCTGTGACTTCTCCCTAGGATTCTGAAAACAGGAGTCCCTGACAGAGATTTGCCAAATAGTTGGGGGTTCTTCTATATGTTTGTATGTAGGAGCTGCTCAAGCGTCCCAAATGTTCGAATTTGGAATGAGTGAGAAACATTAGATTTTTCATTGTCCCCTTGTGGAAGGTGCTTGTGATGCTTATATGTTTGAATCTTGATCTGGATACAGTGTATTATAACATTTTGTGGACAGGCTAAAAAACTAATTACTGAAAATTATTTGATGTTCACTAGATGTCTGGACTTCCTTAACCCTTTCCCTCATATAGACTCATTTTGACACACTCAATAGGTACCACATAAACCCTGATCTGCAGAAAGCCAAACTCAAACCTTACCAAATTTAATTGTAAAATCCTCATCACCAGACCACTGAGGAGCAGCGAACAGCATAAAACCTGATCAGCCTGCGAGTTACTCGCAGGCTGATCTGGTTTTATGCTGTTCGCATAGGTCTTTTCATGGTGTCCTCTATGAGGGAAAGGGTTAATGTTTATGATCAAATCCTCATCTTTATCCTGTTCTAAATTAAAGCTCCAACAAGTGTGACCTGGGACATTACTTCCTGTGTGTGAGAGCAGTGCATTCGTTAATTGAGCACACACACACTTTATCCAGTAATTCGACCCAGTGATGACATCACTCTGGTGACATCCTGCCATAACACAAACATGTCCAGCCTGCGTGCTGTCTACCTGTAGTTGCCTATAGGGGAATCTGACTGAAGGGAATGATGTGAGCACTGAGACTCATTAACCCTACCTGAGATTTATTTTGAAATGACCTGTGTGACCAGTGAAAAACTGAATCATATTAATTGCATGTAACTTGCACAATCATCAGGATTAATACAGCTCACTTCTGATTTTTTCACACTCTAAGAAATGAGAATGCCAAATTGCAAAACTCAGGCGTAATGCCCTACCACCCCCCCCCCCTCCCCCCCCCCCCCAAAAAAAAAATTCAATAAGTATATAAAAAGTTTCCAATGATATTTTTTTTTCAAGCAGATGCTGCAAAAAGTTTCAAGGTGCTCTTCAAAGCTGCATAGAACAGTGATATGGTACACAAACATCCCTGTTTGATTAGACAGTCAAACTTTTTGGCAAACTTTAATAGTAATGGGTTTATTCATATTTCGCCCAACTTCATGGGATTTAATTGGCTCCTGACCTATATATTTTGACTCGAAGAAAGGTGGTATCTGTATTTCTGGGCCATAAACAGTTATTTCATGTAGTGTTTGTTGTACAGTTATAGCCTTGCTGAATGGATACAGGGTGACAGTTGAAATGGTCAAACTGTTCTGATATCTATTTGATACAATCATACAAAGGTGACATGTGGAGTTGTGCACATAAACAGTAGGGTGAAAATGTTTATCTGCCCTGACATTAAGGCTGATAAGCAATGGATGCACCCTCTGCACAAGAATGTTTGGCATGTTGTCAGCACTGCATGACCTGCCTTGGGGAATTCCTGATACCATTCTCTGATTTTACACAGATAAAACTATTATTTTGTTAATATCACTTTCAACTGTATATACCATATATATCTTTTTTTTTTTTTTTTCTATTTTTAAAGTAATGTTCTAGTATTTTGTATCACAGGGTGAGGGATGAAAATGAAGAAGTCTGTTAGACCAATCATGTTGATAATTGAAACTTTTGTTTTCAATGCAGCAGCTGTCATTACTGAATTTGTTTAACTAATTTGGGGTTACTTATCAAGCTTTAAAATATGATCTTAGATATAACACTTTAATTTCCACTCAAGGGCTATCTTGGTTTTGAAATGCACAGTAGACCAGCTCATTTGGCAGCAGTCAGTTATCAACGGACAGGTCATATTGTAAACTGTTCTGACTAAGGTTGATAAGTGCAGCTTGATCATGCTTGAAATGTGTGTGTCTCTCAGTGGTTTGAGACTACATTGTCATAATATACCAGTTTGTATTTATACCTCAAAAATGTATTGATTCTTTACCTGAATTACCTGAATAAAATTTGCAATCATTATAAATTAAATCATTAGCCACAAAAGAAAACATACTGATTTAGAGTTACATCAAAATAGGTAGCAATATAATAAATGTATTGGTTTTACAGAATCCATCATTTTTAGACAAAAAAATCAGCATGGAAAAGCCTGGTCTGCTTGAAACTTTAGAGTCAGTCTCATCCAGTTGAAATGGTAAACAAGAGAATGTTATGGCTATATTTGACATATATAATATAACATACTGTAATTATGTATTTAGTTCATCATTACTAGATCATCCACTTATCACGTTAACAAATATGACGTAGCTCAGCTTATTTTTGTAGCTGACGAGTGAGGGCGAGTGAATTAGTTGCTTGGATCACGTTCTACAGGTAATCATTGATCCGTGTATTCGTGTAGAGATAAATATAGTATCAAATCCCTACCTGTGATACCTGTATATAGCAACTGTCAAGTCAGCGGTATATTTAAATTTGTTATGCAATTGTATGTCTATTGTCTAGGTTAGGTGAAATTATCGTTTCTACATCTCTATGAAAATTTATCCTGAAACATATTGTGGCTGTATCATTAAATGGTAAGGCAAAGTTTTGTTCTTGATACTGGTAATTAATAAATTATTATATAAATTCATGATATAGTTCTGAAATAATAAATACATTCTATTTAACAAATATACTGCAAGGCTGAAAATATGGTATACTAGCTGTTATAATGACCATTGTGTTTATAGATACGTAACATTTTAATAGAACTTTTAAAATTACACCATAAATGATTAAAGAGTATTCAAGTATGAAATGTTTTTTCAAATCTATGCAAAAATTATGGGCATTTTGAAAATACACAAATATTTTGTTCTTGTGACTACTTAATTTTGGAGGAGACAGGTGGGTATTTTCTATCTATTGCATCATCCCCTGAGGGCTGTCACTGATATTTATGACAGGTAGGAGACACCTTTATTACTATCTGAAATTATTTTAGAAGTGATGAAATTCTTACCATTGATTTTCATTAATATACATTTTTGTGCAGCGACTAGTGGTCAATGGTAGCTTCAGATATTGGAAGCTAATTGAAACATTGAGACCAGGTTTGATATTTTTATGATTTTTATTTTTTAAATTTCCAGAGTTTTAAAATGTCTGTTTTTTAAGCAATGAATTAACAAATGTTTTTATAGTAACAAGAAATAAATATGCATTCACTGTTAAATGAAAATGGGGGCATAATTTAATAAACTTGGGTGATGATTTAATTGCCATTTAAATCAGACCACACTTATCCTACCTACTTAAACCATAGCTTACTCTTGTGCATAATGTTTAAATGCATACATGTACTTTAATAGATCGTGCTCTGATGTTTGTATGTTAGTGTTATTGATTGTATGCAGATTTCATAACATTGTCAAAGCTGATGTATTTTGTTATTTTAATCAACAATCAAGACAGGTTTATTTGCAGTTTGTATTACAGGTATTTTTACCTTCTATGAATAAATCAGTAAGGTAATGGCAGAACAAAGTTGCCAACAATAAGCTTCCATTATTTATGTTCTTCTTAAAATGACTTGAAAGAGACCTGAAGAGATATAAGCTTTCATGCTTTAATCTCCTTATGTATGTTTCCAGTATTTTGTTTGTGCGGCAAGACAAACACTTCATTTTACATGGCAAACAGTATATGTAAGGATTACAGAAATTAACATGATTAAGCCTAATGTGCTTATGAAAAGTCATCGAGATTTAGCACAGTCTCTTAATATCAATATGTCGAACATATTCTGAACTGATCAGTGTTGAAAATTTAAAATCATTTCAATCTTGATCTATTCAAATTCTAAAAATATGAACCAGAAGAGCCTGTTGCTTTGAATCTAAACTTTGACGAGTGTGGTTATTCCAGTTACTTGCAGTTTTTAATTTAGTTAATAAGTGTGGTGTTCATAACAGTAAACAATAATATTATTGATCTGCTTACATTGATTTGTGCTGGCTGACCAGGTTTACACCTGCAGTTCTATGTTACAAAGATAGTTTTAGAATCATGTAATAAAGAGTAACAATTAATTATGTATGAAAACTCGTGTTGTGATTTACATTTAGTCACATTTTTCGAATGTATCAGATCTAAAGAAGTGGTAATGACTGAGTGCTTGTGGGACAAAGTACTCATTAACCTTGCACAGATCCTCATATTGTGTAACCACTATAAACCTAACATCCATGAATATTTTACATAGTCATTAATGGGGAAAAGCATGGATGGTCCTATGTACAGTTGTCAAGTGAAGGTCACCATGGTTAACTGGTGGTGGCATGTTTGGTTACAAAAAATTGTCTGAAGGTTGTGAATTCAATTCCTGATGAGGGCAGTGTAGAAATTTACCAGTTGCAAAGTACTGGTCCAATCTGGGACAGCCTGGAGGGATTAGTACTCGGGTTAAGTGAAGATGAAAACTGGGCTCTGTCTTCACTTCTCTTTGTCTGAATTCATACACTGAAATAATTAATTTTTAAACTCTGTCATACTGTATCCCAATTTTGAGTCTTCATACCAGAGATCTGTACTCTTCACCATAATTCAGGAGAATTCAGCTGTTGGCATCATAATATTTATTCATTCACTTTTTAACAGGTTATATATAGCGCCTCTATATAGACATTTTATTGTGTCAAGTTTCTATGCATTTAGTATATAATCATCTATAGATCATATTGATCATAATACCTCATCTGAACCATTTTTAAGAGAGTATTATACTTTCCTTGACATTTAAAGAAACAATGGTTAAGTTATAAGACAAACATGAAAGTTGAAATACCTGAACAATTATTGCATGTCAATGTCTTTACTCTCTTAATCTATAAAAATTATAGACTATTGTAAAGGGGCATATAATTTCCTTTCTTGGCTCCTATGAGTTCATTAGTATGGTCTGTCAGTTTTAAAAGCTATCAGAAGGACAATGTGCATTCTAGCAGTTCATATGCTAATACATATTGATTTGTGAACAACATAAAGGGGCCAAATACCACACATTGGGAGAGGCGGGTCCAGACAAGGGCCAGGTGGGGTCATTGTCACCGGCTGGACAGATGGTATCTTGGTGTGACCAATAGAATAGGGGCTGGCCCTTTGTCTGTCTTTGTTTTGGCATTTTCAGCTAGGTGCCCTTGTTTGCATTGATCCCTTCTTCACCATTGTGATTGAATTCATGTTACCATGGTAATGAAAAATAGGTTACATCATGTTATAAAACTTGGGCATTTATAAATACATTATATTTAGCATATTTATTATGCATGGTATTATTAGCATTGGACCCATATAAACAGGGGAAAGGTGTCTGATCCTCTGCATTTGTGAAGGAATTTTATATAGTGTACTAGCTAGTTTGTCAGTGATGGTAAAATTTGGGGCTGACGGTATGTTTAAATGTCTTTCTTATTTGAAGCTAACTTTGCCATATAATATGTCAATTTCTATCATGATTATCATATTTGTTGTTTTTATGACTAGTATATTTAAATACAATTAGCACAGAAGTAGCATTTTTCTGTAAAATTGCACTAGGGAATATTATAACCCTATCAATAAATATGAGTACAAATTATAATAAACCTAAAGCTGTCTTTGTGGCTTTAAATCATTTGTAATGTCAGTTGACTAACGCTTTTGCTGAATTTGGGAATCCAGACTGAATGGTTAAGGACATGCATTCAGGATGAGATGAGCTGCATCTTCCATAATTAAGATTATCTATTATTTTTGAAGTGAATAATTTGATATATATTGTATGTTGTCTTGATTTATGGGGTATATAATGTTTTCCAGATACTGTGAGTATAACGTGCTTTAAAAGAGTTTTGTTGGTGTTTGCATTTAACTCTGAATGATTAGAGATAAATATTGAAGTTTGTTATGTAAGGTTGACTGCTGGTTAATGTCCAGCAAGTTATTATCGTTGGACAGGTGAACTTATCTACACCTTGGTCAGTAGGTGTAAAGAATAAGGACAGCAGAGTGACCACTGGTCAGTTCAGGACACTGACTTTGGGGCAATGCCCTCAGTTGACCATTTGACCACAAGTAGAACATTTACACTTGTGATAGCTGCCAGAAAATAGTAACAGATTGTAACCCCTATTAGATACACAAATAAATGGCTGCCAGAGTTATATAATTAGGTTAACCCCTTCCCTCATATAGACTCATTTTGACGCACTCAATAGGTACCACATAAAGCCTGATCTGCAGAAAATCACAGTTAAACCTTACCAAATTTAATTACAAAATCCTCATTTCCAGACCACTGAGGAGCAGCAAACAGCATAAAACCTGATCAGCCTGTGAGTTACTCGCAGGCTGATCTGGTTTTATGCTGTTCGCATAGGTCTTTTCATGGTTTCCTCTATGAGGGAAAGGAGTATTTTTAGCTGGTGTGTACTTCAAAGAAAAAAAGTTGAGGTATTGTCATCACTCTGTTGTCGTCATTGGCGTTATGTTGTTCAGTTGGCTTCATCTTGGTGAAAAACTTTAACAACCAAGGTCATAACTTAACTTTTAAAGGCATGTCTGTTACCAAACTTCATATACTTGTTCACTATCACAAGGGCTACATTCTCATAAAGGGCCAAAACTCCGTGGTCCATTTTGACTTGATTCATCTTCCCTTTTTTAAAACAAAAACTGACAGACGAGTGTGGGCATCCACATGTGTGGCTTTAATACTTGCAGTTTGGTACACTGTACATAATATATTTCTTTGTAGTTTTGGTATGTACTGTGTACAGATCTGCATAAACTGAGGGAGTGACTGATGTCTTATTTTTCTATGGCTGCTGAATATCCAAGGGAATGTAATAATCTGTCTTAACCCGTTCCCTCATAGAGGAAACCATGAAAAGGCCTATGCGAACAGCATAAAACCAGATCAGCCTGGTCTGGAAATGAGGATTTTGTAATTAAATTTGGTAAGGTTTAACTGTGGTTTTCTGCAGATCAGGCTTTATGTGGTACCTACTGAGTGCGTCAAAATGAGTCTATATGAGGGAAGGGGTTAACTGACTTTTGGTTTGTTCTAGATACAAACAAATGATGTTAAAATTATTGACACTCACCAATTCTGCAAGTCAAATTTTGGAAGTATTTTGACTGGCACCAAATGATATCACATTTGCAAGTTTTGCCAGCTGGTCAATGTGCAAATCTTCAAACATTTTCACCTAGAACAGTAAATGGTACTCAGTACCCTATCCAAGATCATGTACAGTACCATGTTCTTTCACCCCTAATAATAAAATATATATTTTTTGAAAAAGAAGTTTTAAGTAATTATTCAGGTCATCGTGTCATTGTTCTTACTTTTAAGAGAGGGGACTGTATTTGATCATAATGTTATTAAAACTAAGAATAATTTGAATTATTGTATGATCAGTCAGCTTGCAAAATATTTCAAATGTTTCTGTTTGCAGCAGACAGTAGAGACTCACTAATGAATCATGAGTGTTTTAAAGGTTACATCAAACAGTCATGGTCAAGATCATGATGTAGTAAGCTTTAGTGGTCATGCCTGTATATATAAGAATAATCCAAAGTGGTCAGTGGCCTGTGAATGACATGGCTAAAGTCTGTCTAAATGGATTATTACACTGGTCAGAGGAGAGATATGTGAACTGACCATTATATCTGAGTTGTGTAACCTGAAATAATGGGGTTGCCTTATATACATCAAAAAGAACAATGACCTCACAGCATGAACACATAACTTAGTGCCGATCTTTTGATGTGTTTAAAAAGAGTCCAAAGATTTGAGTAGTTTGCACTGTTTGGGTTAAGTCAGTAAAGAAAAGATGGAGGAATAGTTTTGAACTGCCACAATCAGGGTTAAAGCCTGCACTTATTTGTACTAGATAGATATATGCAACAAGGTATGTGTGGTTTATACAGGAAACTGTTCACTACTGATTTACACATTTGTTTACAAACATCATATAATCACAGTACTGTTGTTACATAGAGTGTTCCTGAAACTGTGTGTAACACAGGGGATAGTTAATGTATGTGTGTTTAATAACATTTTCAAAAATCTTAAAAACATGGGAAAACTTAGTAATTTGAGATGAGTTCTTAATTAGTTTTCCTCCTCTTCATTGATAATGGTTATTTATTTAGCCAAATCACTGTTGTACATTATTATTAATCTTTCTATTCCTCAATCTCCCTCGGAAATCCATACCAGTATCTGTTCCTTGATGTACATGCAGTCATTGTGGTGGCTTTCAGAAGGTAACATGTATAATTGATGCTGTAATCAATGGTAGCATCAGATGGAGAGAAACAATATGTACATGGAGATGACCTTTTGAGGGATGTATGTATATAACCAGATCAATCTGTGAGCAATTTGCAGGATGATCTGGTTATATACTCATATCCTACCTTGTTTAGGATTATCAAGGCCTTGTATCAAAATCACTTCACAAAATGAACTTAAGAAATGAATTAATACAATAGAAGTACATTATATTGCAATGTATATAACTTGTAACCATATGAAACATATATATGGTATCTTGTATTATTTCAGGAAAGATGCTTAGCTGGGCCAGTTACTTGTTCGGCGGCGGCTCCTCAGATCCTCAGCCAGATGAAAGTCAGTCCCAGCCTGAGCCTGCTCCTATGGAAACGGAGGCAGTGTCCGGGGATAAGGACTGGGTGGTAGTTGAGCATGGAGGTAAGTCACAGTTCCGGCACATAAACATCGCTTTTTGTTATGTTATTTTTGCTTAGTATCCCCATTATATTAACCCTTTCCCTCATATAGACTCATTTTGATGCACTCAGTAGGTATCATATAAAGCCTGATCTGCAGAAAAACGCAATTAAACCTTACTAAATTTAATTACAAAATCCTCATTTCCAGACCACTGAGGAGCAGCGAACAGCATAAAACCTGATCAGCCTGCGAGTTACTCGCAGGCTGATCTGGTTTTATGCTGTTCGCATAGGTCTTTTCATGCTGTCCTCTATGAGGGAAAGGGTTAATGCATGCTGAGCAAGTGTTTCCCATTTTGATCTGTGTGCTTGCATGCTCAATTGCATTTATATATACATACCTTAATCAAACTTAAAGGTATAAAAGTATTGAAATGATTGATAATTAAGATATTTAATTTTCAACTTAATTTTTCTGTAACATTTTTTTACTTTTAGCTATTATATCTTGAGCAGATTCTATATTCAGTTGAAAACCATATTAGCATTAATGGAATGTTACATCAATAATTATTTAAAAAAAAAAAAAAATGCTGTTTGTATATATAAAACTAAAAAGGTTGTATCTTATCAATATATCTATGCATGTATTGTAAGTGTTGTTACGAATAAGGAAGCAGATTCAGTTAAGTTATTAGGGGTATGTTTTGTCTTAAAAGTAGAAGAGCATTTTTAAATTTAAAATCAGCAATATTAGAGAATAGGGATATAAAGACTGGATTGGGGGAGGGGGGGCTAAATATTCATTGTTGTGTAGATATGTATAACAACTTAATAAGCTTACGAATGATGAGAAACCAATAAGTCATTCATTTACAGTGTATTTTGAATAGAATTTGAAGTTGTCTCTGAGTCTGGTCACATACTTTCTTAAATACTGTCACAGTAAAAGAATTAGATATGTGTCATGATTTTCAGTGGGGAATATGAGACAGTTTTCTAGTTTGTGAGTAATATGGATTGATTTCCTATCATCATCAGTTCATGAGGTACATTGCCTCTGAGATAATTATATTACACCCCCTTATACAAAGTATATTAATTGGGGCTATATTTGCATCATGTGAGCTGGTCAATTGACAAAATTTGTCAAAATTGATATCTAGCTACCTTTGTTCAGATTTCATTGAACTTTTGCAAGACAAAAAAAAAAAAAGTCCAAGTCTAGTTGAGTGACATGCGCATGTTCTGTGATATTTATTACAGAGTTATGACCCTTGGTTTATTTTGTTTGTGTTATTTGGATTTCAATGAAACTTCACAAGACTAATAAATACTTACCATACTACAATCATATGATTTATATATAGTTTGTCTAACCATTACTTACTACTTAAGTTCTAAACTATTCCTGGGACACAAAGTAACATCAAAATAGTGATATGCCTACTGGGGTATATCACAATAGTGACATGCCTATATCACAGCAGTGCCTCTGTTCTTTTTTGTGCTTCAGTTGTGACAAGATTATCATTGCCATGGGGACAGTTACCATATCAAGGCAGTTTCTAGGAGCATTAATCATCTTAAATGAAAGTTTTTGTATGCAGCTTTATCTAAAATTGCACTAAGCATTTTACTCAACTGAGACAAATATTTTCTTCAAAGCAACTAATCACCCATGGTATACTGAGAAAATGAAATCCTATAGTGGGACATTCAGGAACATGATACATGTCAGGGCTTCCTGTCAGTAAAGGAATCTTATTTTTCAGCAGTTAAAAAGATTGAAGGGATATTCATAGGTTTATTTTCAGGGTGTATTTTTAGGTTCATTTTGCTAAAGCAGTCATTAAGGTGCACATATGAAGGGCATTTTACCAGTCTGTTGGTAATATGTGTTCTGCTATTTTCAACAACTGATTGGCTCAAGTGTAGGACAAAATCCTCTCAGACAAATCCCCTAAATGTAATTTAAGATACACTCCCCCACCCCTGTTGTTTGTTTTGAAAAGTGGCCATCACACTCATAGGTTTTATTTTTTTTATATAGGTTAGACTAAATCCTTTTTAAATAATTTAACCTGTGCAGGGTTACGTCTGCCCTGCCCTGTAAAATTCACTAGGTGTAGTTAGTCCACATTTGGATGCTAAATTTCATATGGGGTGTGGCCACAGCATGAAGCCCTTATATGTACATTGTAAAACATATCTGAGGGGGATCATGGACAACAGGCAGCAGTGGGTCCCCTTGCCATGGTAACAGGACAGTCATTTTAGCAGTGTCAATATAATGCTGCATCTTTTATGTTCTCCCATTCTTTTATCACACGTTTTCACTTTTAGTAAATTTTACTCAGTGTTCAGTATTGTATACATATTGCATTTTAGTTTAATCCTAAGTATTATTTAGTATATATTTCTAACCATTATCTATTCTTATTTTAAAAGCAATGTAAATGAACATTAATTTATAATTATTTGTTGAACCATTTGTTAATATCATATATGTGGGGTAGTTCACCATTAATTTGAAATTCTAATTTAAATCTACAACTGTTTGGTGTGATTCTTTTTTAAAAAATGACATGAATCAGTTAAAAAACTCAAAGCTGTCCTGTGTTCTAGGAAATCAAACCAGAAAAAAATTATCAAATCAAAACAAATAATTCTAGAACCTACTGTTTTACCAGAAATACTTGTAAATGTAATTTTTACATTCTGCAATTTTTACCTTAAGAAAAAAAAAAGTACTGTCAAAATAAGCTTTTAATGGAAATTAAGCAACATTTAATGGAAATAAAGCAACATTTAAATGGCTTAAAAAGTTTTCCATTTAAAATATCATGCAGCAGTAAGAAACAAGAGTGATGACAGAATGGGAGAAGGTAATGAAGCATTATATTTCTCTTACAGACTGCCACTTTGGTACAAAACCACTAGAGTACACTGGTGCTAACACCACCTGTTACCATGGCAGCACCCTGCGTAGTGACGCTGGTGACTTGGTCCACCTGGCACAGTCAGCGCGTGACCCGGCCACACTCAGTCCTGCCAAGTGTGACTCGTCTAGTTCTAGTCCCTCAAAACATTCCACACCCGACTCCTTGAGTCCTGTGTCACATTCTCGTTACTTGTTTGTTCGTACTAACCATGGTCGTTCCCAAGAGGCCTGGCTACTTACCCCTCCTTCATGTTTTACTGCAGGAAGTAATGACTCTCCGCAAGTTGGAATTACGGATCTGGAGAATCTTTTGATTGAACACCCAAGCATGTCTGTGTACAAGCGCTCTGGCAGTGCAGGAGAGGAGAGCAATCTGTCCGAATCTTCCAGCGATGATGTGTCAAACTCTAAACGATCTCAGGCCATCAGCAGGCAAGGGCCAAAGAGAATGCGCACTGTGTCTGCTCGTGCACAGCTTTTAGCTCAAGTTTCTCAGGTGAAACGCTCACAAACTCTGCAGCAAAAGAAATCAACCAAGCGCAATAACAAGAAGAATTTGCAACGAATGAACATTATTTGTGATAAGAAATCCCCTAGAAATAACCGAGCCAGAAAACCGTCTGGCCAGATGAATGGACGTATCCCCCAGAGAAAATTGTAAATGATGCCTAGTTTAGATTAAGAAATTCACAAAAAAGTATCTTTTGGTTTTTTCTCTCTCTTATTTTTGTGAAAACTAAAATTGAGATCTAGCTGTTTTTAAATATTGGGTTTAAATTTTTGTCTATAATTTTTTGTCAAAATTTTTGAAATGTGAATTCTTTCTTGCACTAGTAGTCATGTATATAATATAAATCTGTTGCCAAGGCAACACTAAAAAAATGTAAAATATCCAAAGCAAAAAAAAATTTAAACATCCCAATGTAGATGAACGTAGACGTTTATCTCACAAAAAAATGTGTACGCAAGTTCTGTTTACTTTTATATGACTGTATCTCAAGCTGCCTCTGTCCATATTGTTGTGTTTGTTTCTTATAATTAAATGATAAAATGTATATCTAGTTATTTATTTGTATATTGGACTTATTGTTACTCCTGTTACATTTGATAACATTTCAAGATTATAATTATTCATGTGTGGACACCTAGAAAAATCCAAACTTGCTATAAATCATTAATTTTAAATTGCACATTTAATACGTAATATATATTCCATCTTTTATTAAACCCACTTGTTAAATCTGATTAAAAATACCCTAGTTCAGTTCTACATGTAATTTTTCATTCTAGCTTTGACAATATATGTTAAGAATATCTATTAATTTTGTGCAGTTCTTAATTAGTCCATAAGACAAGATATAATAGCATACCTCATTAACAAATTAGCATAAATAAATACACACCTAGAATGAATTATTTCAAATGTTTGCATGTTTTGTAATAATTTCATATAGCTTTACATTTACACCTTAGATATTAGAAAAATGTTGTTTTTTGTAAGATCATAAGTAAGATGATTTAAATGGACAATTATTCATTTACTTGAATATTTGTGTAGTTGAGGTTAAATCTGAGTGCAATTGTTTAAATCATGATGTGACACATGGGCTTTTGTTAAAAGTTATTGTTATGTAACATGAATCTAGTATTATGAACATGAAATAAATTTACAAGACTTCAGTCAATCAGATTTTTCTTGATATTCTTTTTGATTAGTGTATATTTGTACAGTGTACAGTTTTAACATTGCTTTAGTGCATACTTTGACAGAAAGGTGAAAATGAGAAAATGAACAATGCAATTGGTGAGATTGTGACTTTTGAGGATAGAATGTAAATGTTTAGATCTGATGATAAAATTATTACTGAATAAGCCCTTTGATGAATATTATAGCTCACAGGAAAATAACTTTAAAAGTAGTTTACCAGTCTTAAACCAGATCAGATTAGGGTTTAGTAAAAGGCTTAGTGATCAGGCTTTATATGGTTTATTACTCTTCAGTAATGGAGTACATTATGAAATGGCGAATGTTCTAATATCTAATAAATGGCATATCCAAATGGTAAGATAGGTTGATGTAAATGTGCATTCTCTGTAGTTTGTTTTCAACACAGCTAAATGAGTAAAAGACAACAGCTGGTAATAAAACATGAACAGGGATTAATAAGTTGCCAACAGATTTTAGGTTTGCTTCATTAAGTAAAGAAGATTATGTGTTTGAGTTTGATACATTATGATTATTTTGTTGGGAATTTACTTAAAAAAATAAGAATGTAAGATTATTGCTGTCCTTCTACAAAATCAAAAGAGTGGTACATTTCTCTTTTGAAAGCTAAGCTCATTCACAGATATAGTCCATCCATTGATACCATATTGCCATGGTAACAGACTTTTGTCAAACACAAAGTTTATTGATTGCAAACTGATGTAAGGATGTACTTTGCCATAAATCACATTAAATGCAGTGAAGAAATAGGAGTAAGAACTATGAACAAAACAATTATTTCTCATACTTAAGCAAAAAAATATCATGTTTAGCTAACAGATAATGTAAATAAAGGCTGCCATTTTTTTTTAACTATCATAAAATGTACCCTTATAAAGATCTTGTTAGAAGAAACTAGTTGGTATTAATAAATATAAATTGTTTTAATTAAGTGTTGTGTTAAGTATGCATTTCTTCATGACATAGTCACAAATATATATTTATTAGCAAAAAAGCAGCTTTACACCTAGAAAGTCTAAATACATGAAGATTGTTATTATAAACACATTGTCCCACCTTTTTACACTGCCCAAGATCAGAATTACATTTGTGCCATTCACACTCTGCACAGTAGTTTTAGAATTTACAGACTAATATCAGACAACGTGATTACTACTAGTATCAAACAATCTGGAGTGTTTAGTTAATTATAAGATAATGCAATAAATCATGATCTACTTTCTTGACCTGTTAGTAATCCTCCTGTCCATGGGAATCACCCAACTCTTTGATATAGCGGCATGGAGCTGCGCCATCAGCCAAAAAGGTATCATGAGTTGGGTGAAGCTTTCCACTGTTTTCTTAATGTACAATCAGCAGGTAGAACAAACTTTTGCCAGCATACTGGTCATCTGTGATATACATGTAGATGGCATTGGTTATTTGATGGAGTAATCTGTTTGTCATGGCCATATGTGTATGTTTTGGATTTCAGCAGATAGATTTGTGTATGGTTAGAATTTGTCCAAGATTAATGTTTCTTTATTCAAGTTTTGATAGAAAGCTGTATTTTGTCAAGCCTTGTGACAGTTTTTTCATACTTAGTGAGACTTGCATTTTTTAAAGATAAATTTTCAAATTTGCTGCATGGTTTTTAGTCACAAAATAATTTTACTGTCCTTGGTGTAATGATATATAATTCTTTTATTTATTGATCCTTGTAGCATTTTATATTTTTTACTTAGTTTTGTTGAGAAAAGTATTTTGAGGGAATTGTTTAGACAGAAATTCAGTATTGATTGATGTTTAGAGTTAACAAAATCATTCATTCAGTGTTAGCATGGCCTGATAATCTGTCTTTGCTAACTACTGGAAATTTAAATCTTATATTTTTCAATCTATACTGGACAGTAAACTATTGTTTCAAAATGCTTTAAATGCTTACATAATCAAGACAATTTAGAACACTTGATTCAAATTTTACTGGGCATTATATTGAGCTCACATATGTTTAGGTAATACATATATAGAGATGAAGAGAAATTGAGTATTGAAATTGTAGCTACTCACGTACTCACGTAACCCTTTCCCTCATAGAGGAAACCATGAAAAGACCTATTATGCGAACAGCATAAAACCAGATCAGCCTGCGAGTAACTCGCAGGCTGATCAGGTTTTATGCTGTTCGCTGCTCCTCAGTGGTCTGGAAATGAGGACTTTATAATTAAATTTGGTAAGGTTTAACTGTGGTTTTCTGCAGATCAGGCTTTATGTGGTACCTAATGAGTGCGTCAAAATGAGTCTATATGAGGGAAAGGGTTAAAATTAAAGCATCAATCTGGTTGTTTTTAACTTTCCTGTGTCATGGCTTGAATATTATAGCTACTCATATAAAGCATCAATGCAACATGATAGAATCTGTTCTGTTTTAACTCTCTTGTATCATTGCTTTAGATGTTAACAATCAACTGTAGATACACATTCATGTAAATATATCAGTATGTCAGTCAATCAAGGTGCTATTATGCATATCTGAGATTCCAGTGTATATGAAAAAAAAAATCAGGGGATTACCTTTGAATGAGACTGGCAAAATACAGTATTGATCTGTTACAGTGCATTCCATTATTACACTAATATCATGGATTCTCAAAGAATTGACTTTAAATCTCTTGATTTGTTTATTGTCAGATAGCTACAATGCAGTCCAATGTTACAAAGTGTATAGTTAGTATCCCAAAAGCAGCACTGTAATTGATCTTTACTGTATTTTTTGTTTGTTTATGACTTTAAAGTCGTAACGATATGAAAAGAATAAAAGATATAAACTTTCATTTATCATCCTGAAAAGATAAAGAAATCTGCCATCTTTATCATTTAAGACACAATTTAGGTGTGGATATTAATGAATTCTGATCAGGTTTAAATTTGATAGTAATGCTGATATTCGTTGCCATAGCTTTGTTAAACTTGAGCTGATCAAATTTATATTGTGTTATTGGGTGGGTAAGCTTATTGAAATTAAATTTTAATGGAGGGAAGGTATAACATGCCATCATTAGAGTACTGTCAGGTGCCACCTACATAACTAATGTTAGACAACTCTTTGACTAGGAATCCATAGTTGGAGCTGAGTTGGAGTTATCTTCCCTTTCCTATGTACTGGTAGTAAAAAAAAATTGTTCCAGTTTGTACTTAACTGCTTTAACGTGAGTACTTACGAATATTCTATTTAAAATAATCATGAAATGTTTTTAAAGCACAATTACACTTAATGCCCATTTTAAATGATGAAAATGTGTTTAAGAAACTATAAATCCAATAAATCATTATCCTCACTGCATTTTTTCCCCTACCATTTCATGTATTTATATTTTAACAATGACGTAAAATAAAACATGTTTAACTGCAGTATCAAGATTTGATGAGTTTTAAAGATTTGAAGATAATTGAAATCTTGCCTTGTCTAGTGTGAGTTAATAATTAAAGTTAGTATAGAATCTGCAATAATAATGTTTTCTGATTTTTTGGGGGTCTAAATTTCAAGGTGTTTCATTGACTGTTGAAATTAATATTTTCAAATTTGCATATTGAAACATCAATATTATTTGATATAATTGAAAAGAGATAACATAAGGAAGTATAATGTCTATAACAATAAAGTCATGATTGAAAGAAACTTGTGTTGTGAAGAATTTAATCGTTGTTGACGTACCTGTCTGTTTCTGTTAAGAACAAGAAAAATGACCCATAATTAGCAACTTTATAATGTCTGTGGATATAACCAGTTTGACAGACAGACAAATATTTTAATTAGAGGCTGACTATTTTACAAACTCAAAAAGCTCACATAGATGTTTACTTGATTGACTAGTTTGTCCAGATAAATCAAGCTTCCTCTAAACTGAAAAGATTTTATATGGTTCTCTTTGGCTACTGACTCCAATCACTAGGATTCCACACTGCTGTGGGATTATAGAGTTAATTTTTAATGTTCTGGCTCGTAGTGGGGTTGCTCATTGTGCTCTTATAGAATCTCCATCAGAAATTAGCAGGGTGTTGTTATTTAACTGAAATATTATGTACGGTAAACTCTGAAACAACAGCAAATGGTTACTCTACCAAATCTGTTCAGATTGAAACAAATGTTAAAAATTTGTGGTTAAACCGTGTTATATTGTATATAGTGCGGATGGTTAAGGGATAAGTTATATAATGTTGACGTACAATGGTACAGAGACAGAGGTCTTGTTTTTATTGTTCGATGTCGTGGTAGTTAAGACGGTACTGGACGTGGATGTTTTCTGGTCCTGTAGACTGGTTATAACCCACAGCTGTGTGGAATAATAAACAATCCTATGCAGTTTTTGTGTCCTGTCTTTATTTTAAGACTGAAACTTGTACCAGTGTGTGTGGTAAAACCGGGAGGGCATGGGTTTCCATGTCGTAAAGAAAGCCATTAATATGGTGCTTAGGGCACAAGGGTGTTGGAAACAATGAACATGTGACCTGAGTGTGTGGTAATGGCTCTTGTCTACGGTACAGTACTGTCGTAAGGCAGCATCAATGACTAAACATGCAGACTGAATACTGCAAGTGAGATTTAAAACATTGACATTCGTTGTCACATGCATTAATTCAATCTTTCAATAATGTTTTCCAGTATTTAAGTTGTTGATAAGTACAGAATTAGTTTCTAGTTCATGATAATTGAAGAAAGCACAAACATGTATACACACGTTCGTATCCTGAGCACACACGCATGAAAATGTTACCAAAATAATGGCTAATGTCTTTAATTTTATTCTATAAGAATCCACACTCACTTCTGCACGACAGTGCAGCTTGTTAATCCCCCGCCGCGAAGCGGGAGGGGGGTTATAGGGATGGCCTTCGTCTGTGTCCGTCTGTCTGTCCGTCCGTCCGTCCGTGACGTTTTCGTGTCCGCTCTCCTATATCTCCTATACCGCTTGAAGGATTTTTGTGAAACTTGCCTCAAATGTAAACCTATTTCCTGTCCGCTCCATATCTCCTATACCCCTTCTAGTTTTTTTCATGAATCTTGCCTCATATATATATCTAATTGAGACGATGTGCAGAACATAGGTTGCAGTCATGTCGGTTCAAGGTCAAGGTCACACTTGAGGGTCATGTGTTTGAACCTTCTATTTCCTTACAATTTCATGTCCGCTCCATATCTCCTATACCCCTTGAAGGATTTTAATGGAACTTGCCTCAAATATAAATATATTTGAGATGATGTGCAGAACACAGGTTGCAGCCATGTCGGCTCAAGTCAAGGTCACACTTGAAGGTCAAGTGTTTGAACCTTCAATTTCAATTTACAATTTTGTGTCCGCTCCTTAACTCCTATACACCTCGAAGGATTTTAATGAAACTTGCCCCAATTATAAATCAAATTGAGGAAGTGTGCAGAACACAGGTGACAGTCATGTTGGCTCAAGTTCTAGGTCACATTTGATGGTCCATTGTTCATTCCTGGATATTTTTGTTTCCATGCTATATTTTCTGAACAACGGAAAGTTTTTTATCAGTCAACTACATCAAAATGTTGGCAGAAGCAGGGCAATTTCCATTAGAGGAAAAACATGTATCCTCTGTCAGCGGCGGGGGATATAGCTGTCCTTTGGACTGCTTTGTTGATCTTGGAACGGAAAATACATGCACAACTTTACATTTTGAGCGCGACGCATGTCGCACACACTGTGATAACCTTGCGTCGGTCATTGTCACCATTGTCGGCTTAGACGATCATTCACAAAAGTTGCTAAATTTTATCCACGCAGAATAGCAACAAAATCATTTTGATTTAAAATAATTATTTCCTCTGAATTCATCGCATGACGCTCAAAAGCTTTTTTATTTGAGGGAGATAACCCTAATACCGAGGTAATATATTTTAAAATTTTATAGAGGTTATGTCCCTTAGTAGGTTCCATAATAATTCTTGGGATAGTATCTCGAAGCCGTTAGCCTCATGTTTTGGTATTCAGTGTTATCTCGAAGCAATCGTTAATAACGAATAATCGTTGATTTGCCCCATATTTAACGAATGCCTGGAAGTGTCGTAGAGCTCTCGTAACCATCATTTTAAACAAAATGCAAACTAGCTATAAAGCGAAAGTTAAGGTCAGCTGACACTCTACGCAATATGTATTTTCAGGAATTTTAAACTTTAAATTTATAACATGTACTCGTAACGTCTAAATATGTTTGCTATAAACTTAGCTTTCTATTTCTAGAGTGTTTAGAAAGGAAAAAAAAATTTTTTTAAATAAAATCACAGAGTAATAATTTCATTCATAATTTACTTTCTATTGTTAGAGACAATTTTAGTCTTCGGCTTCAGTTTAATCAAAACGAAATAAATTAAGAACAATATATTGCATTTTTATGACTAAAATACAATACAGTACATGTATGTATTAAAAATAGTGTGGCAGCACTATATCTGTCTCAAGTAGACATCGTCTCCAAATGACTGAAATACTGTCGGTGGGACGTTAAACCAACCAACCAAACAAACATTCTATGCGACATTGAACACTTCTTAGCATTTTATGCTTACAATGTAGCTTTTCATATGTTTGCTCTGAAATTCACAACCACGTATGGTTTTCTTAACAAGTTCATGGCTAATATAAATGTGGAGCGAGGTACGTACGGCCTATGATGATTAAGTATCAAAATTGCTTTGAGCAATCTTGTAATATTTCTATATGGAAATATAATGTTCTGCAAAAATAGAACAAAAAATAACGTTCAGTTTCCAATTTTTGCATTCTATTTCTAAAATGTTAGAAAAAACTCAGCCATTTTCCTACTTAAAAACACTACAAGCGCAGTATTTGATTACACAACTCAATCGTTGATAGCTAACGAGTGAGCAACGAACGACCGTATAAATATTGCTTTCGAGATACCCGCGCAAGTCTTTCGTAAAATCGTTAACGCGTGCGTTAACGCAAAATTAACGACAGTGTCGAGATACTAACCCCTGATCTGTTAGAAATTTAACCATACTCAACGATACATTGACAGGAAATAACCCTTTTGTATCCAGTAAACGTATCTATTTATGATCAATAAGATTTATCAGCGATTTATTTCAGTTTTCTATTTCACTATGTACACAATAGTTCGGTCTATCTGACAAAAGATCAAGATTTTTTTTCGATCAAGTATTTTCCACAAATTTAAGGCGACTTCTAAGTCGACAGGATCTACGCTTGTCTTGGCCTTCCGTTATCTGAAGTGCCATTGAATAAGAATTTGATTTAAATCTGTCTACAGACGCATGGTCACCCAATGCAACATTCTGTTATTCTATAAGTGACCATATAGGCATTTGATTTTGGTATCAATTAATAGACTTTACACTTGTTTCTTGTTATATTAATTCATTTTTCAACCACACCGACACTCTTTCTTTCTCGCATATAATTTTGGGACCGTTTTCATACATATTTGAGCATGTTGAAGCATGAACTAACCATTACAAGCAAGAGACGTGACTGAGTTTAGAAAAAAATGTATTCATGTTGTTAAACAATGGACAAATAACATAAAAGACACTGTCAAAGGCAATAACGGTACATGATTACAAATGTCAACAAAACTCTGTAAGTGGAATGAAAGCGAATGCCGTTTTAATTTTCAAGGGAGGTAATCCTATAGTTGTTTCCCCTTCTCTATAAAGATGGCATTACTTTTTATATATTATGCATTTCTTTGCTTTCTGAAAGTTCGATCGGGAAAACATGGCGTATAGTCATATGGTTAATTTCCACCAAAACAGCAACAAGAACACAAATTGTTAAAGAACTTTTAAAAAATAAGAAACAAGGAAACTAGGATTTGGAATAAAAACAAACTTAAGTTTGTCATTGTACATAGAGTGAACTTGCATCGCCTCTGTCTATTGTAAAAAGAGACATATAGCTTGGTGGTGTGGACGGACGAAAGAGTTGGTCGGAGTCAAAAGAGTCGGGGGATTGAATGTTTGGGGTCGGGGGTGAAGATGGTGGAGGGGGAGGAGATGAAGGATGGGGGAGAGGTTTGACAAACAGCACCATGGGCCTGTGGGGCGGGGTCGAGGGTGGAGATATATGTGGCTCAGCGTAAGGGTTGGGGTATTCAGGTTCAGGGGAGGGGCAACGAAGAGAAGGTGGTGGTGACCGCGACGTAGGTTTAAGTGAATCGACCAATTGTCGACTAGAGGGCGGAGTATCTGGGGAGGCGGAACCAGAGGATGATTGAGATGATTTTGATGATTTTACAAACACAACTCTTGGAACAGAGAAATTATTTGTTGCCATACTGTAGTCATTAGACGGGACAGGGGAAGGTCCTGGTGTGGGGTTTGGAGAAGAAGGTTTCGGGGGTGATGGGGGTGGGGGTGGTAAGGGTGGAGGGGAAGGTGAAGGTGGCGGTGGGCAACCAACACCCCCAAGAGGAGGCAAAGCATATGACGATTCTCTTCCGTTCTTTTTGCCGGAA
The DNA here is from genome assembly GCA_021229015.1 of Solen grandis. Lineage (NCBI taxonomy): Eukaryota > Metazoa > Mollusca > Bivalvia > Adapedonta > Solenidae > Solen > Solen grandis. The sequence goes on from CM037783.1 coordinate 55,103,222, forward strand.
CGTGATTTGCCAGATGTTTGTTTCTTTCTGGTTTTGCCCTGTCTCCTCTGCTTTTTATGTCTTTTTTCATAAACTATATGATCCAAAACCCGCCTCGTATGCTGCTGTGGATGATTTGTAGGATGAACCCAACGTGCATTTTCCTCTAAAGTACTCGATCGGCTACGAAACTCATGTTCAGGAGGCGACACAAGTTCTATGGTGAGGGTTTCCTGGGGTATGCTCACGTCGATATCCTGTCTAGGAGATGGAACTGTCACTTGAAATATTTCTGTTGGCTGATCAACTTGAACACCGACTTGATGTAAACCTCTACCAAGTAACTTCAGATCGAAAAGAGTTGCATACTTATGAACAGCAAATAATCCTATGAACGAAATTAGTACGGAGGTTGAGTTGAAAACGAGGCTCGCTGTTGCCAGTCTTGAATTTACGTCAACATTTGTCAGATAGGAACACTCACTGTCACCGGGACACAGTCCCGTCACGAGAGTTATTATAAAAGCTATCACGTGACACATTATTCCTATTGCAGCACAAAGACAGTATGTATTCATCTGTAACAAAACAATAAAACATATTAATGTGATAGATATCGGTACTCTATTACATGCCTTTCTTACTGGGTGCGTCAACACAAAATATTTCGGAAAACTCCATTGTCGGAATTCACGGTGTAAATTCCGCGATTTCTAGCGTATAAACCGTGGGATTCAACTTCTTTTTCAAGAATAGCTACATGCTGACAAATAAAAACATGCGTATTGTTTTAATACTTTCCATTGAAGTTAAAAAAGCAAAAGCTGACTTTCAAAATCCGAGCAACTATATGACGTAGCATGCCGTTTCATTGGTCAAATAATCCATGCTGTTTCCGCTACGGATCAAATGAAATACCTAGTATATAAGTATGGAGTTTTTTTTAATCAAATAAAGAAGCAAGACGTTTTGAGTTAACATGGAATATATCTTAGTAGTATCGGATAAGTTGCTTCTTACTTTTTCTTTGGAAATGTGTTAAAATTCAATAGGAATTGCAATGTGACCATGTTATAAATGTCACTAACAGTCTACCATACACGCATAATCAAATAATCCATAAGGATTGAGATCATCAGATTGAGATCATCAGATTGAGATCATCAGGAAATTCAAGTTTGAACTATCTAATTTGAACACAATCCAGCCACACCTTTATCAACAACAATAATACATGATCGCAATAAAAAAATAAAATGAATTAATTAGTAAAGACCTACCAGACAGATAATTTTCTGGACTGCTTCCATCTTGTTGGTGCAACCCTTGCCGCGGATGAAGATCAGGAGGCCGACTATACCAAGACCACTGATCTGAAATAAAACAATTCTGTTCCATTATAGATACTTTAAATGTTTACCCTCTTGATGCTGAGCAGTTTGTGTGTTCTAGAACGGACATGTTATTTAGATTAATCTGGCTATTTACAATAAGCATTGAGCAAGAACTATTTCACGTCGTTGTGATAATGTAACCTGAACATGATTAACAGAGGAAATTAAGTAACATAGAGTAACAAGAAAATATTTGATGCCAAGCATCAAAGACGCCGCGCATGTTTTTGAAGCACGACATAAATGAAGCAAAGATTATATGATATATCTTTAATTATAGAACTTAGACACATTATGTGATGATGATTTAAGATGACATAAATTAACTAATCTATAGATAAATGAAGATACATTTTACAACAGGTAATTCATTTCTTATATAATTATTTGAATAATTAGCGTCTGCAAGATGCATGGAATTTCGAGATAGTAAGCTAGCTACTAAGGCGGTATTAATGTTAATGTAAAAAAGAATCATTATCATTATCATCATCAGCAGCAGCAACAGCAGCAAGAACAAAGGCAATGATACGAAAAATTCAGCACAGATAAGTTTTTATTTGGTAAGGGAATTAGGTGCAGGTCCCAGTATTAATTAACAATCTACTTCCCTTGATAATGTAGCGTGACGCAGTCGTATGTCATTCTTTTTGTATTGATGATATGTATTAAATTAGATATATATTTACAAGGCTTCACAGCATAAGCTATGTAATGTTCAGTTAAATTTACTCATTTTAAGCACTATACATACTGGGACCGCAGATTGGGCCTGGGGCATAAATTAGACATGGCCGTGACGGCCATATGTATTGTGTTTGTGTGTTTTTACACTTTCTACATTATGCTGTAATACTTATATTAAAAAAATGTAAACTTAAAAAACAAAACAAAAAAAACAACAAAAAAAACTTCCATACTGACGCCGCGTGGAAACGAGGCGTCAACAAAACCAAGAGGTATCATACGGAGTATGTAAATTAAATACGGAGAAGAGGAAGATGCTGTTGACAACAATGGTGATCACCTGATGCATTTTTTGTTATTTGTTTTAGATAATATTAAAGATAATGGTGCATATAATGATGACAACGAACACACTAACGACGACAGTTTGAAGGTGGTGTTAGTAAAGATGAAGAAAACTTCCAACACCCCAACAGCTACTACTGTTGCTACTATGTTACTACTACTGCTGTGGCCAAGAGCATCCATTCAGTATCCGGGGGTTGTTGGTTCGACATACCAAAGTCTTAAAATATGCATCTCACTTGTGATTAGTGCTTATCATACAAAGGTAGTTCAGGGCTGGTTGGCAAGGTGACTGGGTGTGGTATGATGCCACTTATCTTCGGCTTGAGGCAGCACTATACAATGTAGATAAAGACCACAAATACTGTTGGCGGGACATTCTCCCCAGTCAAAAAGTAGTACCTCTACTTACACATGGTGCGGCTGTGAAGGGTCCGATGAAGAAGTTTGGTACCCCGTTGTTCTGGGGTCCGTGTAATGCACTGGAGAGGAAGCCGAGCAACAGGAGAACAAACCCATGGACAAACATCAACACGGCCAGAACACATATCACCTTTCCAGTGGTTTGCCTTCTTTCTGCTGAAATATACCATTAAACCCGTGTTGTTGACAATCTATATAAAGGTTCATTAAGGTATTGTTAGTACAATTGTGGGACTTGATTCAAAATGTTCAGCACTTTATTGTTGAATTAAAATGTAAAATACGAACTTTTCCCACATTGTTTAGAATTTAATAATCAGTAAGTGAAGTAAGCACTTAAAATCAAATGTCGCTCAACCTTTGTATATGAATCTAAAACACTAAATGCCTATTAGAATTATATAAACAAAACCAAAACACTTTTTACTTTCTAGATATGATACAGAAAAAAATGCCAAAGTGAAAAACAGAAAAAAATAACACTACTGGGATTTGAACCCACGACATCTAGATTCAAAGCAATTGATTGTAAATTAATTCCTATTCAATTGGAGGTAATGCATTTGAGCTTTCGTATTCCAGTAAAGACATCTTGATTCATATTTGCATTTGCTACAAGGAGATGGGTCGAAGGGACACTCAACATAAATGTTTGATATTAACTACATTTGACAAGCGCTACTGTAATAATTTTCGTTGGGGACTAATTTTCGTCGATTTCATGAACGGCTTTATCCACAAACAATAATCCTCACGAAAAGTGACCAATAAATAGACCTCATATTTGCTAGAAAATCAATCCACGATTATATGTACAAATAAAATTCAATGAAATATAGTAACAACGAGAATTAACCCTTTCCCTCATAGAGGAAACCATGAAAAGACCTATGCGAACAGCATAAAACCAGATCAGGTTTTATGCTGTTCGCTGCTCCTCAGTGGTCTGGAAATGAGGACTTTAAAATTAAATTTGGTAAGGTTTAACTGTGGTTTTCTACAGATCAGGCTTTATGTGATACCTATTGAGTGCGTCAAAATGAGTCTATATGAGGGAAAGGGTTAATGACTTTACAGAACCTTATTTCAAAGTTTTTTTTCCTGAAGTTTCTCCATATGCTTTTTGTCAACAAACTATAAATACTGTTGTTTTGTTGTTTAACATTATTTCAAATCCGGAACACAATCTTATTCGCATTCAATCTTATTCGCATTCAATCTTATACGCACGCAATTTTATCCGCATTCAATCTTATCCGCACACAATTTTATCCGCATTCAATCTTATTCGCATTCAATCTTATCCGCACACAATTTTATCCGCATTCAATCTTATCCGCACACAATTTTATCCGCATTCAATCTTATTCGCATTCAATTTTATCCGCATTCAATCTTAACCGCACACAATTTTATCCGCATTCAATCTTATCCGCACACAATTTTATCCGCATTCAATCTTATCCCGTGTTTATTTTCCTTTATATTGTATATCTTTTACATGTAGCATTACTGCCATTTTCCTCATTTTCCGCTTTTGGCTGCTCAAGACAGTTTGACTGTATATGCTTTGATGTTATAATTGTTGAGTGAGACCAGGCTACAAAGTAATGTCTCATTTATTTTAAGTTGAATGGGAATTTAGTCCTTATCTTTGATGCTCATCATTTCAATTGGTTTCAACAACAACAACAACAACAACAACAACAACAACAACAACAACAACAACAACAACAACAACAAGAACAACAACAACAACAACAACAACAACAACAACATTCGTTTTCTTAATATATCATACCTCATGAAGCCCGAATTCAGTGGAACGTTCTTTAAGGAAAGTGTATGTTCCTTGGAATAATAAACTTAGCCTGTGCTGTGGTTACAGGTATTTCCTGAACTTATCTTAGCAATTTCAGACCCTTCAGAAATGTACACCATATATGGAGCTCACATACACGCATATATTATGTAAAGAATTGCGCTGTATACTAAAATGTAAAAGGATTGGTAGGTGGTCACAGTGCTCGTTTTCATGCTACCTTTGTATAAACGTTCTCAATAAATAACTAAAATATACATCTCTGTTTAAAGGGAAAAAGAAGTAATAATTACACAGATGACTCAAATACTAACCGTTACTTTACGATAGTCCAATATCAAAATAAATTTTTAGAGAAATGGACAAAACCCCGTAAAGGATGAGAAATAATTGCTTCTTATTCAAACATTTTTTAATTTTTACAGAAAATCATTCAATAGATTTTGTTTTCAAATTTTCTTGTAAATACATTGCATTCTTTAATAGTTGATAACAATGAAAAGTAAGTATAGGTCACCGAGTTCATTTTCGAACTATTAAGCTGTTTCTGTCTAATGCTAAACCAGAAAATGAACTGACTTAATTCATTTAAAATCAATATATCATTTGAAAAGGAAATGTTATAATTACAAATAGCTTTTCTTTATTGGAGACCCCCCCCCCCCCACACACACACACAAACCACACACACACACACACACACACACACACCATCAACAACCTGGGGGTAAAAACAACTACAAAAAAACAAAAAAAACATTTTAACCTTTGAGCGTGGTAGTGCTGGCTCCAAACATTTGAAGTACCCGAACAATTTTACACTTGATATATCCGAAACATTGCGATGGTAAATGACATATTTTCAGGCTTGAAACTTTTGAAACATGTATTAATAACATTTCTCATTGGGCTTGAACATTCGATACAAATTTAATTTAGAGCAGCTTATGGTCTTTTTATTTAGAATTTGATGTTAGCCTAGTATTACAATATTTTGTGTGTTTTTGTACACTGTGTGTATGTCACACACACACACGCACGCACGCACGCACGCACACACACACACACCGATTTTGTATAATGAAATGTTAAACGAAAATCATCTTTCACTTTAAGACGATTTAGTAAAAAATGCTTCATTTCTAATATCAAATAAAAGTATGAAACAATTTATTATTATTTATTGAAAACTATTTCTATGAAATAACACGCATTTTCTAATACATGCTTAAAGCCATTGGATAAGATATAGACACTCTACCTACCATATTCCATATCAAAACAAGCCACCAAGTCCACACCATTTTGGATTGTTCCACATTCTGATCTCCGGAATATCTCGTCACCAATCCCTCCCGATCACAATCAGAATGTCACCAACATCAACCGTTGATACCCCTGGTCTTATTGCATACCCCGTGTACAAACACATGCAACGTGTACGGACATAAACACACGCACCCATCACCACTGTATACTTAATCATAGATGCGTCAATTACCGATTGATCACCTTTTAATTAAGCGTATTGATCGACTACTGTATTAATGACTTCAGACAACAATAAGCATGACTAATAAAATGTCTATTCATTAAACGTCCCCGCGCGGCGTTGTTTCACAGACGAAGAATATTTCATTTATTGTCCGCGGTTATTTTAGGTAGAAACAATTAAAGAAGGTAATTTGATAACATCCTTAACGGAATAGCGTATTGTGCGCTATGAACTTTAGATGGTGTATTATTTTTGGGGTTGGTTGTAAAAATGTAAGCTTACACAGTTTATAAATTTATTCATAAATTTGCATAGTATAAAATCACATTGTATATATAGACACGCAATATTAAACAACTGTCATATGGTAACACTCGATATTCCTAAAATGTAATATAAATTTATTATAAAGCAATCATAAATATATTTGACATACTTTTTATCTACTATATGGTATAATAATTTGTTTCGATATCTCATGGATTACACACACACACACACACACACACACACAGAGTCTTGTTTACTACATATCTGAGCGAGGAATATCATATGCGTTACACAAACGTCACTATTACGGTTTGTACCTCGATGTTGAATTACATACCTCGGTGTACCTCGGAATGTAATTCAACATTGATACCGACCAGTACTTCAGCCCTTAAAGCCAAATCGAACACAAACACATCTCACAAACAGTAACCCTAACCAAATCCCTTTCTTTGACTCAAAAACCGAGGTATGAGATTTCTACCGTACCCAAAAGCACCCCCCGATACCCTACACAACTTTTATCACCCACTACAACTCCGCCAAAATTACCTATAGGACAATTTACTACGGCTGGTTCTTCACATTTGAATTTAGAGGCCACTCACTCTTAAGGACCGCAGTTACTCCCAATGAAATTCATTTTTTTTGTCATCGGTTATATACATTTTGCTCTATAAAACTAATGGCCGACCATTTGTCCAATACTCAAATGAGGAGTTAATATTTGACATTGATATCTACCGGGTATACAATGTAATTTTATGAAAACATGGCTCTGAAAGCTGTCTAGTAACACACACTATACATGTTGGTAGCCGCCTGCTGAGAAGTCAACCCATATTAAGCAGCCAAATTTAAGATTATGAATAAAACATGTCATGATGTATTTAGTAGTAAACTATGATATATTTGGTATCCAACTATGATAATTTGGTATTTCGATGAATTTCCATTCACTGGTCACATAAGACAGATTTTGAAATGTTCTAGTGATTTTAGAGTTCAAGTACACTGTACATGAAAATGTAGATGTCTGAGTCATGCTGTATGTAACTGTGACTGTCACACGGAATCTTGTGGGTGTGTCGAGATGTGACATCCGCCTTGAATCGACAGGATGCCAAAGATTGCGATGGATATATTTCTTCTCGGTAACACAGCCTGTTGTGTTCATAACTTCCGAGAGAATGATCTCTCCAAAAGTTTTCTGCTAAAGAAACAGAGATAATACAGGGAAGATTCTTGCTGATGTCACTGAAGTTTCGTTAAAGGTGCTGTATACATAAAATTTGTTAGCAATTTTCTGAAACAAAATATCTCAGAATACTTCATGTGCGAGTGATATCTAACGATTTTCTTGTTTCCCGACGGTGAAGAATTTCTACCAGTCCATACAGGGCCATGCCGACGGTGAGAATACCAATACAGATGTAGAGCTTGATGTCGGTGCAGATGTGGGAGCTGTAACCGAACGCAATGATGAAGCCGATGGACTCCCACAAGCGGTAGTTGGCGAACGCCGCTTCCGGGTTGTCACTAAATAGATAACCGTACAGAGCTGGGAAAAGAAAAACAGAGAGAACAATTGAGTTAAATAATCAACCCTATCTTCAGCGACCGGTCATCGTAATAAAAAGTGATTACTGCTGACTGCTGACTTTAAGTTAAATATGTAAGTGACATGGATCTAAAATCTTAAATATGTCTGCTCAGTATAAGTTGGATGCTTAGTCTGCTTAAAATGACTCAACGGTATCATTAAGCAGTCCACCAGCTGTTTTATGTCGCGAGTCTTCCCCACTTTCGATACTGTCGCAGCGAGGCAAACTCCAAGACAAAAGCACATAGTACAACAATTTTAGTGGAAAACAACGGAATTTACAACAGTTATATTTCTTAAGCGTCCTTAAATCTGTTCGTAATGATACTAGTTCTGGCTTTCACACACTTTCAGCTTAGTCTAACTGATTTTCATGACGGCCACAATGTTAGACACATTAAATAGATGTCACGAAAAATGAAAGCTAGGCTGCTGGAAACAGCTGGCGCACATTGACCTTCCTTTGACATGTTTCACAGACCATGTTACAGCGTTCTATATATTACGAACCTGCAACGACCGAAATAGAAAGCAATAAGCATGAACATGTCAGAATGGTCTATAATAAGCATCTTTTAGATGGAAGAGATGTTACCATTTATCTGTGTTTGAATGACAGCGTCTCCAACACCCCAGAGAGCCGCCAGTATGTAGTATACGTAGAGACGGTCAGGGTCCGGTAACCATAGCAACATGGTGATCTGGCAACCCAGGTGGACAACGAACGCTGGTATAAAAAAAAATATGAAATTCCAGGCGTTGTAAACAATGCATACATACGAGTACATTGTCAATAAAATCAATCATTTAGAATTTACACATGTTTTTCGTTCATTGCGTGTATAATAAATCCAATTCTAGTTCATATATCATCTGCGATTTGCCATTTTACACGCAGAAATAAATAATAAGGCGTAAAAAATAGCCCTAGTTTGGTTACAAACTGAGGAAAAATGGGTCGGTCGGCTTTTTTTTTTTTTTTTGAAAGCTTCTGGATCTAATGTGAAAAATGTAAAATGCTACATACAATTTTTTTACTCTATTTTGCAATTTGAGACAGCTTTACAGAAAAGAAATCTTTCTAGTTTGTACTAAAAATCAGTCCTTTCAGCTCAAATGGGAACTCGGTTGTCGGTACATGTACACAGTACATGCTTGGTGCAGATGAAAAGTCAATAAAAAATAGCGGAGTAAGTCGCCTGTGTCATTTTATCCAATCAACATACGTTCTTAAGCTTCCTAATTATGAATTATGAATAAATGCGGAATATTCTGATGATATCGCTTACAATATCTGTTTACAATTTACACGCTCTTTACCGACTTGCGTTTATCTGCGGTGAGAAAGTATCGTTTTTGGGTGAAAGTAGAGATCATTGTGCAAGTAATGCGTAAAGGACTGATAAAAGTCTATTATGAAATCATCTTGAAGCTTACAAGTATATTAAAAGTGTGCCGAGGATCCCCCAAATTAACTATTGTTACGACCCATATTAAAAAGACTTGTTCGTAACGTTTCAGACGTAGTTAATCTTTTATTATTTTGGAAATTTAGTTGAAAGTCGAAACTAATCCGTAATCTAAAAATTGCTTCTTTTTTTTCTTTCCTTTTTTCTTTCCTTTAAAAAAAAAAAAAAAAAAAAAAAAAAAAAAGTGGGTCGGGGGTAAAATAATGGGTCGGTCGGGTAACCAGAAACAAACCTATTTTGACGCCTTACACACAGAAATAACCTAAAATACCATATCTTGCATCTCGTTCATTAAAAGTATGATTTTATCTGCGATACAGCTATGATAATGCGGACAAACACTACACCAGCTGTTATTAACCTGTGTTTACGCAACCAGGACTGAACAGCCAGCATTTTTAGGGGGAACATATTTCAATGGTACATGCTTACTGTGTCACGTGTGTGTTTGTTTGTTTGTGTTGTTCACATTTCCTTTGAATGGTGATACTTGGTCTAACTTAAGTTATATGCACTTAAGTCTTCAGTCGTCCGAACATTTAAGGTAAGATATCTGTAATGGTTCCGCTATATTTTGTACCTCATGGTCTTTCAAGGAGATAACCAAGGTTTCCTAATGTTTCATTAGGAAACCTTGGTTATCTTGGTAGATGTTAAGTGGTCCTTAATGTAGCGGAACCATTACAGGTATCTTACATTAACATGGGTAAGAGGAGGGGGGCATGCAGGGTGCAAGACGGGAAAACGGCTATGCTTCCCCGTTGATGTGTTATTTGCAAAAAAAATATACTTAAAAGAAACACTTCCATGTAAGATTGCGTGTGTAACTAACAGATATAAAATGTTGAAACAGACATGCTAGTTAAAGAAGGGCTTGTGGCAAATGAGCATTCAAGTATAAACTACAATTCACGGATAAATACACTGTTGAATATAGACATAGTATTAATAGGAAAAACATAGATTTATCCTAGGTGCTCAATGATTGCAATATGAAAAAAGAAATACCTAGCGCGAAAAACGGGATGTGGCCTACGTATTGAACCAAGCGTCCAAAGGACAGTGAGCAGACAGCGTCTACGACACCATAACAGATCATGACGAAGCCAACGTTCCAGATACCGATGCTGCAGCTGATATATGACTAGAAAATAAAAGATAAAACGAGGGTGAAAAATATAAAGAGAAGAAGTGATTTCATGTCGTATGTGTGACTTCGATTTACCGGTCGTTACTGCTGCCGGTAATTTCTGAGGGAATAAAAGATTTGCATAAGATTCGATCTAATTTGACGTACTTGAATTAAAAAAAATCGTATTTGAATGGATGTAAAATAAGTTGGGATGAATAAAACTACATGTAAATCATTCTTTATATGCAAAACTGTAAATTAAAGCATATTAAAAATGTTTAGATTTGATTGTTTATGGCAACCCATGACTAACAAACCGACCCTTGTAAAGTCCCCCGCGATAAAGGCTTGCTCGATACCGCTGTAGAGGGTAAGTACTATCAGCAGTTTCTGGTAAGGGTTCCGCCACACGTGTTTTACCGTCTCCAGAACGAGGCCAAAGGACAAGCCGCGCCTCTTCCGGTCTGCACCATTCTTGTCCAGGTCAATCTTGTCCAGGAATATGGCCACGATGAGAAAAGCAAGGAAGGCAAACGCAACGTAGATCCCACATACAGTGTAGACCTGAAAATCATAAGAACTGGGACAGTCCGTGAATCTGGGAAACTTACCACTGTGGCACCATAGGAAACACGTATAAACTTGTCTTAACCCTTTCCCTCATAGAGGAAACCATGAAAAGACCTATGCGAACAGCATAAAACCAGATCAGGTTTTATGCTGTTCGCTGCTCCTCAGTGGTCTGGAAATGAGGATTTTGTAATTAAATTTGGTAAGGTTTAACTGTGGTTTTCTGCAGACCAGGCTTTATGTGGTACCTACTGAGTGCGTCAAAATGAGTCTATATGAGGGAAAGGGTTAAACAGCCGGTTTAAGGAGTGATAATTTGTTCCGGTAGCATGGTCGTTAGAATTTTCGGTCTCAGTGGGGAAAATTTGTGAGTTCGACTCCAAGACCGCGTTATACCAAAGGCGTTTAAGACAATAGTTACTTTGCTTGGCGCTCAGCGTAAAACGTTAGTATCAGGGCGTATCCGCCATATGACTTTCCTATGTATTGCCGTTATAGTTAAGCTATTTCTATTGGTTTTATTATACATTTATTCCGATGCATGTGCTTACTGTTAGTTTTCTTAATTTGATGGGATACATTATTCACATTTTTCGTCTCCGAAAATACCTTCGGGAAATGCGAGGTTGGGGCCCACTTAACAGTTGTTGTTTCTCTATTTTAGGTAATGCCCTGTCTCCGTGTTTTTTGTTCGTCCTTTTAAAGTTTACCATAACGCGAAGCTCTTTCTAGAGTTAGTTTACTTTTAATATATGATGGATTTCTCTGGACTTTTTTGTGTTTCCTTCCCAGTTCTTTAAATGGATAAGTACGACCCTAATCTCAAACTCAGATATCATACTGAAATACATATTGAAGCTTTTGGCCATTCTTGAATTTGAGCTTGAAAGGTATACTATCTAAAGTTTACTATCTAATGTATACTATTCTAAGTATGTAAATTTGTGCTTGTTATAGCAACATGTCGCTTGTCAGAGGCGTTATATCACACTGAAGTTGTCTTAAACTTGTCTATTTTTTATTTATTTTTTACGTCGATTGGGGAGCAAATTTTTAAATTAATCCTTCTCGACGGTTCCTGGGTTGTTCCATTATTTTTTATGCATATGGATGTCACTAAGGAGAGATGTACGTGACATGGATCCGACTTACAACTTTCCAGACCCTCCCAGGCACAAGGTACTGGCCTATCTCAGGAAACCATCGAGTGGGATTAGTAAAACTTGTAAGATCTTGTTTCCCAATCGACGTAAAAAGAAAGAAAAACTTGCCACCAACAGGGTTTGAGCCCATAACATTCTAATTCGTAGTCAAGCAAGTATGCTTATTCCCTTTTACTGCAATACTGTCGATGTGACGTTTAAATAATGTAGTGGTTGGCTTGTCAAATGTGTAAAGAAAGAATGGGAGATAAATGACACGCTAGACATAGGACATCTTACACGCATGCAAATTACGTAAATGTACTGTAATTATGTTTTATTCGAACAAAGAGAACGTATCTGCACGATCCTTAAGTTCATTATAAAGGCTACAACGTTGATTGATAGATCATTGTCAAGTTAGGTGTAGGAGAGAGACATGTTGAGTATTTCGTAAACAACCGAGAGAGATCATAACCTATACAGGTAGCATTTTAAACAATGGAGACACCACTTATGACATATTTGCTTTTTTCATAAAAATCATGTTTGAAGTTAAATGTGTAAATTATCGCTATTCTTTGATTATATAAAAATGAAGTCCAGCATATAATTTAAAGCATATTATCTTTTAATCGGTATTAAATCCCATTTTGTATTTTTTAATTCATTTGTTTATCGAAAACGAACAAAATATTGATAAAGGCAACGTGGGGTGTTTGGCATTTGAAAATATTTCTTAACCAACGCTAAAGGTGACCTTTAAACCTTACCTGCGTTATTTCCGGTTTCTTAAGGTTCGTATTGTTACTGATGTCATCAGCCGGACAGTTGTTGGCGCCACAATGGGCAAGTTCTTCCGGTGTGACGGTCAATGTGGCGTTCTCATCGCGTTCACTGAACACCATCGACGATATCAGGTTACCCCAGATCTGGCCTGTCAAGACATTATCAACAACTTAACATATAACATTAACTTTTTGCGTAGCATACATATCATTTTGCATATAATACAGCAAGAAAGGCAACCTATGTTAATATTCATCATAATGATAATATTCTTTTATAGAAAGACACAACAAATATAACAAGAACTGTAAGACAGCGCACTCGATTATTCCGCCACTTATTAGTATAGGTTGTGTTAGTCAGAATTTAATTAGATCAAAAGTTATCTCACTTGTTTGTTTAATGCCCAAGAAGACCTTAGTGAAGTATTAAATCAATAAGCATATTAAGTTACTCAGACAACTTAAACTTAAATAAGCAAAACTTAAATAAAGTTACTTCCACGCAAAAATCTTAATAAAAATTTCGAAGTTCAAACGGAGCCATTTTCGGTCAAGAGTTATCTAACTTGATGTTCTGATGCCACTGTAGACTTATATGAAGTTTTAAGTCAATCCCACTGAAATATAAGCATGATAGTATGATGCAAGCAAAACCTTAACCAAAGATTCTAATTAAAAAGGAACATGATTTGCAGTAAATATGGTATAGAGATACCTGCCCAAGAAGACTTTAATGAAGGATTGAGACAACTAACGTAGCAAGTTACTCAGATATATGCATCCTTGTATACTGCATGCAAAACTTTAATCACATTTACTTGCACGCAAAAACTTAACCAAAATTTCGAAGTTCAAAAGGAGCAATTATTTTTAATGACTTCAGCCAAGGGTTATCCTACTTGATGGTTTTATGCCACTGAACACCTTTTTGAAGTTCGAAGTCAATTCCGCCACTGATTGTTAAACTATAAGCATGATATTATGTTGCATGCAAAACCTTAACCAAAATGTTTAAGTCCAAAAACGGCCATAATTTGTATTAAATTGGGTCAAGAGTAATTTAAATTGTTTGTTTCATACCCCCAAAGGCCATAGTGAAGTACTAAATCAATAAGCATGGATTGTCATTATGATATATTCATTACTGTAACGTGCACGTAAAATCTTAAGACGTGACGCCGACACCACCGCTAACGCCAAGGTGAGTAGAAATGCTCGACATACTCCGTATGGTCGAGCTAAAAACGGAAGTTTACTAATTTGACGTCTTGCAAGTTAAACACAACAATCTACATGTAATTGGCGTTTTAAAAATTAGCTTTCTTTCCGGGTAAAGATATATAGTTTTAACTACTATTTCTTGTCAGTTCAATACTGTGACAATTGTAAATCCTCCATAAATTGATTCTATCAATATTTGGCAATGCACTTCCCCAATGAATCACACTTTTTCGTAAACCAGTACTATACTTAAGGTGATAAAAGCTCTGGTTTCTTTACAGGCTTGTACTTACCGGTTTGAAATAACATGAAGAAAGCGCCAAAAAAGCGATTGATGATGTCGTCATCCGTGGACCCTGTCATCTTGGCGTACCAGGTGCCCGTCTGAGTCAGGTAGGTGCACTTGGCGGACCAGAGCGGGGCCGCACCCAGTCCCAGGATAACAGCGCTTGGGAAGATGGTCCAGGAAACAGCGTAGAAGTTGGCCACCATATAAAGGATGTAGCAGAGCATGGAAAAGGCCACGGTCCACTTGCAGCCGATGGCGTCGATAATAAAGGGTGGGGTTATAAGGCAGGACAAGACGAGGGCAGCATATATGACGGAAAGTCCATCGGTGCCCAGCCCGTCCTCGCGATTCAGACTGGACTGCAAGTTGGACAGGGACTGGAAGGCCGTGAAGAGGAAGAGGAAGGCTACACTGACCACCGCCACGTTTTTTATGATCTGTCGCTGTGTCATCGGAAACTTAGTCTCGAGGACGTCGTCTGTGGCAACGACACTTCCAGTCTGCCTGGCTTCCTTGGCTTTGGCGCTTATGTCTATGTCTGCTGCCGGGTTATCCATATTTACTTGAGTCCTATAACCGAAAGAACTTCATCATCATCATCATAATCATCATCACTATCTTGGCCGTTTTAATCAACAAATTTGTTAGCAGCAGGAGCAGCATCAACAACACTATTAGTAAAAGGAGCCATCACTGAAAGTGATTAATACACCTACTGCAATGCCATTTGTCAGTGATTAAAATTTAGATGTTATTTATCAGCTAACGTACTACCAATTATTTCGGTCGAGTAATTTGAAAGGTTTGCAGTCAATGGAAAATTTAAAAGGCCAGACAGACTTACCGGCCTTTATTTATTACCTTGACCTTTGAGTATAACCTTGACATTTTAGCTTGCAATCTGGAAAATCTCCCAAATCTAATTTAGAGCCAAGGCAAGCCAATTTTCATTCATCTTTTTACCTTTGACAAACGTATGATAATATCTCTTAAGCTAGCAATCCGATTCTTGTGCGTATTAACATGCCGTCTTGATAAGACAAATACAACGCATTTACACCAAATTATTTGAAACTCCTTAGATCTGTTGGTCAAGTTAGAGCCTCGACAAGCAAATTGGCATTCAATTTCACATCTGATCTCATAACATAACCTTGACCTTTGGACTAACAATCCAGTTCTTGCGTTCGACACTATCGTAATAAGGCAATCATTGGTAACAAATTATTTGAAATCTCCCAAATCTTTATTAAGTAAAAGCCCGGACAATCAAACTGGCATTGATTTGCTTTTGACCTCTGATTATTACCTTGACTTTAAGCTAGCGATCCATTTCTTTTTGCGCGACATTCTGTCTTGATAAGAAAAAAGTCAATGCCAAAATATTTGAAAATCCACTGTTCCTTTGACATCCTGGTCTTATTTTTTACCATTGACCTTTGAGTATGACCTTGGCCTTTGAAGTAGCAGTCGGGTTCTTACGCGCAACATTCTGTTTTAATAATGCGAACATTTGTGCGAAAACAAAAAATAAATCCACTATTTTTTTGCCAAGTCAGAACCCGGACTCATTCCTAACGGACGACCGGACAGACGGACATAATGAATCCTATATAGCTACCCAACTCCCTACCAGAAGTAGTGGGGGGGGGGGGGGGGTTATAAAATAATAATAAAATGCAGTAAACATCACTGATGACAGGAATAAATACACTGTCATCATCAAAAACTGGCATGTGGCTAGATAGATCCTTGATTACCTGCCAGTAATACCCGAAAGGGGAGTTTGTGCAGTATATATAGATAGATAGATAGATCCTACGTATTAACGTTACAACCACAGATATATGTTGCCACATTCCTGGTGTTTATTTCGATATGCAACACAACTTCCTCATCGTTATACCTGTATTGCATATATATCGTATATATTTACACAAGTATATCAATCAAATGGCTTTAATACATTCACTGCACGTAATGTGTAAACAGTGCTAAATGTGTGGAGATCTACTTAATTTATATGTAAAAACATATGCTCAGTTGCAAAAGAAATGTCAATTGAAATGCTTTACTTCTTTCCAAAATATATCATATTTGAATACACAGATATTTTAAATGCAGTCCTAACTCAGAATAAATCTGCGAGGGGTAAAGATCGATAAATATCTAATATTACATAAGGAAATTAGATAATTTGAGGCGTTTTCTCATTGTTTGCCATCTAAATATCATTTAGAAAAAAAGTAATCCCTGCATTAAAAGTGTGTATCAGTAGTATCAGACATGACAGCGATTCCGAAGTTCGTGGGCTCGATCCCCGTTGGGGCAAGGATTTTTTCATGGACTTCCCAGGCGAACCGTAACTGTCCAACCCAGTAACCGTAGAGAGGATTTAGAATAAGTGGTAAAACACTTGTTTCTCAATCGACATAAAATAACTAAGTTAAATTAAATAAGGGCACTTTTGAACAAATGACGGGAAATGAGTAATTATATGGTACTTTATAATAAACTGAGGACATTCAGTCTGTAAATACAGTTATAATCGAAGAAGAGTACAACGATATATTGGATATAAAAGACGAAATGTTGGACAGTCCATGCATCAAGTCGCGCCGTATCTGCAATTCTTCAGTTTCAGCAGGTCCTGTGTTGGACCAGTACTTTGCGCCTGTGTAGGCCATGAACGAGTCTTGCGCTCAGTGAGATTCGAACCCACAGCCTTATGATTTACAGTCAACTAGTACACGTCAGCCATGGGAAACAAATCGAATTTCATACCCACATAGTTGTATTCTCATTCAGATGTTTGTTTAAAGTAGTTTTAAAAAATGTTCATGTTTGATTTCAGAATACTGATAATACATATACATGTATATATATATATAATACTAAATCGCTTATATTGTGCAAAACACACGTTCAGTAATTAAAACCTGTTTTATTCCCATCAACACACCTTGCATATATCACACCTACCTTTATAGTAAATCCTGTTCACTTAGAAATGAACGTATAATCACTAGTTTGATATGTTTATACAGGTAACACTCCCAAGTATGCCTTCCTTAAAATTCACCGACTTCCCTTTGAAATGAATGTATGCATCATTATTCTTACCAACGAAAGCCCCACCATTGAGGTATAGGACAGCAACTGTTCACTTGAAATATCTAATTGATCTGTTGTTGGTGAGGAGGGGGTAAACCCGTACAGCAGAACATGACCTGCTCTGAACGTCGGTCAAATATACCGACATCATTGTTACAGAGCAACTACAGCCGTCGGCGACAGCCTGATTCATTGTCATTAAAGGAGACACTTGTTGAAATGTTGTTTTCTCCATTTCTTCAGTTTGCAACACAGACAGAACTTTATATATCAAATTAGAAAAAAATGTTGCTGACCTACTTTCCTTAGTTTGTATCTTTAATTAGTATCAGAAATACGCATTACAAGCAACTAGTCTAATAATTTAAAATTGTAAGTATCTTATGGCTAAACTACTTTTTCGAGTTAAAATGGAAATATGGCCTCTCTAGATTTCGAATAAACCAAATAACATTTACTCTGGAAAAAAAACAGAGGTAGATCTATTTATATTTTACATAAATCATTTGTAGCACTATTGGCCGCTATGATTCAGAACATTGCCTTTAGGTATTAGATCAAGGAATATATATAGCTTTTGCATTATCTGAAAGCTTTTCATTCTCGAACTATGTGAAAGAAAACATACAAAAATAGTATATAGTTTTATAGTTGCCTTCAAAATTAGACTTGCAAAATAGGTTCTTTTAAAATTGTGTACAAATGAATTTTAACTTGGAATTGCACCGTTTGCAGTAAGTCTTGTATCAGAGTTCTCAGTTCAAGGGCCACTGTTTCGTAAAAAATGTGCTCTGGGAAGTAAAATATAGTCTGAATGCCATTAATCATAGTGCACATATCTACAGAAAATGAGCCCGATATCTTGAAGTATATGATGAAAGAAAGTACGCAGTACCAACACTTTGAAGAAATTAGGAGCTGTAACTAAGTCAATAACTTCCGAAAGAAAACTAAATGCATACTAGGTCCATAGATAATAGTATCATCGTTCATTTACATGCTAAAAGTTAGCACATAAAAAAATCCGAAAATCCTCCATTATGAAGTGAGTGGGTTTTATTCTTCTCTATGGCCATAATTTTGTCAGAAATAGGCGTTGCTGAGCGAAATGCAAACAACTCACAAGTTTTGTATACATCTCAATGTGTACATTTTTATTTAAATAACAGTGATGTACGAAATTGTTTTTCAGCGAATGTAACATTGATGTTAACACATCTGCCGGGATCCAGCTATCGATCTCGGAGGAGGTTTTTGCCTGGTGTTCTCTCTAAATATACAGTTGTATTTAGATATAATCAAGTGACCATTTTCATCTTAAACCATGATTTATATATATCATGCAAGCAAACATATCACATTACAACACTTTACAATAAAATAGTTATCTATAATGCAACCGGAATATTATTTACATATCAAACATAAAGGGAGGTTATTCAATATACAAAATAAATAAATAAACAACAATAATAATTAAATTGAAAACAAGGGAGATAATTTAACAGTTATTTAGGCTGGAGGTAGTCTTAAGTACCGATAAACATAGTGTGGAAAGTTACCACAGTCATTTCACTGAACTATATAATAAGGTCATGACCTCATTAATGTATGCAAGTTTTGAATAGAACCTCACTTCGGATCATTATGAAACAAATCAAAGCGAGCTTGCCGGAGGAGTTATCATGAAACGAAGGGAGAGTTCAGCTTACATCTAGTTACTATGTTGTTGCTGGAAAACGTGTAGAGTGACCTTTGCCCTATCGACTTAACAATTGAATAAGAATTATAGCTATGACACCATGTATATCCTGCCGACAACCCCTCAGCGCATTGTGCACTTTGATTTAATTGCTTTTGCTGAGGTTTTCTCTGATTTACTGTGTGTGATGAACTGAATAAAACCATTAGTGTGAAACTCACGATTACAATTTGGTCACCATGCTATTCAAATCATACCTGTTCCGTTACACATAAGTGAGTATGCGTAGACGATTCAACATTGTTTAGCGTCAAAACCATCAATCTTCACTGTACAAATCATGTACACACATATGTTCATGCGAGGACTGTATATTATGTAGATGATGTGAAATAGAAGAAAAAGTATATTCGCTGATGTTTTTATAATGATAAATCAAAGAATCATGTTTAATGGAAATTTTAGCATATCTATTTTATGAGCCTAATATCCATTGATCTTATAATTCACCCGTCATTTCTTTGTCTTTTTTGTCAGTGTTCTTGTTTTCTTTTGTTCTCTAGCTTGTTAAATTATGTATGTATGTATGTATGTATGTATGTATGTATCACTCGGGGTAAGTTGTTTATTAAAGTGACGTGTATTTTTACAGTTTTATACAAATACCTACATGCAGATTGTGAAGAATACACGGTCCAATCAGTCTATAAGTCACTTACATATAGTATCATATATCAACCACATTAGATAGCATACAAGTAATAAATATCATTCCAGTGTACATTATCTACATTAGTACATACATGTATATGATAATTGATTTAATTATATTTAGAATTAATCAGTAAATCGAAATGTAAAATGTAACATGCAGTTGAATTAAGATATATCAAAGATTTAAATTATGATATGTTTGATACCATCCGCCATGAATCCTATATTTAAACAGCGATTGTTCACATGCCTTTACTGTATTGTACATGTAAACTGTGAAAAATAAAATGTATTGACTTGTAAATATGAATAGCCTGGGTACCGAGGGTGTGTCGTGTTCCGTCCCGTCTCATATTTTTCAAATGATTATATATTAAAAATCTCTTCAAAAGATTTGTTCACATTCAGAGGCACGAGTGTGGACGATTGTCTTCACATAAATTAAGAATTGAGACAGGACGTTACAATAAAAATAGAATAGAAAGAGCTTATAGATACTGTACAATCTGTAATGCTAGGGATATTGAGGACGAATATCATTTTGCTTTAGTTTGTCCTGCATATGAACATATCAGGAGAAGGTATATTAATAACTATTACATAAGACATCCTAGTATGTTTAAGTTCATTCAGTTAATGTTTTCTACCAATAAAAATGTTATATTTAAATTTAGTAAATATATCTATGAGGCTATGCAACATCGGAGTTCAATCATGTAATCTTCTTATTTGCATGATTATGTGCATTTTTAGGTATATATATTTACTTTCAGATATTCATTTTATATTTATGGTCCATCCTCCATGTTATTATTTCAGAGATATGAATCAATGTATAATTTATTTTGTTTTAATTTCACTTGATCATGTGATTAATTATTGAAATGTTTATATTTGATATGACAAGAAACTGTATAGTTTAAGTCAATAAAATATACTGTCTGCCAACATTGATTTAATGCATTTTAATGTGTCATGGCATTTCGTGCACGATTGACCGTCATTGATCTATTCTAGTTTATTTGGTTGCTGCAAACGATTGTATTTAAGAATTTGTGTGTTCTTTTATACATTGAACAATTAAAGTGCTCCTATGACACGTAGTCCGTTTACCGGGCAGCCTAAAATGTATTAATAAACTCATTTCAAACACATCAGTTTGTCAGCCTTTATTTTTGCATTAGTATGCGGTAATTCTGATTTTAGTGTCTTGGAAACTGAACTGAATATGAGTTATATTTTGCTCTTTTGAACAAAACGGTTAGAAAACTGACTTTATAACAAAGTGACAAATAGCCGTGTTTGTTATATACTCACGGGTGAATAAAACAACTATCCTGTTTTATCAGAGAAGGGGTTTGAACAAGTCACTCCTCTGCATTATTTTTTTTCTGAAAATGTATCTTCCTAACAATCTCCAATGACGTATCCCTATCCCGTTTACAGTTCATTATATCATTTTAATAATATGCAAAATAACACTGCTAAAGTAAAGTTTATTCGATTATGTCATTTTATGTCATTATTTCTCCAGGCGGTGTTTCATCCCGACAAGGCGTGCCACACGGTGACATTGCCGGATATGCCTGTTGCTACTTCTTTATCCTAAATTGTCTTCATTATCTTTAACTCAGCTTATGTCTTTATCGAAACCTATATTTACGTTTTGATCAAAAATACGTTAGACAGCTCACTAGTATTATGTACATCAGTCAGACTTCTCATTCTAAAAATATAAGCTCGGGATAATCCATATTTCTATATTTATACACTACATGTATGCAATTATCAAATGTTTTATAGGAAATCAACAGTTTACTATATTTTATATATGTACACGCTACAACATGAGAGTATTCTCTCCGTATCTAAGTTTCTTACCTATGCCCACGTGCACCCCATAATCGGTTTCATGTAGCTTATGACACCAAATATGTTAACGCCGCATAGTTTTGCACACATAACTATTTGATACAGCTGAAGTTTTACATAAATTCTATTTAGATCTTTATAATTTTATAAATTTTGGTCGGATGATTTAATTGTGTAAGAAATTGATGTCTTGCAGCAAGTGCATGTTGTGTTTTAATTGGTTCAGCCTGACATCACGTCATATTTGATAACAATTATTTACTCTTTTGCGGATAATTTAGATGTCAAAGGTTAGTCGACGCAAAGACTCTGGATTCATACCCACTCTCTCTCTCTCTCTCGTTAACTAATTGTACAATATTAAGCTTAA
The DNA here is from genome assembly GCA_021229015.1 of Solen grandis. Taxonomy (NCBI): domain Eukaryota; kingdom Metazoa; phylum Mollusca; class Bivalvia; order Adapedonta; family Solenidae; genus Solen; species Solen grandis. Next base: position 55,125,626 of record CM037783.1, read on the forward strand.
CTGAGTTCCCCCACCTTCTAAAACACTAGATGCTGCTTACTATTTCGTTATTCATCCCGAAGTATTGTGGTGTGTTGTATATTGCCCCATGTTGTACGTATTGTACCTGGAATGGAAAAAAAATGAATGTTCTGTTCTGGAGAGGACAGTTCAAAGTGATTAATGTCTAACTTCGATCTAACAAGGTGTAAGCTCACGTCCCGTAAATGTTATTTAGTATTCACACACATTTAACTTATCGTGCACGACACCATAACATGCACGTGCTAACATGCACGTGCTAACGCTAAAGCCGCTAACGAGTGTCAATTAAAGGTCAACCACAAAGATTTCATTTTCATTATTTTCTGTTAGAATACATCAGTGTAAGACCTTCTGTACACAAAAAAATATGTTAAAATTATTTGTAGTTTTTGTATGAAATTGGCTATTGAAAGTTGCAAAAATGACCCACGTGAGAAAAGTTTGACTGACTTCCCTCCCTTTGCTATGACGTCATTAATGGACAAAACTCTGCCAGCACTATATATCTTATTGAACAATATACGGTTACTGTAACTAATTTCAAGCTAAAACCAAGATGACACTGAACGAAGGGTGAAAATTTGTAGCTCAATTAATTAAGTTACATTCCTATAAAAAATATTATGATATATTCTTCATTGGGACTTTATAAAACTGGTCGTTTACATGCTGAACTGCGAGATTTAGATATAATTTCATTTTCAGAAATATGACTCAGTTGTTCGATCAGTTCAGATGACATTCTTTTGCAATCTTATCATAAACCAGAAAGACTTGATAGACCTGATGACAATCATGGTTGTGTAGCTATATACGTAAGAAATCATCTTTGTTTTAAACGCAGGCATGATTTAGAAATAATAAGCCTTGAAGGACTTTGGATTGAACTTACCCTGAACAATTATCAGCATGTGTTGATAGGGACATTTTACAGACCACCGAATTCTAATTCTTCATACATTGAACTGATTGAAAACTAATTCAGTTTAGCTTCTGATGATAAGGCAAAAAAAAAAATTATTCTGTGCGACTTTAATCTTGATGTAATGAGTGAACAGACATGTCGTAAGGCTGATTTACTAAAGCTTCAGTTTTGCTTTCATCAGGTAATATCTGATCCAATACATTTCACTGAACATTCTGAACGTCTAATCGATCTTATATTTGTTTCAAATCCCAATCGTGTTGTTAAATCTGGTGTTCTCGAACACTTCTTAAGCCAAAACTTGCGCTACCACTGTCTAGTGTATGTACTTTGTAACTTTACTAAACCTAAAATGCCTTGCTATAAGCGATTTATATGGAGGTATGAACAAGGTAACTACGACGCATTAAGGCATGAAATAGCTCTTACAGATTGGGATTCTCATATAAATATTGATATTGACACATATGCTAGCAATTTCTCATCAATGCTCTTAAATATTGCGAAAAAACATATACCTAATAAAACTGTTAACATAAGATCTAATGATATCCCATGGATGACATCAAAAATAAAACTAAATATACGGAAACGTAAACAAACATATAAAAGGCTAAGCTCACTAATTCAACGTACTTTTGGCAAAATATCTAGAGTAATAAGAAATCAAACAATAACACTTATATGGAAAGCAAAAGATGATTATATTACTAAAATGAGCAACAAACTCAAATGTGGACATCCCACAATGGTGTAAAACACTTACTTTTGGAAATCCAGATAACTCTGTTCCACCGCTCTTGAATCCTACTACTAATTCATTAACTAGTAATGATGAAGAAAAAACAGATGTACTTAACAATTTCTTTCAAAGTCAAACTATTATTGACGATAAATCTGAGACTCCTAAAATATCGAATCATTGTGCCCGAAGTTTATCAATCATTAAAATCACTCCAAATGAAGTATATACAATGTTCTAAAAAAAATTAGATGTCAATAAAGCTTCAAGACCAGATGGAATAAGTAATAAAATATTGTTTGAAGTTGCTCGTGAGGTTTCTGAACCCTTGTGTAAATTGTTCAACACATCGCTAGAATGTTGCAAAGTGCCTGACATTTGGAAGGCGGCAAACGTTACAGCAATTTTTAAGAAAGGTGACTCATCACTACCAAACAATTATCGTCCCATTTCACTACTTAATAATATTGAAAAGGTTTTTGAGCGCCTTGTGTATAAGTATTTAATCATTTACATGACACTCGTTTCTTTACAACAGTTCAGTCCGTTTTTTTACCGGGTGATCCTACATTTAACCAGCTAGCTTTCCTTTGTAATAAATTTAGTAATGGTTTAG
>CM037783.1:55128032-55178032 GCA_021229015.1 Solen grandis
GGGCCACTACCAAGATTGTACAAATCATAGCCCTATGGTGATAAATGACCCCGCACCAGGGGTCACTTGTTTTACATAGAGTTATATAGGAAAATCTTAAAAAAATTTCTTCCATGAATGCATAAGGCCTAGAGCTTAGATATTTGGTATGAAGCATCATCTTATGGGCCACTACCAAGATTGTACAAATCATAGCCCTATGGGGTCACTTGTTTTACATAGATTTATATAGGAAAATCTTAAAAAATCTTCTTCTATGAATCCATAAGGCCTAGAGCTTAGATATTTGGTATGTAGCATCATCTTATGGGCCACTACCAAGATTGTACAAATCATAGCCCAATGGTGATAAATGACCCCACACCAGGGGTCACTTGTTTTACATAGAGTTAAATAGGAAAATCTTAAAAAAATCTTCCTCTATGAATCAATAAGGCCTAGAGCTAAGATTTTTGGTATGTAGTAGCATCTAATGGTTCATTACAAAGATTTTCAAAGTCTTGGCCCTACGGTGATAAATGACCCTGCGCCCAAGTCGTCTCTGAAACCATATGGCCCATTGCTTAGATATTTGGTGTGTAGTATTGTCAGGGGTAAAATGTTTTAGATTAAGTTATATCAGAATCCTTGTCTGTTTAAAAACCTTGACATCAGTTGAAGCAATGGTACTCAGGTGAGCGATTCAGGGCCATCATGGCCCTCTTGTTTTGTTACATGTTGTTCTGCTTTTTAATTAAAATATTAGTTTATCATTCAAAGTTTGTTTTTTTAAATCAATTTTCAATTGTACAATGGTTTGACTTTGTTGTTAATATTATGCATTTTAGACTCACTTTAAAAAAAGCAAGTTGTAGTTGTTTCATAAAATGTCACATTTGATCTTAAAAATGTCACATTCATTTTGAAATTGTCACATTGATTTTGCCACAGAAAGGGCCATTGTCACATTGATAAAAATTCTTTCCCGATCACTGGATACCCTCTGGTAATATCAAGATACAATTTCCATTACTGTGTGTCGTACACAAATACATGTATCACAGTATCAGTATTAATTAGATGTAATAGTCAGTGTTTCTGCTTTATTTCCACATTCTATGTCAATATGGATGATGACTGTTGATTTTAAGAAACATGTTATGTTGGCAATATTATATTATACATAATGTCAGTCTCATTTGTTTTGAATATACTTTTTGTGTCACCTGCTGTAAGCAGAGGTGACACATAAGGATCACTTTTCCATTGTTTGTCTGTCTGTCCATCTGTCTGTCCGTCACACTTTTTCCATCACGCTTCAACAGGTGACATGTGTGTTCCAGAGAACACTCTTCTTTTAAAGTATGAATGCAAAACACAATCAACCTAAATGCAAACATGATACAGAATCAGTGTACAGTTATAAATCTTGCTAATTACTTCTCGGATATCAAATTTGAGCTCAGCAATACATGCATTTTCTGGGTCCCTTCAAATTGGCCTTTGTTGTGTGCTGAAATTTAATATGCTTAATAATATAATACATAATTTTTGTGTCACCTGCTGTAAGCAGAGGTGACACATAGGGATCGCTTTGCCGTTGTCTGTCCCTTCATCCGTCTGTCTGTAACATTTTTTTACATCATGCTTCAGCAGTCGACACATGTGTTCCAAAGAACACTCTTGTTTATAGAAATAATCAATGTGTTTAAATGTTGCCTTTGTATTTTTAGCTCACCTGAGCATAGCTCAGGGTGAGCTTTTGGGAGACTTGATTGTCCGTCGTCCGTCGTCCGTCAACAATTTGATGTTTACACACTAGAGGCCACAATTTTGATCCAATCTTCCTCAAACTTGGTCAGAATGTTTGTCTTGATGATATCTTGAACCCTTTCGAAAATGGGTCAGGTTGGATCAAAAAGTAGGTCAGTAGGTCAAATCTTAGAAAATCTTGTTTACACACTAGAGGCCACAATTTTGATCCAATCTTCCTCAAACTTGGTCAGAATGTTTGTCTTGATGATATCTTGAACCCTTTCGAAAATGGGTCAGGTTGGATCAAAAAGTAGGTCAGTAGGTCAAATCTTAGAAAAATCTTGTTCCGTCAACAATTTTGATGTTTACACACTAGAGGCCACAATTTTGATCCAATCTTCCTCAAACTTGGTCAGAATGTTTGTCTTGATGATATCTTGAACCCTTTCGAAAATGGGTCAGGTTGGATCAAAAAGTAGGTCAGTAGGACAAATCTTAGAAAAATCTTGTTTACACACTAGAGGCCACAATTTTGATCCAATCTTCCTCAAACTTGGTCAGAATGTTTGTCTACATGATATCTCGAATGAGTTCGAAATTGGGTGGGGCTGGATAGAAATGTAGGTCAGTAGGTCAAATCTTAGAAAAATCTTGTTTATACTCAGAGGGCAACATTTTTGGTCCAATCATCCTCAAACTTTGGCAGAATGTTTGTCATGATGATATCTTTTGTGGATGGGGTCAGAAAATTCCTGAACATTGTTTCACCTCATCATCTTAATTCTAAAGCAATCTGTTTTGTACAGGCAATGAATGATACTTTTCTCAGGTGAGCGATCTAGGGCCATCTTGGCCCTCTTGTTATTATGCTCCCCTTTGAAGAAGAGGGGGCATATTGTTTTGCAAATTTTTGTCTGTCGGTCCATCATTACCTTGGTAGAACACTTTGTTTCCAGTCAATAACTGGAGAACGCTTGGGCCCACCTTCCACTTCATGGGGTGACTGGTCATGACTAGTAGATGACCGCTATTGATTTTGGGGTCACTTGGTTAAATGTCAAGGTCACAGTGACCTCAATTGTGAAATCATTTCCGATAATAACTGGAGAACACTTGGGGCCGTAACATTCCTCAAACTTCATAGGGTAGGATATGATGTAATGCAAACAAGAACCAAGTTGCTAGCTTCAAGGTCAAGGTCACAGCAATTAGTTGTGTTAAAAATTTATATCAGCATTCCTTTCTGGGCTGTGTCTTGGTTGTGTAGAGTCGATCATATTTTGAAATAACTAACTGTGAGGGATCATTAGGACCTAACATGTTGCAAACAAGTACCAGGTTGATAGCTTGAAGGTCAAGGTCACATCACTTGGTTAGGGTCAGGGTCACAGCGCTCATTTGATCTTAAAATCATCTTCTTTTACATTTCCATCATATTCACTCAGACATCAACAATATGGCGGGGGCATGCATCCGTGTCTTATGGGTACATTTCTAATATTCTTTTTTTTTTTTGCTATAACTTCTATGTTCTTCATTGGATTGCTTTAATGTTTGGACAGAAATGTTTAAGTGAATGGACCTTTACGTTATGCAGTTGACCTTTGATCTAACTTTTGATGAAAAAAATGACGTTTGGACAGGTTTACCTTTTGGTTAATCTTCTGTAACTTCTATGCTTCATTGGAATTGCTTCAGTATTTGGACATTTGCCTAAGTGGATGGACCTCTATGTTTGTTTGCTGTGCATAAGCCTACTCAACAGAACTGATACATACTTAACTTTTTTAGCCCCTGAGACTGACACTTTGATTTCTTTTGTTCTCTTTTGGTCAGTATCATTCATTCCATTCTTTCAACAGCTCACACAACAGTTTTCATGCCACTTTCAACCGGATAACCTCTTCAGTAAAAAAACTACCAACCCACCCACCTAAAAAGTTTTAGGCACAGCAAACAAACATCAGATTATTTTTTTTTTTATTTATATTTGTTTTAATTATTACTTTATATTTTACATGATCAGTGGCTAAATTATTGTAGTAAAAAGTCAAAGTCATTCAATTTGTAGCCTTTATTTGATGCAAGCTCTTTGTAAAGAGTGACAAAATCCACAACATACAACCTAGTGTATGCATATAAAATATGAATTTATAAGTAACCTTACATGTGCAGATAGAGCGGCTTTGTAGCTAGAATGATACTTGTTGTTCATACTTTAATTCAGGGTGTACCTCATTTTATGCATATATTTATAAGCAACTCATCCATGTTATGAAAATCCATTATTTGAACAACACACTCATGCAACTTCAGATTTATTAGAGAATCATTATGCGTAACAATTAAATCAGCCTTAAAACATAATTCTTTGGTTGTGCAACCCTATCTAGCTTAATTCTCAGTAAGCATGCTCCATCTCTGTTGTTTTCACTGCTGAATTTGGTGTTTTCTCAATTATTTTTCTAATTTTTGATGGGAGTAATAATTTGTCTCTTATTAAATTGCCTGAAATTCTGTAAACAGACAAAAATATAATGTTAATTGTATAATATACATGCTAATATATACAGAGCTACAGATTATTTTTTTTCATGAAATGGGTAATTACCCTGTAACTTTAATACAACTACAACTACAAATATTTTATTGCATGAAAACAATACATGTTTTATAGCAAATAGAAATAACAAACAAGATAGAAAGCATGGATTTTCTGAAGAGCACATGATGTTATAGTGCATATCTATAATACGTAACTCAACTTAGTTTCTATTCAAATTAGCATAGTATATAAATTTAGACAAATTGTTAATAATATTTTTTGATGTTGCTGACATAAGATTGATAAATTTCTGTTTAGTTGGCCATGTATAATAATACCTTTTCATATATTTTGATCTAATTTCCGAGTACAAAAAATGATACTCGTTTTCTATTAAACCGGTATTGCAAAATCTACATATTCTTTCATTTCTGGGGATGTGTATGTGTCTACCGCTTTCAACAATTAAGTCATGAGACGATGTACGAAATCTAGCAAGTGCAACTCTAAATTTTGATTCTCTAATAATGTCTAGGTATGTTTCAAAGTTGAATGAATGTTTATATAGACTATATGAATCTAGGCGAGTAGAATTATTGATGGATGAATACCATCTCTGGTGATATATATTAATATGAAATGGGTAATTACCCTGTAACTTTAATATGAAATGGGTAATTACCCTGTAACTTTAACATGAAATGGGTAATTACCCTGTAACTTTAACATGAAATGGGTAATTACCCTGTAACTTTAACATGAAATGGGTAATTACCCTGTAACTTTAACACGAAATGGGTAATTACCCTGTAACTTTAATACGAAATGGGTAAATACCCTGTAACTTTAATACGAAATGGGTAAATACCCTGTAACTTTAACATGAAATGGGTAATTACCCTGTAACTTTAATACGAAATGGGTAATGACCCTGTAACTTTAACACGAAATGGGTAATTACCCTGTAACTTTAACATGAAATGGGTAATTACCCTGTAACTTTAATATGAAATGGGTGTTTCTAAAATTGAATTGGGTTTCTGACAAATATTAATTGAGGTATTTTGTATATTTTGTATTCATTATTGCCAACATTAAAATTGAGTTACCATATAGCAGGTTATTCATGCAGGTGTAATATTCTACGGTTTTGCCATAAAAAGGTTTAGTTTATTTTTCTGCCATTTCTGAACCCTGGATGAATTTATTTCTGCGCTTGCTTAACTTGCCAAAACAAATATTATCTCTTACTTCAATTACCTGGCATTATCCTAAAAGTGATACTTTTAGAAATTATGCTCCCTTTAAAGTTATAATGATAGTGGTTGCCCTTTTCCAACAAACATCACATACAGTGTTCTAATTTTTTTATTTTTCTTCTGACCAAAATTCTGGTTGCTTTGGTAATGGGAAAATTATGTACCACACTGGTAGGGGACTCAATGTGTTGCCTGCAACACCAGTTACTTGTATATATATATAGTAAAAACTTCAAATATCTTCTCCTCTAAAAGTACTGGCTGGATTTCAAAGTTATTTGTCATAGATGTTCCTTGGGTCACTCTCTACCAAGATTGATCAAATTATTTTGATTTGTTGAAAAACATTGCCACCAGGGGGCGGAGCCCGTTTTCCTTATATGTATATAGTACAAATATGAAAAATCTTCTTGGCCAAAAGTACTGGCTGGATTTGAAAGTTATTTGGCATAGATGTTCCTTGGGAAATTATTTAAAAAACAAAAGTACTGGTTGGATTTCAAAGTTCTTTGGCACAAAGGTACCAAGTACGTTGCTGCACATTAAAAAAAAATTCCTTGACCTAATAAATAATAAAAAGGTAGGTAACTCCTTCCACTGAAAACGTACATCATGTTGTTTCAATTGCTGTAACTCCTTTGAAATTTGGTTGATTTTCATAAAATTGGTCTTATTTTGAGTGGAAGGGATGAATAAAGACAATCAGGTACAAAAAATAAACCCTTGCCAAAGGAATCATGCTACAACAGTTCATGAAGTCGAAAACGCATTTGGTCGGAAGAGATCTGACTGTATGACGGAATCTCGCCAATCTCTCCCGTGTAAAACTAAAGAAACGCTAAAGCTACAATATCAGCACTGAATTGTATGGACAGATACTAATAAAAGAAACAAATAATCCAAAAATGAATGCTTATTATTTCATTTTTCATCTAATGCAGCCTTTATTCTGCCTTTTTAAAAATTCATCCGACTTGACCTTGACCGATGATCAGCTACATTTAAACTGCGGATTCTTTACAGTTTCTATTGAACATCACAGCAACATTGCTGATGTAGTTTTGTTTTCGATTTAATCTCAAAATCTTCTCAAAACAATGAATTTCAAGTTAGGACAAGTGTTCATTTCAGGTATATTTGTTTCTTTCACCATTTTTTGTCCATAAAATTCAACATTAATATTGTGACTTTCGTTTTTCTCTAGTTTTACACGGGAGAAATTGGCGAGATTCTGTCGGTCAGATCTCTTCCAACCAAACGTGTTTTTGAATTCACGACATTTTTTGGGCGATTCTTCAGGCAAGGGGGTGTTTTATGTCCCTGTATGTCCTTATTCATCCCTTCCACACAAAATAAGACCAATTTTATGAAAATCTATCAATAATCAAAGGAGTTACAGCAATTGAAATGACATACTGTATGATTTCAATGGAAAAAGTTACCTACCTTCTTAATATATATAAAGTGGTTGATTTTTTTTTCTTTTCTTTTTTAATGCGGCAATTTTTATGTCAAATCAAGGTACCTGATACCTTTGATTTGGCACAGATGTTCCTTAGGTCACTCTCTGCCAAGATTGTTTAATTATTTTGATCCGTTGAAAAACATGGCCGCCAGGAGGCTAAGCCCATTTTCCTTATATGTATATATAGTACCTGGATCCTGCAATAACTTAAAAACTGTTAAAGATTATATTATGTAACTTAGTATATGAATAGATGTCAGTATTGAGATTCTGCATGTCACTTTTTAGCTCACCTGAGCAAAGCTCAGGGTGAGCTATTGTGATCCTGTGAGCGTCCGTCGTGCAGAGTCAACAATTTTTAGTGTTTACACTCTATCACCTTTATTTCTTAAGCAATCATCTTCAAACTTTAAGACAATGTTTATGACCATAATGTCTCGATTGAGTTTGATTATGGCTGAGATCCGTCAATTAGGTCAGGAGTTATGCCCCTTTTAATATTCAAAAAATGCCATATTTCACGTTGTTTACACTCTAGCATCTTCATCTTTTGAGCAATCATCTTCAAACTTTATGGCAATGCTTATGACCATAAGGTCTCGATTGAGTTCGATTATGGCAGAGATTCCTCAATTAGGTCAGGAGTTATGCCCCTTTTAATATTCAAAAAATGCCATATTTCACTTTTTTTTACACTCTAGCATCTTCATCTTTTGAGCAATCATCTTCAAACTTTATGGCAATGCTTATGACCATAATGTCTCGATTGAGTTTGATTATGGCTGAGATCAGTTGATTAGGTCAGGAGTTAAGCCCCTTTTAATATAAAAAAATGCCAGATTTCACGTTGTTTACACTCTAGCATCTTCATCTTTTGAGCAATCATCTTCAAACTTTATTACAATGTTTATGACCATAAGGTCTTGTTTGAGTTCGATTAATGCTGAGATCCGTCAATTAGTTCAGAAGTTATGCCCCTTTTAATATTCAAAAAATGCCAGATTTCCCTTTGTTTACACTCTAGCATCTTCATCTTTTGAGCAATCATCTTCAAACTTTTTGACAATGCTTATGACCATAAGGTCTCGATTGAGTTCGATTATGGCTGAGATCCGTCAATTAGGTCAGGAGTTATGCCCCTTTTAATAAAAAAAAAAGCCGTATTTCATGTTGTTTACACTCTAGCATCTTCCTTTTTTTTAGCAATCATCTTCAAACTTTATGACATTGTTAATGACCATAATGTCTCAATTGAGTTCAATTGTGGCTGAGATTGGCCATTTAGGTCAGGAGTTATGCCCCTTTTAATACAAAAAATGCAAGATTTCACTTTGTTTATTCTCTACCAACTTCATTTTTTTAACAATCTTTTTTAAACTTTAAGACAATGTTAATGCCTATAATCTCACAATCGGGTTCAATTTTACCTGATATTGACTTGTAAATTTAGGAGTTATGCCCATTTCACCATTAAAAAAAAGGCCAGATTTCACTTTTACACTCAAGCATCTTTATTTCTTAAGCAATCATCTTTCTCAGGTGAGCGACCAAGGGCCATCTTGGCCCTCTTGTTTTCTTTTTCTTTGACTAATATTCTGGTTGCTATGGTAATGGAAATATTGTGCACCTCACCTGTAGGGGGACTTATCTGTTACTTGTTATTTTTGAAATCATTATCAAGGTACATGTATTTCAGTCTAATTTAGGCAGGTTACCCCAAGGAAAATCTAATATATCTCTACTATTTTATATTTTATACCATAACACAATGAGAGCTTTTCTTTTCACTCCTGAAACCAATGGATAGAAATCTATGTTACTTGGCATTAATTATCATAATTTAAATTTGCTAGAATAAAGTACATCCATGCAGAATTTTATTTTAAAAAAATCTCCTGAAACCAAGCGGTTTGGCTAATTGTTTTCTTATATTCACCTTGATAGACCATTTTTCTTAAAAGAAACCAATGGTTGGAAAGTGGCCTTCTTCAAACTAGGTTAGCCTTGAAGTAACATGCAGGCTCAACAGGTGTATGCATATTGTTTAATGTTTTGACTAGCTTTAATTGTGAGCCTATGCAGATATCCTGATCACAGCTGTGTGTTAATTAGAACAATTCACAGGATTGAAATCAACTTCCTCTGGCTTTTATTTATCGTACATTAAGTTTTAAACCCTTAAATACAGCATGAATATTCATGTACAAGTTTCTGACTTGATGAATATCAATTTACTAAACCTTAAATGCTGTGCAGACTGTAGAATCTATTAGCTTTACAACTGAAGGGTATGAGCACAATGTCAGAGGAGATCATGACTTAGGAATCAATTAATCCTTATGATGCTGGGGTCACTTTTAACCAGTGTAAATTAAGATCAGCCTGCAGTCTGATCATGGCCTGCATTTATACCTCACTATCCAGTTAACCCTTTCCCTCATAGAGGACCTATGCGAACAGCATAAAACCAGATCAGCCTGCGAGTGATCAGGTTTTATGCTGTTCGCTGCTTCTCAGTGGTCTGGAAATGAGGAATTTGTAATTAAATTTGGTAAGGTTTAACTGTGGTTTTCTGCAGATCAGGCTTTATGTGGTACCTACCGAGTGCGTCAAAATGAGTCTATATGAGGGAAAGGGTTAATAAATTTTCGGTGCAGGAGACCGTGGGTCTGATCCCCAGCCTCGACATACCAAAGTTGTACAAAATGGCACTGGTATAGCTCCCTTTGTTGGTGGCACTCTGCATGCAAGGGAAGTCCCAATGGCTGCGGACCAGTTTGCCCAGTTTCAAGATAATGTAACTGGTTATAGTAATTGATTGCCACATGTCTACAGCGTGATGGATACTGCAGTGTTACAGCACTATCTCAAGTATACATCTTCTCCATTAATGACTGAAATACTGGTTGTGTGACATTAAACCCAACAAACAAACAATAAATAATCTTTCAGCAAGCACCCCCATAAACAATTCATGGTATACAGTCCAAAATAAAGCAAGCCCAATTAAGAAAATTGTTGTATACAATATAACTGATAATAGGGTTCTCTCTAGGGTTCATAAAACTTGAGTTCTTCACAAACTGTCCAGGACACCAAATTAATTTTAAATGAGAACCTTTGGTTATGTACTTGGTTAACCCTTTCACTCATAGAGGATACCATGAAAAGACCTATGCGAACAGCATAAAACCTGATCAGCCTGCGAGTTACTCGCAGGCTGATCTGGTTTTATGCTGTTCGCTGCTCCTCAGTGGTCTGGAAATGAGGACTATATAATTAAATTTGGTAAGGTTTAACTGTGGTTTTCTGCAGATCAGGCTTTATGTGGTACCTATTGAGTGCGTCAAAATGAGTCTATATGAGGGAAAGGGTTAAATGAGAACCCTGGATTATGTACTTGGTTAATAATTGATTATTTGATTCAGAGAAATCCAGATAACATACAAATGATTACATTTGTTTACCTTACTTTTATGTCCATTAAAATGTAAATGTAAATACCTTAAAACTTTCCTATATCCAGCATATATCATTTAGAGATACAAACTTGCACGGAACAAGACTAAAATTTCTTCCAAAAACAGTATATATACACATACCAAATGCTGATAGTTCTTGATGAAGTATTTTGATCTAACATCAGTAACGTGTCTGTCACAAAAAACTATTAACAGATGATTTTGGACTCTTAGAGTTATACAAGTGGGATGATCTATCATCATAAGTTTCTGAAATGTTTGATCAGCAGAGGTTAGATGCTAACGGTGTCCAGTGGGATCCAGAGGACAACAAACATTGGAATTGGAGTGACTCCAGAATTGACATACTTAACCCTTTCCCTCATAGAGGAAACCATGAAAAGACCTATGCGAACAGCATAAAACCAGATCAGCCTGCGAGTAACTCGCAGGCTGATCAGGTTTTATGCTGTTTGCTGCTCCTCAGTGGTCTGGTAATGAGGATTTTACAATTAAATTTGGTATGGTTTAACTGTGGTTTTCTGTAGATCAGGCTTTATGTGGTACCTATTGAGTGCATCAAAATGAGTATATATGAGGAAAAGGGTTAAGATGTTCAATTGGGACACTTAATTTTCTGATTACAGGTTAATTGAGCAGCAGTAAAAACTGATGTATTCATCTTCATAAAGTGTTTGTATTAGTAACCCTCTTTTATAAATTGAAACTTTCCCTCCAATGGTTAAATGCAAATAAAGCTATCTTATATATGTGATAGGGACCTGTAATTTTCAGAAGGGTCCCCTGAAATTTCTCTTATTCTTCCATCTCCTATTAGTCTGTATTTTTAACCCTTGGGACTTTAGAAGAGCAAAGTTTGTAAGTGATCATCATCACTGTTTTATTAAAATTACAGTACATTTCAATGTCACTTGAAGTATTTATCTCACAATATTTAGGAAGCACTAGATCTAAATGGGTTTTACAAAATTCATTCAACATTGAAGAACAAAATAACCATTTTAATTTTCAGATTCTTGTCCTGAGACTCGATGGATTGATGAATTAGAATCTTAAGAATTCTCTCAGGATTTTATCTGCCTATTTTGGGAAAGAGACCCTGGTGAAGGCCCCCCATTTGGGAATAATTGTCAATGTTGTTTCACCTAATTGGAAATTTTTAAGAAGCAGAAAAACAACTTAGTATGTGTAACATATTGTTTAAAGAGGCATTTTCTTTTCATAAACACAATAAGATACAAGCAAAACTCTTAATTAATTCAAAATGAAAACAAAAAGAAAGAAAAATATATATATTACCAATTTTCAATTAGGAATGGGTCCGATATTTTGACCCTACAAATCATAAGAAAATCCCCTGCAAATCTCACAGTTCTAGCACCCGTCAGTGGTTAGACATGATGGTTTTTCTTCCAAGTTTTAAAGACCTTCTGCAGCCATTATTGCATGCTAATGTTAACCCGTCTGTTTGCCATCTCTTTTTACAGGATAAGATAGGATGACATAGGTTCAGTTGGGGGGTTGGGTCATGGTGGTTATTAATTGGACCATAGTAATTAATCTGAATAATTAATAATTATACTTTGTAAAGACTCATTTTGACATACTGGCAATCGGTGCAGACCTCTGTCTGCTCTGTTTGTTTATACAGAAGCTCAGGTTCTACAAAGAAAAATCCATTGTTTCGACACCATTTAATGTTCAGGTAATTAATATTCATCAAGTCATTATTTTTTGCATGAATATTCATGAGGTAAAAGGTAAATCTTTTACCACTTGGAAGCTGTCATAGAAATGAACAAAACAATCAGTTTAAAATCTGATCAGTATGTGAACAAGTTGAGACTAGTGAGTTTTTATACTATATAACTATATAGTTACTGTTTTACATATACCTTGGAGATCGGGTTACTCTCTAAATCTTATTAAGTTGGAAAATTTGCTTTCAGTCTGATTGGGTTTACTGTGATACACTATAATGTATCATGGTATAACTGAGTGGTAGTAATAGAAAAAGATGTAAAAGAGATAAAGATAGATAAAGGATGATCGTAAGTTTCTTGCTGATGTGGCAACTGTTCACCTACAGCCAGCTATGAAGCCACGTATATCCGGCCCTAATATAACGTGCATCAGGCTGAACACATGCCTGGCTACCCACTTACCTGTAGGCTAGGTCCCCTATAGAGAGACATACTTCATAGTTGTGTGCAGGGTACCAGCCTTCAATGTTACAAGTCGATTCAATAGAATATTGATAGTTAACTGGGGAGTGTGTGTATATGTATAATGTAGTATTCATAAATTATTCATACTGTCATTTTGAGTAGAAATTGGTCTCTTTTTTTGAAATTGTAAATATATGTTGAATATTCTGACAGTGAAGACAGTGTTTGATACTTAAAGGATATAAAGGATATTTAAGTTGTTTACGGATGATTTAAGTTGTTTTGAGTTGTATAGCAAGAAATAGTCGGACACATGGCAGATTTGAGGAAGAGAAAGGTGGCTCTAGTTACAGGAGTCACAGGGCAGGTGATAACATGTGTTTTCTGTGTTTCTGTGTTGTTGTTTTATTTTAGATAGAGTAGTCATGCTCTGTTTTCACATAATGGTTGTATTTAAGTGTTTATATCAGATGAAACTAGTGTGTGAGGGATCTGTCTTCTCCAGTGTTACTGATATTCCCTGTAGAAATGGATTATATTTATAACTTTCAAATTAATGGGAATCTGTGAGTCCTGCAGGTTGTTGCTATAATACTGGTAATTAATGAAACAAAAATATGGAATTGGTCTATTTCATTGTTGGTTTTACATCCTGACAGTATTTAAGCCATTTGGAGACTGTTTACTTGAGACAAACATAGTGCTGCTACACTGTGGTATCAGACTTCATTTTCTACTCGCATTTTGCCGAAATGTGAACATTGATTTTGAGTCCAGACTCTATTTTAAGTTAGACAACATGGTCAACCAGTTCCTTCTCCCATTTCTTCACTATTTTTATCGCCGGTGCGTTAGAATCTATGTGCTTTCTTTGGTTTGTTAATTTCAGATTCTGTGCTAAGTTTATTGACATCACAAGATTTAATATAAAAAAAAAAATTGATATCTTTCGTTTTGACACTGCTCAATTGATGATTGAAATCAGCATCAGACACATTTCCATTGGAAACGGGACTAGTGTAAAGGGTGTGGGTAACTTTTATTGATTGAAAAATAAATTAATATCGTAATTTTAAACTTTATTGATTAGAATCCTATTTAGAAAATAAAGCATAATCAAGTATTAATATTCATTAGGGGAAGTATTAAGGAAAAAACAGAAGATGTTTAACATACATGTATATATGTGTCTGTGGGTAATGTGTACTGTAGTTGACAGACTGAACCCGTGTTTTATACTAGTCATGCAGCAATTTACCAGTGTAAATTTCACTTGTGATAATAAAATATATGTCGAAAATTTATATATTTAAAGGGGTTATCAACGTCCATTTACAAAAAAACAAGGGAAATTAGCCGTTTTATGTAGGTTGAAATATTAACAGGCCTTGCTGACCTTGCTGATTTGCATTTTTTCCATGGCAAGTTTTAACTGAACCTCTCTGCGCTAAGTGCAGATCCATGCTATGCGATTCTGTACTAATGAATACGAGATCAGGCATATGTTACACAGAAGTTTAAATCATAATCGTAACTGCTTTTAATGTGTTATTGTTTGTTTACATGTTTTCTTTTACCATTATTTTGCTCTGGAAACAATTATTTTAAGCATGAACAAAATAGTGATTTTTCTTAATCAGAACAGCAACCCATTTTACATACATGAAGATCTACTGTTGTAAAAAAAACACAAAAAAAACCATAGCGCTCCACATAAGAAACTACATGGTATGTAACTTGCATGATGGCAAGTTAGGTTCCTTCTAGAGTATTTCTCATCTTTAACCCTTTCCCTCATATAGACTCATTTTGACCCACTGATGACAGTAGGTACCACATAAAGCCTGATCTGCAGAAAACCACAGGTAAACCTTACCAAATTTAATTACAAAATCCTCATTTTCAGACTACTGAGGAGCAGCAAAAAGCATAAAACCAGATCAGCCTGCGAGTTACTCGCAGGCTGATATGGTTTTATGCTGTTCGCATAGGTCTTTTCATGGTGTCCTCTATGAGGGAAAGGGTTAAATAATCAAATACTTTGTCAATTTCTACACATACTCATCAACAGATAGAATGTGTACATCAAATTCACTAGTACTGAAGAAAGGGAATGACCTACTTAGGTATGCAATTTATGAATGAAATCAGGTTCATGACCCTTAATTACTCTGGATTATTATGTAACAAACAGAGAGCGATTTCAACTTCCTCTGTATCAACTATAGTTGCATGAAAGCGTGCGGAGTTTTTGGCATCATATGACCATTGCCTCTATTGCTTCAATCACTTCGGAAACACTGGGTTTAGAATTATAACTATTTCATGATATTCCTGTCGCCGTCTCTCAGCGCATTGATCGCTATGATAAACAAATGATGCTAAAATGCTCTGGGTTCCATGGTAACCAAAATAATAACATTAAAAAGAATTGTATAAAAAAATGTAAAATCTTGTAAGTGAACCAGTGGTCAGAACTTAACTTTATTTGGCATTGATTTGGTCATTTTCTAATTTTCTCCCATAATTCATAATTAAGTTTCCATCACTAATATAAGAAATAAGTAGAGAGTCTTCTGAAACAGATGACCAGAATTTCATTATACTTTGCACAAATGATCTCCTCATACATGGCTCATCACCTCATTTCCAAAATATCTTTGATTCATTACTAAATGAGGGTGAAAATAAAAAGGTTGCGAAAAGATTGACTTGATTACATAGATTATAACAGATTAAGCAAACTTATAATGTTGATGAAAAAATAGATAATTTAGTTCTTATGTTAACATCTGTTCTCATCATTTCAGGATGGATCTTACCTGGCTGAGTTTCTGATATCCAAAGGCTACCAGGTATGTAATGGTTGGTCACTCAGCAGCAAGTAGTAGTGGAGGGAGGGGCTGAGATATCTTGATTTTACAAGACTCTATGGGGCCACCATGGTCAAGCGGTTACAGTCGTGGACTACAAATCTCTCAGCCCCTCAACGCTGTGGGTTCAAATCCCGGTAGGGACTTCGGATTTTTCATGTGAGGAAGCCTTCCAGCTGGCTTGCGGTAGGTCGGTGGTTCTACCCAGGTACCTCTGTGTACTCGGGGTCTTCCTCCACCTGTAATTAGCTGGACGTCGCTATATGATTGAAATACTATCGCAGCGACGGTAAACCCCAATACAATATAATACAATACAAGACTCTGTAATGTCATGGCCCAGTAGATAGATATTCCTAGTTACAGTTCTCTCCTGTTCTTGTTAATGATTTGTCTCCATTTATTTCAAGGTCTGCTGCTCACAAACTGTTTTAAAAGCAAACTTCAGGACTTAAGACCACTTAAGCTGTTCAGTAGATTGTGTACAGGTAAAATGTGTCCTGGCCCAGAATGCATTTTTCCTATAATCAAGCTATAAGATAACAATTTCATTCAAGCCAAAACACATCAGGCTTGTACATGTTTTGATCAATGAAATGCATGTATTCTTAAATGTGTAAGCAGTATTAATTAAAAACAGATATGTTATGAAAAGGTGTTAAACTATAACTTCTTAATATTTTGTAAAATGAAATTACAGAACAAGACCTTGACTTAAGTGAATTTGACTCAGAAATTGTTAGAAACACATGTTTATACTGGGCATAGAATCTTTGTAAGCATTCAAAGGACCATGATTATGATATAATGATTGATGGATTATCTTTAGTGAGACTATTCAAAAGAATAAATACTGATGTGTTATGGCAGGTCAACTGTGAAGACTACATGTGAGTTTTAATACAGGAGTCAGGTGTATTAATTTTATACAGTATATATTTGGATTTTGTATTTATTTTACAGCCCTTATTCACTACTGAAAAAAAACATTTAACCTTTTCCCTCATAGAGGACACCATGAAAAGACCTATGCGAACAGCATGAAACCAGATCAGCCTGCGAGTAACTCGCAGGCTGATCAGGTTTTATGCTGTTCGCTGCTCCTCAGTGGTCTGGAAATGAGTATTTTGTAATTAAATTTGGTAAGGTTTAACTGTGGTTTTCTGCAGATCAGGCTTTATATGATACCTATTGAGGGCGTCAAAATGAGTATATATGCGGGGAAGGGTTAAAAGACATACCCTCTTTTCTCACAGTCTTTTATTGAGTGATTTTAATCCAACTCTCCTAGCCTTATGAATGTAAAGAAATCAAGATATAAACCTGTTGGTGATTTCTTTTGAATTTTGCACTGCAGTCTCTGTATGGCTTGTATTTCTTGTGATGGAGTCAAGGAAGGCCCATTATGTTTTCAAAAGCTGTGTATATTCGTCAGAGAGAAAAGCAAAATGTGTGTTACAGATATGTTAAAAAATGGCATTCGATCTGTTCATATTTGTTGATGACAACATTACTATAATGCATATAAAATAAGAAAGAATGTTTTACTTAAGGTAGTGGCACCCTAATCCATTAATTTTCAAATTCTGGTTTCTTTGGTGTTTTTTTATTCTTTACAATTAAAGAAAGCATTTTGTGCAATATAAGAAATTTCTAACAAGTTCTAAAAACATTATGATTTTTAGTTAATATAACCTGAGATTGAAATGCTTTCGCAAATTGTGTAGTGGTGTAGGTATAAAAACTGCTGTAAAAACATCAAATTTCCCAATTGTTTCTTGTGAATTGATTTTTCATATACCTAAGGCATATATCAAATGGAAAACATATTAAAACATAATAGTGAACTACATAAAATGCATATTTAAACATTTATATAGAAAATCTTCATATTATAGTTTGATATTTTTCTCCATTTATAAAATAGCAACACTACAATTCCTGGTAAAGTATATAAGTTTTGTACAAATTTCTCAAGACAAGCTGTTAAAAATATTCATATACTATATCAAACATAAAAATGCAAAAAATTTATATAGGTTAACCATATAAATATCAAGTTATAACAGTATGTATTACCTTACCCCCTATTTTTCAAGCTCAGAAAAAAAACAAAGGAATATCAGGTATTGACTGCATCCTAAGTTCTTTTCAGGTACAACGTGAGAACATATTTGAAATAATAATCATGATTTTCATGTTTTGTGCCTTTTTCCATTTATGATTAATGTAAAATAATTGTAAAGTGAAATAATGAGCAAATACAAATGTAATGACATTATTTCGAAGAAAAAACACACATTTTATATGTGAGGTTTTCTCAGAGACAAAATTCACTACATTGTACTGAACAAATACATATGTACAAGTACAGATTTACGGTATTTCCTTAATAAAACATTTCATTTCATTTATTACATGGTTTTAAGAATCAAAGGTCTAAGCATTCAATAAAAATTATCTGAAGAGTTTTATACAAAAACTATTTGACCATGTACGTTCAATCTAAGTACGAAAGAATCACTGTTACAATTTTTCGCTTTACATGAATTTCAAATAAACGAACATGTGTTTCTGTAGTTATGGTTGATTAAGATACCCTTTGCTTTTAAAGTTTGCTTTTTATGGAAAACTTTTCGAAATACCATCAATTATCACAATTATGTTTTTTGACAGATCAATGGGGAATTCCAAAATTGACGTCAGCGGAAGTAATTTGGGAAGGTGTTTTTCTTCTCTTTTTTCAAAAAAGGAACAATATTTTTACATTTGAATTGATGAATACCAATCAAAGCTATTACATTTGATTAACAACGATATAAGATACCATGAACTGAACTTTTTAGCTCACCTGAGCACAAAGTGCTCAAGGTGAGCTTTTGTGATCGCCCTTCGTCCGGCGTCCGTCGTCGTGCGTCGTTAGTCGTGCGTCGTCCGTCGTCAACAATTTGCTTTAAACAACATCTCCTCTGAAACCGCTGGACAGAATTTAATGAAACTTGGCAGGAATGTTCCTTGGGTGAGGCTCTACAAAAGTTGCTAAAATAAACTTGATCAATGAAGAACTCTGGTTACCATGGCTACAAAAAGAAAAATAATTTGAAAACTTTAAAAATCATCTTCTTCAAAACTACTGTCCAGATTTCAAAATTATTTGGTACAGATGTTCCTTGGGTCAACCTCTACCAAAGTTGCTAAAATTATTCTGATCCGTAAAAAAACATGGCCGCCAGGGGCGGGGCTTATTTGCTTTATATGTATATAGAGAAACCTTTAAACAACATCTCCTCTGAAACCACTGGACAGAATTTGATTAAACTTGGCAGGGATGATCCTTGGGTCAACCTTCACAAAAGTTGCTAAAATAAACTTGATCCATGTAGAACTCTGGTTGCCATGGCAACAAAAAGAAGAAAAAAATATAAAAACTTTAAAAATCATCTTCTTCAAAACTACTGACCAGATTTTAAAATAAATTGGTACAGATGTTCCTTGGGTCAACCTCTACCAAAGTTGCTAAAAAATTTCCGATCCGTAAAAAACATGGCCGCCAGGGGCGGGGCTTATTTGCCTTATATGTATATAGGGAAAACTTTAATCAACATTTCCTC
The DNA here is from genome assembly GCA_021229015.1 of Solen grandis. Classification (NCBI taxonomy): domain Eukaryota; kingdom Metazoa; phylum Mollusca; class Bivalvia; order Adapedonta; family Solenidae; genus Solen; species Solen grandis. The sequence goes on from CM037783.1 coordinate 55,147,170, forward strand.
TGAAACCACTGGACAGAATTTGATTAAACTTGGCAGGAATGATCCTTGGGTCAACCTTCACAAAAGTTCCTAAAATAAACTTGATCTACATAGAACTCTGGTTGCCATGGCAACAAAAAGAAAAAAAAATGAAAATTTTAAAAATCATCTTCTTCAAAACTACTGGCCAGATTTTAAAATAAATTGGTACAGATGTTCCTTGGGTCAACCTATTTATCTCAGGTGAGCGATTTAGGGCCATCATGGGCCTCTTGTTTATGTAAAAGAATCACATTCCGATTCTTGGTGTGTTATGACGAAGAGTATCGGAAGTTAGGCGATCTTTGCTGACATTTTTCGTAATTTGCCGAGCTCATTAGGGATCCTCTACCTTAAGATCATTCAGTTGTCTGCAAAAGTACCTGATTTGCATATTCTGCATATCTTTGTCAATTTTCTGATGTCTTCCATGCACTTTCCATATGTATCTGTTCACTAATCGTGAGTACATAAATTAATGATGTAGCAAATAACAAATTGTGATTCGTTGACCGTTATTCAGATTCAAATTATTTCTGATAACGAACGATCTACGGGAGTACTCGCCTATGCAAAATGTTAACACAAAATACTATAATATGGCAAGATTTGATCAACATTTTCAATGCGTATACCTGTTATTTCTCTGCAGTTATTTGCACATTATGTACCATTAGCTTAAGTCTGCAATATGTCAAGCCATTTTTAGCCTACCAGAGTGAAGCTCATGGTGAGCTTTTGTGATACTTGAATGTCGGTCGTGTGTATGTGCGTTGTGCAGCGTACATCAACAATCTTTAGTGTTTACAGTCTAGCATCTTCATTTCTTAAGCAATCATCTTCAAACTTTATGACAATGTTTATGATGATAATTTCTCAATTGAGTTTGATTATGGCAGAGAATGGCTAATTAGGTCAGGAGTTGTGCTCCTTTAAATATAAAAAAAAATGCCAAATTTGACTTTTACTCTCTAGCTTCTTCATTTTTTGAACAATCATCTTCAAACTTTATGACAATATTTATGACCATGACCTCTTGGTCAAGTTCATTTGTAGCAGATATTTGTTCATTAGATCAGGACTTATGGCCCACTATCAAAAACTGCTTATTTCATATTGTTTACACTCTAGCATCTTCATTTCTTAAGCAATCTTCTTCAAACTTTACAAAAAAAAATTATTGTCATAATCTCTCAGCTAAGTATGATTATGACTGTCATTGCCCATTAGGTTAGGAGTTATGGCCCTTTTATTTATAAAAAACATTCAGCCATTTTAGTGTTCACACTTTAGAAACCACAATTTTGATCAAGTCTCCCTCAAAAACTTGCTCAGATTGTATGTCTTAATATCTCAATTGTCTGAGTTTGATTATGGGTGGGACATGGTCAAAAAGTAGGTCACTAGGTCAAACCCCTAGACAACCCCTACTGATTTTGGGGTCACTTGGTCAAAGGTCAAGGTCACAGTGACCTCGAATGTTAAAATCGTTTTCAATCAATAACTGGAGAACACTTGGGTCCACATTCCTCCAACTTCATAGGGTGATTGGTCATGACTAGTAGATAGCACCTATTGATTCTGGAGTCACTTGATCAAAGCTTGGTCAAGGTCACAGTGACCTCAAATGTGAAAATTGTTTCTGATCAATACTCAGAGAACACTTGGGCCCACATTCCTTAAAGTTCATAGGATGATTGGTCAGGACTAGTAGAAGACCCATATTGTAGGGGGCATATGTGTCATTCCGACAACTCTTGTTAAATTATTGGAGTTACGTTTGTCTGTCAGTCTGTTGGTCAGTCAATCTGTAGACGTGATTTGTTGGCTATCTTTGTTCAGATTTTGATCAAATTTTACAAGACTGTTAAATTTCAAGCCAGTGAGTAGTTGTGAATATTGTTGGCAGGTCATGATTTGATTGTTTTTAAATGAGTTATATCCCTTTCTTGTATTTTCTCAAATATATTTTGTCCACACTATTTCTTAGCTCCCTATGGTTGGATTTGTATTTTACTTCACAGCATTAATAAGTATCAAGCCTAGTTGGGCATATCCTTGACACATCATGATTTACTTGATTTTAAATGACTTATGGCCCTTTGTTATATTTCTTTTATGTATTTTATCCGCACTTTTTTGTGGCTACAGATGGTCTGATTTTAATTTAAATTCACATCATTGATAAGTACCATGTCTAGTTGAGTTTATCATTGGCACATATGATTACTTGCTTTTTTTGTATGAGTTATGGCCCTTTGTTATTTGCATTGAGTATATTTTGTCCACACTATTTCTTGGCTACAAATGGTCTGATTTTGATTTGACTGGCTTGATTTTATATGAGTTACTGCCCTTTGTTATATTTATTGAAAATATATTTTTGTCCACACTTTTACTTAGTTACTTTTCATTTAACTTCACAACATTTATAAAAACCAAGTCTGCTTGTTCATATTATAGGTATGTCTTGCTTTCTTTAATTTTCATTGAGTTATGCCCTCTTGCCATATTACTTGAATATATTTATCTGCTCTATTTTTCAGCTACTATTGGTCAGATTTTGATATGACTAAATCACAGCATTTATGAGAACCAACACTAGTAGCACATATCCATGGCTTATTTTTGTTTATAATTATTGAGTATGTTTTTGTCATTGATACATATCTAATTGTATCAGAAGTTTACTTGGTTTTGGTGTGTTTTTATTTTTATCCTTCAACTTTATCAAGACTGTCCGACATGGTAACAGTAACTGTGACGAAATGGTAATTCTGGGGGTATTCCTCATATTCAGTGATAGTTTTGTTTAATGATGAATAGTTGTACAGTGGCTAACCCCTGAAAACATCTTAAGGCAATAATTGATTTTTCATGTTTATAATATTCTTAAAGATAGTTTTATATCAAGAAATACATCCCAGCAGGCAACAGGTGTTGTTTGAATGTATACGGATGTATGAACAAACTGTATAGGATATCAAGGCTCAAAGATAAGCAGATGTAGTTTTGTATAATAATTGATTTAGTTTTGTCATAGACTTTAATGTCCTAAACTCAAACGGTCCTGGTGGTTTAGTGATTAGAGTATCTGTCTTGTCAGTGGGAGGTTTTGGCTCTTGTCCTTATGCTAAATTTGTAAAGTGAGAATAAAACTATTATCTGAAGCTGCATGATGTTATAAATTAAGAAAACACAACCTTACTCTAATAATCACAGTAAAGTGAGACTCAATGATTTATGATCTTAACCCTTTCCCTCATATAGACTCATTTTGACGCACTCAATAGGTACCACATAAAACCTGATCTGCAGAAAACCACAGTTAAACCTTACCAAATTTAATTACAAATCCTCATTTCCAGACCACTGAGGAGCAGCGAACAGCATAAAACCTGATCAGCCTGCAAGTTACTCGCAGGCTGATCTGGTTTTATGCTGTTCGCATTGGTCTTTTCATGGTGTCCTCTATGAGGGAAAGGGTTAAGCTGATGTTTTGTATTGAGATAAAATAAGATCTTGCACCAGTATGTTGTGAATATACAATATTAATTATGATCACTGGTGAGTAACAGTATGACCTGCTGGGTGGCATATAAAAATACTTATCCAAACATTACATCATGAATAATGTTTTTTTTATTATTCGTGAATTTATATAATTATATATTAATGAACATGAATACAATGACCTCGATGGGAGTGGGGAGAGTGGGGGGGGGGAGCATATTTGTCGGTCCAACAACTCTTGTCAATAAATAGGTTTAGTTGATTACACCTGTAAAACTACACCTTTTACACCCGATTATTGGGTTAAATGAGGAAGTGCCTCCAAAATCTATTGAATATAGCATACCGCCTGGGGTAGTTGATTGTTATCTTTTACAGTAGTTAGTGTATTAGATCTTAAGGTGCTGACTGTGAAATATGTACATGGAGAAATAGAAAAGGTGGAGTCATCGTGTGGAAAGCTTGTGCACCAGAATTGAATACTGACTTCTGAAACCTTTCAACCTAACTATGTCCACCACAAGAATAGTAAAACAGCAGAAAATGATGGTCGCCAAGATTTTTCCATGAAATACAAAAGTATGTTTAGCTGGTTTTATGATTATAATGCCAAAGGGAGGCTATATGTGAAATCATTGTGATCATTGTGAACTCTCTCTCTCCCCCCCCCCCCCCCCCCCCCCCCCCCCCCAAAAAAAAAAAATCCTTGTTATTTGTTTATTTTTCATTTATAATTATTCGTAACATATTTCCTCATTTGCTACCTTTGTTAACAAAAAATCCACTCTCAGAAATCATTATAAAATATATTTTTAATATGGGGCATCCCCAAATACTGAAAAAAAAGGCCTGATGCATATATCAGAAATATGTGTGAATATCACAGTGATATGGATATATCAATTAAAATATGTGATTATTTCTCAAATATAAATATTTCTGATAGGAATATGTGTTACTAATAAAATATCATGATATGAATATATCAGAAGTATGTATGAATATATAAATGGTATATATTATGTTTTTGAGTATATGATTAATATACAATAACTGTTTATTCACTGCAGTTAGAGAGGTACCAAGTCCAATATATAGGATTAAGAATATTTCACTACTTTTGTAACACTTATCCTTTATAAACTGATGTCTTTTTCATGCATATATATGTTTATTCACATGTTTAAATTGATTACATATATGAAATACTGTCAATTTGATTCACGCCATTGTTTCTTATGTGAGTGTCATATTAACAAAGATCTTAAAAATACTATATCTCTTAGGATAAATAGTTATACATGTATATTGAAAAACACTTTTTATTATTATGGATAACTTAAAAATATTATCATATAATTGTAGAGGTTTACGGAACCTATCAAAAAGAATTGATGTTTTTAATTTCATCAAAGAAAAAAAAGCTGAAATTGTGTGTTTACAAGAAACACATTTTGTTAAAGATATGGAGAAAATTATATATACAGAGTGGGATGGAAAATGTTTTTATAGTCATGGAAAGTCTAATTCTAAAGAGTTGCCATTTTATTTAAAAGGGATCTTGATATGGAAGTGTTAAACATTAGAAAAGACAATGATGGAAGTTTTCTTATTCTTGAACTTGGATTTAATAACACAAAACTTATTCTTATAAATATTTATGCACCAAATATTGATAATCCAGACTTTTTTACAAATATATTTTGTTTGGTTGATTCTTTAGAATCAAATACGAAATGTATTTTATGTGGAGATTTTAACTTAGTTTTGAATCCATCTATTGATTATAAAAATTATAAATATATAAACCACAATGCCAATGCAAGAAAACGATTAGTATCCTTTATTGATGAAAAGCATTTAGTGGATCCATTCAGAGAATTACATGGTGATAAACAAAAATATACTTGGAGGAGGTTAACTCCCTTACAACACGGTCGTCTGGATTTTTTTCTTATTACAAATAACATCCTTAACTTTGTTAGAAATTGTGATATTGATATGTCATACAAATCAGACCACTCAATTGTTTTTCTAGAGCTTTGTTTTTCAAATATTAAACATGGTAAAGGTTTATGGAAATTCAATAACCTTTACTAAATGACATTGAATATCTTAATTGTATTAATAAGAAAATTGACGAAATCATTAACAAGATCTATGATATAAATAATGTTTTGAAAATGGATAAATCTAGCATTCAATTTGTAATAAATGATGAATTGTTTTTAGAGACACTATTAATGGAAATTCGTGGCAAAACCATATCATATTCAAGTTTTAAATCCAACAAGAATAAAAAAGATGAAGAAAGGTTAATAAATGAAAAAATTTAAAAAAAAAAAAGTTAGAGGAAATTTTAGGAAAAAAAAAAACACTAAGTACTTTTGTTCTCTAGAAAAACAATTTAATCTAAGCAAAAATATCCCTTTTTTAGAAATAAATGATGGCTCTTACATATTTGACCAAAACAAAATTTTACAAGCAACCAGCAATTACTACAAAAAATTATATAGTGCACAAGAAACATATGATAATTTTGATCTAGATGATGAACTGTATAATATTGAAATACCAAAATTGAGTGATGAACAATCATTAGAATTAGAAGGGCCTTTAACATATGATGAAATAACCTTTGCTTTAAAGAATATGAAAAATGATAAAAGTCCAGGGTGTGATGGTTTTACTTCAAATTTTTTTAAGGTCTTCTGGGGCAAAATAGGATATTTTGTCTACAGAGCTATAAATTATGCATTCATATCTAATAGGTTTTCTAGGAATATTAAAATGGGATATATTACTTGTATACCAAAAGATAATAAGCCAAAGCAGTTTTTAAAAAACTGGAGGCCAATCACACTTTTAAATGTCATTTACAAGATTGCTTCAAGCGGTATAGCTAATAGACTAAAGAAAGTTCTTGATCTTATCATTTCCAAAGATCAAACTGGTTTTATTAAAGGTCGATATATTGGTGAAAACACTAGATTATTATATGATATAATGAATTATACTGAAACTCATAAGATACCTGGATTACTCATGTTAATAGATTTTGAAAAAGCATTTGATTCAATATCGTTTAAATTTATTGAAAAAACTCTAGATTTATTTAACTTTGGAAACAGCTTCAAGAAATGGATATCATTACTTCTTAAAAACACCGAGGTATGTATACAATTAAATGGTTTTTTATCTGAATTCTTTAAGATCGGTCGCGGCTGTAGACAGGGGGATCCCATATCAGCATATCTTTTTATTCTTTGTGCGGAAATTTTGGCAATAAAAATAAGGAATTCAAAAGATATAAAGGGCATTAAAATCCATGGAGATGAATACAAGTTATCACAATTTGCTGATGATACTTATTTATTACTCGATGTTTCGGAAAATTCGTTAAATCAGACATTGACATTATTACATAGATTTTCAATCATTTCAGGTTTAAGTATGAATTATGATAAGACAAAAATTGTTTGGATTGGTTCTTTAAAATATAGTACTCGTTCTATTAAAACAAAATGGAAACTATCATGGGGAGAAACACAATTCAAATTATTAGGCATAAATTTTGATGTTGACCTTGACAAAATGATAGAACTGAATTATAATAAAAAAATGATTAATATGAAAAAAGTAATATCACACTGGAAAAAAAGAAAGCTAACACCCATGGGAAAAATCACTGTCGTAAAAACTTTTCTATTACCGTTATTAACACACTTATTTATAAGTCTTCCATCCCCAAATAAAAATATTATAAATGAAATTAATAATCTTTTCTATGACTTTGTTTGGGATGGAAAACCTAGAATAAAAAATACTGTTCTTATAAAAAATTATAAAGAAGGTGGACTGAAAATGATTATTTACAGAGCTACATTTATATCTTAAAAAAAATGGTTAAATTATAAAAAAAAAAATAATAAATGTAAGAATTTTTTTTTTATATGAAAAATTCTTTTTGGAAAGATGTAATTGATGCTTATGTATATTATATTGATAAGCTTGATATTAGTAAGATAAGTCAAGTGTTATATATACCATTATTTTATAATCACAACTTTTTAATAAATAAAGATTATATCTTTATGCCTACTTTGTATAATAATGGAATTAGATATATTAAAGATATTTTAGATAGACATGGAAACTTCAAGAATATAGACATTTTAGAAAGAGAAATAGGACAGAAGATTTTTTACAATGAAAATCAGTAACGAGATACATAGATAGAATAAGCATGTCATTTAAGAATATCTCAATTTTTGATTTAAAATAATAAATTGTTATAAAATTTAAAAAAAATATCAATTTAAATTGGGAAAACATTTATGGTGACGTATTTAAATATACTAGAAATACTTACATTCAATGGCTTCAAACAAGAATAGTACATAGAATATTACCAACAAATTCCTTATTATTCAAAATGAAAATTGTTCAAACTAGTTTATGTACCTTTTGTGAAGAAGAATATAAACTTGACATTTTATTTCTTGAATTTAAAAGATATATATTTTTGTGTAGATTAAAAAATATACTACCAACAATTGTAGGATTCAGGGAGATAGTAAAATTAGATTGGGAAATTTATAAAAAATCAAATATCACTGAAACTGAAAAATCAAATTGGAAACTTGTAAAAAGTATTGTTGAAAATTGAAGATTTAATATATATATTTAAAATCAAGATAAGGATTTGTATTTTATTGAATGTGAATTATGAAACTTTTAATGTTAATCACATGTGAAGAACAATTTACTTTTAATTTTTTTCTTTTTTCATTATTATTAATTTTGTTTGTATTTTTCAACCCATAAAAAAAATTAAAGTGCCTATATGGTTGAATTTAATACAAAGTAAAATATAATGTTTATTTTTTTCTCTGTATAATTCTTTTATAATGATTGAAATTTATGTTACATTGTACGGTCAACTGAGGATGGTTCCCCGACCTCTGTTCACCTATTACGGGGAAAATAAATGGGGATACCCATATGGGGCCTCAAAAAAAAAAACAAAAAAAAACATATAAATCAAAAATATGTGTGAACATTGCTATGATATGAATATATCAAGTAGAAATATGTGATTATAAGTCACTAATATAGATATTTCAGATAAAAATATGTGTGAATATTGCTATGATATGAATATATCAAGTAGAAATATGTCAGATAAAATTCACTAATATAGATATTTCAGATAAAAATATGTGTGAATAATATGTGATTATGAATATATCAAGTAGAAATATTCAGATAAAAATATGTGTGAATATTGCTATGATATGAATATATCAAGTAGAAATATGTGATTATAAGTCACTAATATAGATATTTCAGATAAAAATATGTGTGAATATTGCTATGATATGAATATATCAAGTAGAAATATGTGATTATAATGCACTAATATAGATATTTCAGATAAAAATATGTGTGAATATTGCTATGATATGAATATATCAAGTAGAAATATGTGATTATAAGTCACTAATATAGATATTTCAGATAAAAATATGTGTGAATATTGCTATGATATGAATATATCAAGTAGAAATATGTGATTATAAGTCACTAATATAGATATTTCAGATAGAAATATGTGTGAATATTGCTATGATATGAATATATCAAGTAGAAATATGTGATTATAATTCACTAATATAGATATTTCAGATAGAAATATGTGTGAATATTGCTATGATATGAATATATCAAGTAGAAATATGTGATTATAAGTCACTAATATAGATATTTCAGATAGAAATATGTGTGAATATTGCTATGATATGAATATATCCAGGGTTTTCATCAATAAAAAAACAACATATATTTTTGGAAAAAAACAACCAATTTGGCCATGAGTCAAGGGGGATTTTGGACATCCAAAATTTCAAATATTGCCAAAAATAACAGATTTTTATTTTTTTAATTTTTTAATTAAAAAACCCTTTTCAGTAAGATATGTCTGTGAATATATCAGAAATATGTGTAAATATATCAGAAATATGTGTGAATATTATCAGTTAGAAAATATTTGTTTTTGCCAAACCCTTGTTTGAACATGCACTTTAATGATTGAAATTAAATGTATTAGGTCCAGTTTTAGTTCCTCAAATTTCATTCCTTAATATCTGGTTAATATGCAAATACAAATATTCATAATGTATATTACGGTGTTTAGTGTATCATATATTCCAGTAAATTGTTTTAGCAGTAGCAAGGGATGAAACATGAGTTTGACCAGATGTTGTAAATAAAAAATTACTTTCAGCCACTTGAAATGTGATTTTGGACAGATACTGTATGTGAATGACACAAAGAACAAACAAGGGAGGGAATCAAGATACCTAACTGACATGATTATGTCCCTTTATTCCAGGTGCATGGTATCATACGAAGGTCCAGTTCCTTTAACACAGGGAGGATAGAGCATCTGTATGCTGACAAAGTGACCCACAGTGGGGGATGTGAGTAGCATTGCTGATGGGAGTGGGGCATACAGTACACCTCTCCAGTTTCCAGTAAAAATAAAACCTTAACCCTTTCCCTCATATAGACTCAATTTGACGCACTCAGTAGGTACCACATAAAGCCTGATCTGCAGAAAACCACAATTAAACCTTACCAAATTTAATTACAAAATCCTCATTTCCAGACCACTGAGGAGCAGCAAACAGCATAAAACCTGATCAGCCTACGAGTTACTCGCAGGCTGATCTGGTATTTTGCTGTTCGCATAAGTCTTTTCATGGTTTCCTCTATGAGGGAAAGGGTTAAAAATAATTTTGACACATTGCTAAACAGAGCAAACCTAGCTCCTTTTTATACCCCCACAAATGAAATTTGGGGGGGTATATAGGAGTCACCCTGTCGGTTGGTCGGTCCGTCCGTCGATCTGTCGGTCGGTCCGGCGGTTGGTCTACAAATATTTGTCCGGAGCATTTCTCCAAAACTACTGTACCTATGTTGATCAAACTTCATATGTAGATTGATCTTGATGAGAGGAAGTGCAGTGCACAAGAACCATAACTCTGCATGTATTTTGAAAGGAGTTATTGCCCTTTGTCATTTTTTCTTTTGATTTTGTCCGGAGCATTTCTCCAAAACTAATGTACCTATGTTGATGAAACTTCATAGGTAGATAGATCTTGATGAGAGGAAGTGCAGTGCATAAGAACCATAACTCTACATGTTTTTTAAAGGAGTTATTCCCCTTTGTTAATTTTTGTCTTTTGATTTTGTCCGGAGCATTTCTCCAAAACTACTGTACTAGTTGATGAAACTTCATAGTAGATGACTTGATGAGAGGAAGTGGCAAAGAACCATAACTCTGCATGTTTTTGAAAGGAGTTATTGCCCTTTGTCATTTTTAATCTTTTGATTTTGTCCGGAGCATAACTCCAATACTAAAGTAGCTAGGTTGATGAAACTTCATATGTAGATTGATCTTGATGAGAGGAAGTGCAGTGCACAAGAACCATAACTCTGCATGTATTTTGAAAGGAGTTATTGCCCTTTGTCATTTTTAATCTTTTGATTTTGTCCGGAGCATAACTCCAATACTAAAGTAGCTAGGTTGATGAAACTTCATATGTAGATTGATCTTGATGAGAGGAAGTGCAGTGCCTAAGAACCATAACTCTGCATGTATTTTGAAAGGAGGTATTGCCCTTTGTCATTTTCTTTTGATTTTGTCCGGAGCATTTCTCCAAAACTACTGTACTTATGTTGATCAAACTTCATATGTAGATAGACCTTCATGAGAGGAAGTGCAGTGCCTAAGAACCATAACTCTGCATGTATTTTGAAAGGAGGTATTGCCCTTTGTCATTTTTAATCTTTTGATTTTGTCCGGACCATAACTCCAATACTAAAGTAGCTAGGTTGATGAAACTTCATATGTAGATTGATCTTGATGAGAGGAAGTGCAGTGCACAAGAACCATAACTCTGCATGTATTTTGAAAGGAGTTATTGCCCTTTGTCATTTTTAATCTTTTGATCGGAGCATAACTCCAATACTAAAGTAGCTAGGTTGATGAAACTTCATATGTAGATTGATCTTGATGAGAGGAAGTGCAGTGCATAAGAAAACCACAATGTAAATTCTTAAAGACAGGTTTTTGCAAACAATAAATATGGATGTGAACCATAATTAGACTGCATTTTTATTCTCCTTAGCTACAGATCTTGGGGCAAATTGTTTTCTTCTGTGTGTCTGTATGTGTGTCTCTCTGTCTATCTGTCTGTCTGTCAAAACTTTTTAGCATTGTCCAAAACTTTTGAACCATTGCTCACACTAACTTTAAACCTTACATACATGTAGTCTTTCACTCACGCAAACTTTTGAAACTGTATTCCTACACATGACAGACTTCCGGTGTGGGTATTGATCACCTTTAGTGATAATATTTTTTTTTGGTATGCTTATAAGCCCAAATCCTATTTGTGAACATTCGTTTTATGTGTCATGTGAATACATCCTGTGTCAAAGATGGGGGTGGGGGTATGAATCACCTTCAGTGATAGTTCTAGTTTGATTTATAACACTTGATTTTCCCAATGAGAAAGCCACAGGTAGAAAAAAAAATCCAAAAAAATCACTGATCTGTAAACACTGGGAAGATGCAGTGGTAGGGGATAAGTTATCAGATCACTGAATATTTTATTGCACTTCTATGTCTACAATATGTGGGTTGCTAGCCCACATCTTAGAGCAATTACATTGGTCGGCCTTCTTAGGAAGTGTATCTGTATGTGACTTAAAGAGCATGTTGGAAAAATATTGAAGTTCAAATAATAAGAATACAAAAATATGACATAATTTTATATTTAATGTAAAAAATTAGAACATGTTTTATAAATTTTGTCTGCAACTGACAAAGGTGTTTTTTTCCAGCTATGCACCTCCATTATGGAGACCTGACGGACAGCACGTGTCTGGTGAAGATCATCAGCCAGGTACGACCAACGGAAATCTACAATCTAGGCGCCCAGAGTCATGTCAAGGTAAGGGGAATCACTCACTTTTAGCCCACCATGCTCAAGGTGAGCTTTTCAGATCTGTTGTGCATCATCTGTTGTCAACAGTTTGCTTTCTCCACTGAGACCACTGGGTAAAAATTGATGAAACTTGACATGATGCATGATATAAAAACATTGCAAATATTCAAATTACATTTTTAGCTCGACTATTCGTAGAATATGAGAGCTATTGTAGTCACCCTGGCGTCGGCGTCGGCGTCGGCGTTGGCGTTGCAGCTTTTGGTTAAAGTTTTGCGTGCAAGTTACTATCAACCTTATATCTCAATAACCATTTATGGTATTGACTTGAAAGTTTATAAATATGTTCAGGGGCATCAGACAACCAAGGTAGATAACTCTTGACTGAATTTAATATGAATTATGGCCCCTTTTTAACTTAGAAATTTTGGTTAAAGTTTTGCATGCAATTTGCGTGCAAGCTACTATCTAGTTTGTATCTCAATAACCATTCATGGTATTGACTTGAAAGTTTATGAATATGTTTAGGGGCATCATACAACTAAGGTAAATAATCTTGGAATTAAAGGTAAAATATCCAGGTATGGGATTGATTTGAAACTTCTTTAATATGTTTAGGGGTATCATACTTTCATGGTAGACAACTTTTGATGGAATATATTACAAGTTATGGCCCTTTTTAACTTAGAAATTTTGGTTAAAGTTTTGCATGCAAGTTACTTTCATGCTTATATCTCAGTATCCAGGCATAGGATTGATTTGAAATATCTTAAATATGTTTAGGAGTATCATACTATCAAGGTAGATAACTTTTTATGGAATATATTACAAGTTATGGCCCCTTTTTTAACTTAGAAAGTTTGGTTTAAGTTTTGCATGCAAGGTACTTTCATGCTTATATCTCAGAGTCCAGGCATGGAATTGATTTGAAACATCTTTAATATGTTTAGGGGTATCATACTATAAAGGAAGATAACACTTGATGGAATAAATTAAAAATTCTGACCCCCTTTTTACTTAGAATTTTGGTTAAATTTTTGCATTCAAGCTACTATCCAGCTTATATCTCAGAAATTGCTTGTGAAATTGACTAGAAAGTTAAGGTGTGTCTTCAAGGGCATCAGGAAACAGGAGGATAACTTTTGGACTGATGCAAATTATGGCCCTTTTCTAACTTGGATTTTTGGTTTAAGTTTTGCATGCACAGTGTTATTGTGCTTATGTCTCAGTAACTAGGCATGGGATTGATTTTAGACATCATAAATATATTAAGGGGTATCAGACTATCAAGGTATATCATTTTTTACTATTACTATGAAGGGCAAGAATTTAAATAGATTTCATTTGATTTACCAACAAGCATTTTGAATAGTCGAGCGTGCTGTCCTCTGACAGCTCTTGTTATTTTTCATGCCAATAGATTATGTAATTTCATCATCCTAGGATCATTTCGGTTATCTATGATAATCAGATATATACATTTCTCTTAAATCATCATATAAACATTATAATCAGGATATTCGTCCTACTGGAAGGAATAACAGTATGAACATGTGTGTCTAGATATGTTGTTGACTGGTCTCTGGAAGTAGGCAAAACAGCTCCTGAAATTTGCCATAAATTTTTTAATTTTTAGCTCACCGTGCTTAAGGTGAGCTATTAGGATCATCTGTCATCGTGCATCGTGTGTCGTCAACAATATGCTTTATACAACATCTCCTCTGAAACTGCTCGGTAGAAATTGATGAAATTTGGCATGGATCAGCCTTGGGTTAACCTCCACAAAAGTTGCTAAAATAAACTTGATCGATGTAGAACTCTAGTTGCTATGGCAACCAATTGGATTTTACTTTAAAATCCTCAAAAATCTGAAACCGATGGTCAGAATTTTATTTCCTTCGGCACAAATGGTCACCTTATAGTCATCTATGGTACCATGATTGCTAAAATGAAGTTAGTCCCTTGAAAAATAAGGCTCCCACACGTTGGCAAGTTTCCTTATATACTCTATAAGAAATTCAAAAAATTAACTTCTCAGAAACCAATGGTCAGAATTTAATATCATTTGGCACAAATGGTCACTTCATAGTCATCTACCATAATTGCTAAAATTAAGTTGATCGCTTATAAAATTAGGCCCTCGTGAGGTTGGCTAGTTTCCTTATGTATTCTATATAAAAATTTCAATAATCATCTTCTCTGAAATCAATCGTCAGAATTTTATTTCATTAGGCACAAACGGTCACCTGATTTTTCTCTACAATATTTACTAAAACAAAGTTGATCCCTCGAAAAATGAGGCCCCACAGTGTTGGTTTTAGTTTCCTAAGGGAGATGAGCAATTTTCTATTTTAATACTCTAAATATAGAGTATTAATTAACTCCCTTCATTAAATTCATTTTTGTATAGTTGTCATATATATATATATAAATATCATGGGATTTGTTTCAAATTGTTGGATTTAATTAATATAGCAAAATCAGCAGTGTTTAGATTTTTTGTTTACTTTAAACCATGTCAGAAGATCTCTGTTAAGATTATGTACATGGATAAAAGATACTATCAATTAAATTTATAGACTTCTCTTTCGAGTTAAGATGTGCTTTGCTATATTTTGAAGTAATAGCCCATTGTTCTATACTGTCATTATAGGGGGTCACGTGATTTAACATAGGCTAATATAGGAAAAACTTGAAAAATCTTTTTCTCAGAAACCACAAGACCTGGAGCTTAGATATTTGGTGTGCAGCATTGTCTAGTAGATCACTACCAAGTTTGTTCAAATCATGGCCCTGGGGTCAAAATTGGCCCCGCCCCAGGGGTCACCTGATTTTACATAGGCTAATATAGAAAATACTTGAAAAAATCTTCTTCTCAGAAACCACAAGGCCTGGAGTTTAGATATTTGGTATGTAGCATGATCTTATGACTCTCTACCAAGATTGTTCAAATTATGACCCTGGGGTCAAAACTGGCCCCGCCCCAGGGGTCACTTGATTTAACATAGGCTACTATAGGAAAAAACCTTGAAAAATCTTCTTCTCAGAAACCACAAGGCATAGAGTTAAGATATTTGGTGTGTAGCATTGTCTGGTGGATCTCTACCAAGTTTGTTCAAATCATGACCCTGGGGTCAAAATTGGCCCCGCCCCAGGGGTCACTTGATTTAACATATGCTAATATAGGAAAAACTTGAAAAATCTTCTTCTCAGAAACCACAGGCCCGGGGTTAGATATTTGGTGTGCAGCACTGTCTAGTAGATCACCACCAAATTTGTTCAAATCATGGCCCTGGGGTCAAATTTGGCCCTGCCCCAGGGGTCACTTGATTTAACATAAGCTAATATAGGAAAAACTTGAAAAAATCTTCTTCTCAGAAACCACAAGGCCTGGAGTTTAGATATTTGGTATGTAGCATGATCTTATGACTCTCTACCAAGATTGTTCAAATTATGACCCTGGGGTCAAAATTGGCCCCACCCCAGGGGTCACTTGATTTAACATAGGCTAATATAGGAAAAACTTGAAAAATCTTCTTCTCAGAAACCACAAGGCCTAGGGTTTAGATATTTGGTGTGCAGCATTGTCTAGTAGATCACTACCAAGTTTGTTCAAATCATGCCCCTGGGGTCAAATTTGGCCCCGCCCCAGGGGTCACCTGATTTTACATAGGCTAATATAGAAATAACTTGAAAATTCTTCTTTTTAGGAAACTAGAAAACACATGGCCTGGCATTTAGATATTTGGTGAAAATATTGGCCCCTCCCCAGGGATCACTTGATTTTACATAGACTTATTTTGGAAAAAAATCTAGAAAAATTTCTTCTCAAAAACCACAAGGTCTGGAGTTTAGATATTTGGTATGTAACATGGGCTAATAGACCTCTACCCAGTTTGTTCAAATCATGACCCTGGGGTCAAAATTGGCTCTGCCCCAGGGGTCACTTGATTTTACATAGCCTAATGATATCAGGTGAGCGACCGGGCCGGCCCAGTTGATGTACTCTGGTGAGCATTCTAGGGCCATGATGGCCCTCTTGTTTCAGAATTTTCAGCATCATTGTTTACCTTATAATTTCCTGTTTTCTAATAATATTTTTCATAGCTGTATTTATTGGTGCATAATGAAATGAGTCTTGAGTTTGAGGTTTAAAGTCTGTGAAATAAGGGAGTGTACCTGTTAGAGCATTTATATCTCAACACAATCTCAAGTGATCATAGTGTAAGTGGTTTGCTGTGAGAACATTCTCCAGGCGATCAAATCACGACTCTTTTCTGTTTTCATTAAACTGATAATTATTAAAATAATAACAAAATTATTTTTTAAAAATTTACCATCCCAAATGTCTTGTTTACTATTATATATCATATTTACATAGGACATTACATGAATGATCAGAATTAGACTCATCTCTAAAATCTTCAATATTCCAAGAGAGAATCACAATATTTCACAGTGGGTATATCCTACCACCTACAGCTGCCGATTTTTCTCATCACTCCAAATGACAGTCATATTACAAGCTGCTGCTTTTTTGTCATGGTCACATCTGCATAGTTTGATTGAGATTCTTGCTTAATAACATGTATGTCATGGTTGAAATGCTTGCTTAATAACTTGTATATCATGTCTTTGCTGCCTAAGCATAGAGTCCTTCCATTAAGTAATTAAAGGTCTGGCTACTATTCTTGTAACCCTTGTTCAGTAAGTTGTTTTGGCTTATTTCTGAATCCCTCCCTTTCCAAAATATCATGATTAAATTTTATTTTTTTTGTCCGTCGTCCACAATTATTTCAAATGACATCTCCTCCCAAACCACTGGGCCAAATTTGATGAAAATTGCCTGTGATGTTCCTTGCATGAAGCTCTACCAAAGTTGTTCAAATGGTTCCGGTCCATTGCATATCTGGGTCTCAGGAGCTAAAAATAGATTTTTAAAGTGAAATCTTCTCCGAAACCGCAAGGCCAAGAGCTTAGATATATGATGTGTGGCATTGTCTTATGGATCATTCATTACCAAGTTTGTTCAAATCATGACCAAGGGGTCAAAATTAACCCTGCCCCAGGGGTAACTTGATTTTTCATAGACTTGTATAAGAAAAACTAGAAAAATATTGTCAGAAACCACAAAGCCTAGAATATTCTTATCAGAAACCACAAGGTGAGTAACATGGCCTAGTGAACATCTATCAATTTTGATCAAATCATGGTCCTGGTGTCATAATTGGCTCCGTCCTAGGGATCACTTGATTTTATATAGACTCATTAGAGCAATGACCTTCAAAGCAGGTACAGTTTTTATGTTGAATTTAGATGATCTTGCTGTACTTCTGCATAGGTTATGTTTTCACTATGACTCATAATACAATAATTGGCATTGAAGGCAATGTTTCTCAGGTGAGTGATTCAGGGCCATTATGGCCCTCTTGTTGAAATTATCAATGATCAGTCTAGGCTTATCAGTCATCCTTCCAACAGAAGTTGAAATTTTATTTAGTTGAACCTGTATTAGTGGCCACCTGAATTAAGCGGTCAACATGTATTAAGTGGTCAGTTTTGATATAACCAACTAGCATTTTGTTACATGTTTAACCTTCATTTAGTGACCACCTCTGTTAAGCGGTCACTTTATCTTGTTCTCTTGACTGACCGCTTATGACAGGTTTGACTGTATTGTGTTGTTTTCCAGGTGTCCTTCGAGCTGGCCGAGTATACTGCCAATGTTGATGCCCTGGGAACACTGCGTCTTTTGGATGCCATCAGGACATGCGGTCTGACAGATCAAGTCAAGTTTTACCAGGCTTCTACCAGTGAAATGTTTGGCAAGGTCCAGGAAATACCACAGAAGGAGACCACCCCTTTCTACCCTAGGTCTCCATATGGTGAGACAGCTATGCTTGTTATACCCCCCGCACAACAAAGTTGTAAGGGGGGTATACTGGATTCAGCTTATCTGTCTGGCCGTCTGGCTGTCTGTCGTTTTTTTTTGTCTGGGCTGTTACTCAAAAAGTATAAAAGGCATCAAGATGAAACTTCATATGTGGATAGATCTCATTGAGGGGGAGTGCATTGACCAAGAACCATAACTCTGTCTTGTAATTTTGGAGTTATTGCCCTTTGTAAATTTTTATACTTAATTTTTGTCCGGGCCATAACTCAAAAAGTATAAAAGATATCAAGATGAAACTTCATATGTGGATAGATCTCATTGAGGGGCGTGCAGTGACCAAGAACCATAACTCTCTGTTGTGTAATTTTGGAGTTATTGTCCTTTGTAAATTTCATACTTCATTTTTGTCCGGGCCGTAACTCAAAAAGTATAAAAGATATCAAGATGAAACTTCATATGTGGAAAGATCTCATTGAGGGGGCGTGCAGTGACCATGAACCATAACTCTCTGTTGCGTAATTTTGGAGTTTTTGCCCTTTGTAAAGTTTCATACTTAATTTTAGTCCGGGCCGTAACTCAAAAAGTATAAAAGGCATCAAGATGAAACTTCATATGTGGAAAGATCTCATTGAGGGGGCGTGCAGTGACCATGAACCATAACTCTTTGTTGCGTAATTTTGGAGTTTTTGCCCTTTGAAAATTTTCATACTTAATTTTTGTCTGGGCCGTAACCCAAAAAGTATAAAAGGCATCAAGATGAAACTTGAAACAAGAACTGTAAACTTCATTCCTGTGACAAAGCGACATGCGGGGGGTATTTGTGCCATTACAATGGCAGTTCTAGTTTTTAGACACTATGCACCCCCTCCATCTGTTGTCAGTGATTTTTTTACGATAAAATGTATATCTATATCTGAAAGTCATTTCGTAACTGAAAACTCAAACTCATTTTGTAGTAATTACCGTATACACGGTCAGATTAGGCGCAGCTACGTATAAGGCGCATCCTAACTTTCAGGGTAACTTATTTGAAAAAAAAAAATCACTTATCGTATCGTATTCGGCGAAATCTTGTTTTGAAATTTGCGCCGTCGTACATTTTGACAGACCGAAAGCTATCCGTACGTCACCGGGCTAATCATACGGTGAACCGTTTTATTTACACATGGCATAATATTAGCGTTAGACCGTTACATTAACGACGGGTAGGATAAAGGTGACACATTTTCATAACATGACATTACTCAACCGTGTCCCCACATTCTAACACTGGGGACCATTGTCACCTGTCAAAATTCTCCCAACTAACAAACATTACGTAACAATTGCCACCTGTCAAGTTTCTCCTATACATCATGAGGTCCCGTAAAATAAACTTATTTGTTTATATTGAAAATGGCTTCCATCAAGTTGTTTCAGTTTCTCACGATCATTTTATCATGAAATATACCTGTAGGATAACTAATAAGAACAAAAGCAATAATCTGGTATTGTTTATCATGGTTTCGGATAGACTTTGTGTCATATTATCGTATTCATTGGCTTTCAGTATATCCATTTTCTGAGATCGTATACCGGTAATTTTCACTTCTCGGTGATTGAAAAAAGAAACCTGAAAAGCTGTATATCATCACATAAGGCGCACCCCCTCTATAAACTTGAATTATCTGGAAAAAAGGTGCGCCTAATCTGCCGGTGTATACGGTATAGACAAATGTTGGATAAAGGTTCCTGCACACTGGGTAATGGTGCATATATGAAAATAATAAACCAAAAGCCAGTGTAATCAAAAGGCTTCCCCTGATATATCTAATATGTAAACTGATGAGTTCTCTTTAGTGTTCTTTTTAGAGATGTCAGAAATACTATTTAGGAAGTGACTCTCACATGTAAAATTAAAGACATTTCTCAGGTACTGTATTGTTTCTTTGCTTGGGTTTAATGACTCCTACCAGCAGGATTGCAGTCATATAGAGACTTATTCTAGATGAGACAGATAGAGATCTGCCCATTGCAATGGTATGCTGTAGACAAGTGGCATGACATGGTCACACCACAACCAGTATTATCCTGAAAAAGGGCAAACCTATCCAAGAACTATATGTGCAAAGGAGATATACCAGTATCACTTTTATCAACTTTGTGTTGTTAAGACTTGGGATTAGACCCTCGACCTCCTGGTTAGGGGCATGTGCTAACCACTTTGCCTATTTCAACAGCGCCATATGCTACATTTCAGTGTGCATCAATAAAATTGTTGAAACTCAAAATATAAAATAAAGATGTGTGTTTGTCATAAAAATGTATGTGTGAGTGGTAAATGGGCAGTGCCTTATAAACTTATGACTTTATACAGGTGTTGCCAAGGTGTACGCCTACTGGATTGTGGTGAACTACAGGGAGGCCTACAACATGTTTGCCTGCAATGGGATCCTGTTCAACCATGAGAGTCCCAGACGAGGTATGTTCCATTGACTTTACAGTTTACACACTTTGTTCTGACCTGTGTTTATTGAAGCCTTGTTCTATACAGAGTGACATGGGGGCTATATTGAAACCATGTGCATCCGTCACATTCTTTCCCCGTTTTTACAAAAGGTCATTCTATGGAGATGCTTATCTGGAAAAACACTGAAAATTTGCACACAATTAACACTTTCCCTCATAGAGGAAACCATGAAAAGACCTATGCGAACAGCATAAAACCAGATCAGCCTGCGAGTAACTCGCAGGCTGATCAGGTTTTATGCTGTTCGCTGCTCCTCAGTGGTCTGGAAATGAGGACTTTATAATTAAATTTGGTAAGGTTTAACTGTGGTTTTCTGCAGATCAGGCTTTATGTGGTACCTATTGAGTGCGTCAAAATGAGTCTATATGAGGGAAAGGGTTAATTAATGGATTAGATATATAAATTGAAGAAAAAAAATCAAAGTTCAAGAGCTTGGTGTATAAATATGGTAACTACATATAAATAAAGATGCAGTTACAATAGTTTTGCTTCAAGTTAGTCCTTGAGTCTTTTTCATTGGCGAAAGCTCCATATCCTGTGAAAGTGAGGGGCCATTAACTGCAGGAGCTTCAAGACATTTTCAGAGAAGCTGCCTATAAACGGCTTCTGATAAAGAAGGGGGAAAAAAAGAATAGGCTGTGATCTAAAAGCCACATGACAATTAAAACAAAATCTCAAATTAGGACATGTAATTAAGATCAGTCTGAATATCAGTTTTTGTATGTCATCATGATGCATGTTTAAAAAAAATATTTACAGAATGTGTAAAAAGTTAGCTTATTTAATGGCACAAAAAGATCAAATTGTGAAATAATGTGGTTTGCTTCTTATTCTATACAGATCTGACAAATTGATATCCAATGTATATCAAGATGAATTTTTGTATGGCCCTTCCTTTTGGCAGCATAATATCTGTACAGATTCTTATCTACACTTAGTCTTTAAAAGGGCAGCACAACCCTAAGGACAAGTGTTCTAAAATAAGTTTAATTGGTCCAGGGTCTTTCAAATAGTACTATTTGAAAGACACTGATTGGTCATAAAATGATGTTATTTTACTTCTTTTCAAATTAAACAAAAAATGACTTGGTAATATGCTAAAAAAGAACATTTAGTATGAGCTGCCATTTTCTTATCACATGACCATTATCTAAGACAGTATCATGTCACATTGTTATTGCCAGCAGGTAAAAGCCGGTGAAGTGATGTTAGCCAACTTTGTCTTAAAGAAAAAGTGAATGCTACTCTTTTATTTGTATCTCTTTGATGGAACTTTATTTGTAAGCATTATGAAACATGGTCAGCAAGTTTCAGGCACAAGTTTCTCACAGGCTGATCAGGTGATATACTGGTTTTTACTCCGCAGTACCTTAGAGGTGAAGTGGGAACACTGAAATATGGGAATGACACTGAGTAAAGTGGAGTTGGGCACACTGAAAGTGATGGGAAACTGTTGTAAAGTGTAGTGGGAAACACTGTAATGTGGATACACTGTAAAGTGGGATGGGAACACTGTAATGTGGATACACTGTAAAGTGGGATGGGAACACTGTAATGTGGATACACTGTAAAGTGGGATGGGAACACTGTAAAGTGTGTGAAAACTGTAATGAGGATACACTGTAAAGTGGGATGGGAACAGCTGTAATGTGGATACACTGTAAAGTGTGAATATTGGAGGGAACACTGTAAAATTAGGAAGCACTGTAAATCCTGTTCAGGATGAAAATTATTGAGCCTGATGTGGTTTTCTCTCTGTAGATTACCATAGTGTAAAATGTAAAATATGAAAAGCGGGGGGGATAAACATTGTTAATGTGATAATGTGTTTGAATAATTGGATAATGTAATAAGGAGAAAATTGTTATGATGAAATTTAGTGAGACTCGTGCGGAAGTCACCGCGGTGAGATTACCTAGTGCAGAAATAGTTGGGAAAACTGGACAAGAGAGACTGGGGACATGCCAAGGACTATGTCGAGGTCAGTCATATGTTGTTTGGAATGTTTAATCATGCTTTATCGGTCTGAATACATATCTGGCTATTTATTTCAGATGAACTCTCATTGTGTTAGGTCAAGCTTGCTTACCATGGCCTACAAGAAACTTAAGCAACTTAGTTTAAACTTATTTTTTTTCATTCTGAGTTTATGACTGATTCTAATTTTTTTATAGTTCTTTAGTTGGACCAGTACTTTGTGCCTGTGGAGGTCATGAAATAATCTTGTCATCCAATGTGTATAGAAAGCATAACATTCATATCCATAGTTTTGTTGCTTCACTGTACCATGGCACCATATACTGAAACTTTTATAAAATCAGTCAGTCTGTATACATTATGATTATGTGTGACTGAGGCATACAGTTAGGTCTAGATCACTTCAGGTACATCAGTCTGATCAATCATAAGTAACAAGTGAATTGATTTCCATGACATGAGGTAGCATGCATATAGTGTATATACATGTTTACAGTAAACTCAACATACAACAAATCCAGATTTATCAAACTCCTTGATTTTCCTTTCTCTTCTACATGTATATTTTCTGTACACCTGTGTATCAAACAACAGGTGTATCAGACAGGCTCATCACGTCCTGTAGAGACTTATATAAGCGGAGTTTACAATAGCTGTTTGTGGACACTTAATTAATGGCAGAGTTACATTATCTGAGTTAACTGTTTGAGAAAGTGTTCCTCAGTATTTAAATAAAGTTTTAAATCCTGTGTCTAGTATTCCCTGTTGATTTTGCACACAGTATGACATACATTCAAGTGACCTTGGTCTTATTTTGAAAAAAAAAAAGCATGTTAATCATAACGGCTTCTTCATTCTTCATTGTTACTTAGAATTAGCAATTCTTCTCATTCTTGAAATGATTAATTCAGTATGCCACAAAAAAAATAGGAAGATAACTCTTGCTAAGATATTTGCAAAATTAATACTTTTAAGTTATATCCCTTGGTATGTAAAGGGCATATTTAGTACAGTGGAGACACCCAGCAAACTGGGAAAATATCTGGATTAGAGAGAGGTCATGGTAAACTTTACTGATTTCACTGTTGTAGAATTCATTTTATGTATATAAGCATAAAACATGCTTTGGAAAATCTATACTATATTTCTATACAAATGTACATAATTATGCGAAGACAGCTATTGCAAGGTTTTCCCTTGATATTTTCAAATGGGAGACAAAGGACTCCTTGATATATAGACAAAGAGACAAATGTTAATTATTTGGGGATCATTTATGCAATTTGAGGGTTGACAAGGGCAAGATGGTACCCAGGGAAATCCTACTGTTGCGTGATTTATCTGATGTAAGCAATATACCAAACAGTTACTTAATTATTTTATTTTGTAATTGACTTTGTGATTTCAAGACAGCGAAACTGTTTCATCTCCTTCTATTTCTTTATGCTATCGGAATAGTTTTGCGGTCACCCCTTGATTTATACATGCCTATAATAAGTTACTCAAATAATCCAAAGAATATATAGCATGCATCTTGAATATATGTACGATGAAATATATTAACCCTTTCCCTCATAGAGGACACCATGAAAAGACCTATGCGAACAGCATAAAACCAGATCAGCCTGCGAGTAACTCGCAGGCTGATCAGGTTCTATGCTGTTCGCTGCTCCTCAGTGGTCTGGTAATGAGGATTTTACAATTAAATTTGGTAAGGTTTAACTGTGGTTTTCTGCAGATCAGGCTTTATGTGGTACCTATTGAGTGCATCAAAATGAGTCTATATGAGGGAAAGGGTTAACACAGCTTATCATGGAAATAGTCTTAAATTGAGGTAACCCTTTCTTTGCAGTTTGGTTAAAACTTTATGTGCAAGCTACTTTTAAGCTTATATTTCAGTATTCATTTATGGGATTAACTTTCAAGTTTATGAGTGTGTTTGGGGTTTCAGACAATCAAGCACAAAACTCTTGCCTGTTTTTATGACAAATTATGCCCCCTTTTTGACTGAAGACTTTGTTTAAGTTTTGCATGCAAGAGAATTTTAGGTGAATGTTTTGCAAGAAAGCTAATAACATCCATATATTTTCAAAACAACTTGATTTTAAGAAAATAACCCAACTAAAAAAAGATGTAAAATGATCTTAAACTCCTTTCAATGACCTTTTCTTACAGACAAATGAGTAACAATATTATGAATAAATAATAACCAAATAAAAAAACAAAGAAATTTAAAAGAAAAATGAATTTTAGTATCTTAAAGAGTTAACTAATGGAGTTCTCAAAAGTATGTAAAGTTCCACTATTTAAAATGCAGCATCATGCATTCATAATGGTGTGGTTTAATATTGAGACATGCAAAAGTAAATATGCATAATTATACTTGCCTAACTTTCTGAGCTAATGCAATCATACAAACTTTAAAACTGAAACACTTTTGAACACTAAAATAAATAATGAAATTACTCATTGGCATTAATATTGAAGTTTATATTTTTAAGTAGCCACTTCCTTGTAACCATGGTAAATTATCTTATAGTTGATGTGTTTTGATTCGTTGTTATTTCAGGCCATGTGGTTGATGCTACAGAAAGAAGACCCAGAGGATTTCGTGATCTCGATGAATGAATGTCACAGTGTACGAGAATTTGTCTTAGCTGCCTTCAAAAGAGTTGATATTGATATTGAGTGAGTCATTGTTTAACATTTCTCTGGATTTTTTTCCATTTCCTTTTAAGGTTGCTAAAGCACAGCATGCTCAAGGTTAGCTATTCTGATCATCTTATTTTAAAGATATTCTCCTCTGAAGCAAATGGTCAGAATTTTTCACTTGGCACACATGGTCACCTCATGAGACTCTACCATAATTTCTAAAATGAAGTTGATTCCTTGTAAAATTTGGCCCCTAGGGGTTGGCAAGTTTTCTATATACTCTTTATAAATTTTCCAAATTTCCAAGTCAGAATTTCATTTCATATGGTACAATTGATCACCTCATAGCCCTCTACTATAATTACTATGATAAAGTTGATCCCTCTTAAAATGAGGCCCCTTACTGAGGGGGCTTATTTCCTTATAAACTCTATACAAAAAAAGGGGGCCTCTGTGGCTGAGAGGTTAAGTCGCTGACTTTAACACTCACTCAGCCCCTCACTGCGTGTGTTCAAGTCCCAGCAGGGTCATTCAGATTTTCATGTGAGGAAGCTTTCCAGCTGACTAGCAGTAGGTCAGTGGTTCTACCTGGATGCCTCAGTGCATTTGGGGTCTTCCTCCACCTGTAATTAGCTGGACGTCTCTATATGACTGAAATACTGTAGCAGCGACAATAAACTCAATCGATCAGTCAATTAATCTATACAAAAAAAAAAAAAAGTCTTATCTATAAAACCATTGGACAGACTTAAATATCATTGTTTTGAAGTGAAGTTGATCCTGTAAAAATAGGCCTTCTGGGGACCGACTATTTTGCTTATATTATCTGTGTAGAAACTTGAGACTACTTTGTATCTGAAATTTGAATCTGGTTGATGCTGAAGGTAACCAGGTTAATTAACCTTTTCCCTCATAGAGGACACCATGAAAAGACCTATGCGAACAGTATAAACCAGATCAGCCTGCAAGTAACTCGCAGGCTGATCAGGTTTTATGCTGTTCGCTGCTCCTCAGTAGTCTGAAAATGGGGATTTTGTTATTAAATTTGGTAAGGTTAACTGTGGTTTTCTGCAGATCAGGCTTTATGTGCTACCTACTGAGTGCTTCAAAATGAGTCTATATGAGGGAAAGGGTTAAAGTGACCAGAATAGTTTAAATTAGGCTTAAGGTACTCTGGTGAGCATTCTAGGGCCAGCATGCCCACTTGTTTATGTTAAACTTGAGTATATTGATTAGCCTTGCTCTGTTCACCATCTGTCACAAAATTTGTGCTGCACATGTTTTTGGACTTTACAAACCAGATTCATAAAACTAAGGAATATATAATGAACCAGGGTTTTGTTTTAAAATTCATTGAATCATGACACTTTTTCCCCTTACTTTGTGAATACCTAGCTTTGACCACTTTCCTTGTTTCATTTTCTTTTTTTTTTTGTCTTTTTCTTTTGAAAAAGGAGTGTAGCTAATTTGCATTGTCATTACCAAGGTAAGGTAAATGACATTTCATACTGTATCATTTTCTTAAAGAATTCAGAATCATGCTTCAGAATACCAACAATTTATGTATTTTTCATGAATGGTACTGAAATAAGTGCACACCAGATGTGCTGCACAAGCAATTTAGAGATGTGTGCAATTCAAACCATTTGAACCAATGTAGGTTTTAATCACACTTAGATGGATATAAGTATGAATCCCCAATGATCTTGAAGCTATATTGTAACATTAATTCCAGGTGGGAAGGTGAGGGAGTGAACGAGATTGGAAAAAATAAGGCCACAGGTGAAACACTAGTCAGAGTCAATCCAAAATTCTACAGGCCAACAGAAGTGGTGAGTTTTCAGACAGATGGTTTCATCTTCTGCATTATACCCACAAAGTGAAGTGTGAGCATACAGGAACACACGCCTCTGTCACATCAGCATGTAAAGTTATGTAACTTGCGGAAACAATAGTACTTTGAAATCCTTGCTTATCTTTACTAAATTATTGATATATTTAGAAGCCATTTATAAACTGCAATGACGATTTTCACTCCCACTCACTTGCAGAATGTCCCTCACCATTGAAAGGCACATCAATCCCTTTTTACTACCAATTTTTTTCCTATATGTTTGATACAGTAGAGTTTATTTATAGCACGAGTGCATATAACATTAGCATGCTTATAACATTAAAATTTCAAAGTCCTGACCAAACCCTTCTTTGTCTATATAAAGAAATATTCTATACAACGTTTTTGCACATAACATTATCATCCATATAAGGCCCGACTTACCTGATCTTCAGGTCGATAATCGCTTTAATTATAACGTTATGTCCCGACATCTCTGTGAATGGGTGTGAATGAGAATGGGCAAACCGTGAAAATCACTTCCAGATGCAATGCTGCCGGCAGTGTTAATTTTATGTTTCATTGTTAACAATAAGATGATTTTTGTGCGGGTATGCATGACTTTATTTGTGAGATGTTTTTTACCAATGAAGATACATACACAGGTTCAGTAAATTCATGGAAAGTATGTTTACGTCTAAAATGGCAGGTCCAACTTCCAGCCGAAGAAGAGAAAAATGTGTCTCTGGAAACGAAGCTGCAATATTAATGACATTGAACGTTGTCTCTCTAGTCTAGGAATGATCTGTTTGACGTTTATGAGATGTCTCATATTCAATATGGCGTAATAAGCTGAAGATACAGGATGTAATGGTCCTTGGAGATAAGAGTCCGAAATGCAAATGTATGCCATTTTACCATTTGCTTTTCTTGTGCTTATTAAAGCAGATAAATAATCATTTATTGTATATCTTTATTAAACAGTCAACGTATGATAGAGCAAATCATGGTTATTATCATAATACATGCAGTTCCCCCGAGACACCGATCAGATAGAGTTATTTTTTGTGAAAATACATGTCACATTTAGATTGATTTCACAGTGTATCGGGTTGATAAAGTAAGTTACTTAATAATTCATCAATTGAAATATAGTGAATAACATGTTCACCTGCAATTATCAAATGTAATGGCATAAACATTAACACAACTACATAAACATTTATAACTTACTTATACGCAGATTACGAAAACTTCGATAATAACCGAGTGTAAAACAAGTCTGTTCATAGACTGAAAAATGTTTATTATATTATATCGGTTATAACGTTCAAATCAGCCTGGTCCCCTGCATAATGTTATAAACAAACTTAACTGTATTATATAATGTCTTACCATGTCAAGGCAGCCTACCCACTCACTAAATGTACAGTTTACTATTTCATATTAATTGTTGAGTCAAAGTGATGTTGTGGGGGTATTTAATATAATTAGTCGCCCTCAGTTTTCTGTAATACTTGTTAAAACAGGTGTTATAGAATAAGGTCTCGCATAAAGATTACTATTAAACAGAATCACTTAAACTGATCTCATAGGTCATTTTCAGAAAGCATTAATAGCTGATAAAGCTGGTAGAAGTGATCTGGATTTGTTCATATTTTACTATAGATGACTACACCTTGGTTGATTCTTCCTCTTTTTAGCTCGACTATTCAAAGAATATGAGAGCTATTGTAGTCGCCCTGGCGTTGGCGTTGCAGCTTTTGGTTAAAGTTTGGCATGCAAGTTACTAGCAACCTTATATCTCAATAACCATTTATGGAATTGACTTGAAAGTTTATAAATATGTTAAGGGGCATCAGACAACCAAGTAGATAATTGGAATTTCAAATTATGGCCCCTTTTTTACTTAAAAAATTTGGTTAAAGTTTTGCATGCAAGGTACTTTCATGCTAATGTCTCAGTATCCAAGCATGTGATTGATTTAAAACATCTTAAATACATTTAGGGGTATCATACTATCAAGTTAGATAACTTTTTATGGAATATATTACAAGTTATGGCCCCTTTGTTAACTTAGAAATTTTGGTTAAAGTTTTGCATGCAAGGTACTTTCATGCTTATATCTCAGAGTCCAGGCATGGGATTGATTTGAAACATCTTTAATATGTTTAGGGGTATCATACTATAAAGGAAGATAACACTTGATGGAATATATTGAAAATTATGACCCCCTTTTAACTTAGAATTTTGGTTAAATTTTTGCATTCAAGCTACTATCCAGCTTATAGCTCCGAAATTGCTCATGGAATTGACTAGAAAATTAAGGAGTGTCTTCAGGGGCATCAGAAAACCAAGGAGGATAACTTTTGGACTGAATTTTATGCAAATTATGACCCTTCTCTAACTTGGATTTTTGGTTAAAGTTTTGCATGCACAGTGTTATTGTGCTTATGTCTAAGTAACTAGGCATGGGATTGATTTTAGACATCATAAAAATATTAAGGGGTATCAGACTATCAAGGTATATCATTTTTGACTATTATTATGTACAGGGTATGTGAAGTGCAAGAATTGAAATAGATTTCATTTGATTTACCAACAAGCATTTTGAATAGTCGAGCATGCTGTCCTCTGACAGCTCTTGTTTTAAAGTTAAAGCATGTCTAATTAAAAAACAAACAAACAAAAGAACAGGCATTAGGAACATTAATTCATCCCTAAATGTTGTGAATATTGCATTAGGTCATTACAGGTTGTTCCCCTTGAATTAGATCTGATGAAATCATTGGAGTATAATATATGTCAAAATGATATGGCTACTCCTATTACAAGTGCTTTATAGTTCCATTCTAATGCTCTATTGGACTGGTTGTCACTTAAAAAATGCATTTTACTGGATCACCTCGTAATTATATGATAACATTGGCAAATCAATTATTTAGAGTCCTTATAATGGAGCATGGAGTAATGGCTCTATACTGTATTTTGATTAACCATTTGACTTGTCTGATGTGTTTAATTTGGATGTGGTCATCTGGGAAAAAAATCGCCCAAGTCATTTGTTGAGGATCAGTTGACAATTGGATTTCTGTAAGAGACCTGAAAGTCTCTTTCTGAAAGAAATTCTGGTCACTATGATTTTCTTGATTAATATTTTACTCTTTGATCTTGGTAGGTTTTTACATTAGATTAGGCCCACAGGCTTAGTGTGATCATTAGGGCCCTTTTGATCTTAGTAATTAACTGTTCAATAACCTCTTCACCTTTATTGGAACCTTTGAGCAGAGATATTTAACTTTTTAAATCCATTGGTATTTGAAATAATATATACTTAACCATTTCATTGGGTCATGAAATTGAATTAAGTAAACTTAAATTTATCAAGCAAATAAAAGGGTATGTGTTTAGTGTCATGGGTTTTAGGACCACTGCTAAATGTTTGTATGT
>CM037783.1:55178132-55228132 GCA_021229015.1 Solen grandis
TTAAGTCAAATAAACAGAAGTCTAATATAGTGATATTCATAACAGTTTCAATAGAAGGAAATGTTTCTTAACAGGGGAGGGCAAATTGAATAGAGCCTGTGTTAAAGTTTGACATTTCCTTTTTCAATATTGATACATTCTAATTGACTTAAGTTTAAGAATGTGGCCATTAAATCAACACTGGCGGAGATATATGTTGATATTGGACCAGATATTTATTATTGTAATAGCCAATAAATAGCTTTATATGCAAATAGACATGTTGATACAAAATTATGAATATTAGATAAACATTGAGTATGTGTATATACTTGCCTGGTAATTTGTGACACCTGCTTCTAGTGGACAGGTATTGTGGGAGTTCGTTTTTTACCTGTCTGTGTCTACTGTCCAGTTGGCACAGTTTTGTAAAACTATATTTTGGTCCCATTTTGTGTCGACTGCTGTAAGCAAAGGTGATATATAGGGATTACTTCTCTGTTGTCTGTCTATCCAACTGTCACATTTTGTCACACTTTTCTGACACACTCCTTTCAGCAGGTGTTCCATTGAGCATTTAATGTTCATAATATCCATTTTCAAAGCTATATACTGGCATTAACATTTTTTTTAAGTTCACAAATAATGTCTTGATAGTATTGTGGTTTCATCTAGTTGACTGGAGGCTTGAAAACATTGTATTACACTTTTTTCATATATTTAACAGGTTTGATAATACAGCATATAAAGCATATGATATTATATATACATATATATGATATTATATATACATATCCATATAAGATCATATGTTCTGCTTAGTAATGATATTGTGTTCTTTCAAATAAATACTTGAAATAAAGAAAAAGAAACAACACAAATAATGAAATATATATTAAGGTTCTTTTCGCCATATTCAGGTCCTATGTATACAAATAGGGTATGCAAAAAAAGCAATGAGTGATTTGTTCAGTTCATGACTATAGGACATAATTAAGCAGTCAAAATTATGCAGGGCAGGTAATGGTCATGGGGTGGTCAGTGTCCACCTATGGACAGGTAGAGTGGGCCCACCTGGACACAGTCCCATGTATCTAGGTCCTCTGATACAAATTAATACGCGTTTTTCATCATGTTGTTTGCATATCAAATACATTTTCATTAGAAAAGCAAACTTTATGGCGTGACTAATTCCCCTGACTGCTTATTCTGACCAAACAGTGGGTAAATGATATTAATGCACAGCATGACTGGAGGGGTTAAATTGGCCTAATCCAGGTGAGAACTGCCCTGTTGTGGTCAGGGACCAGAGCTGGCCAGTAGAGAGACAAGAAGTCAT
This sequence comes from Solen grandis, assembly GCA_021229015.1. NCBI lineage: Eukaryota > Metazoa > Mollusca > Bivalvia > Adapedonta > Solenidae > Solen > Solen grandis. The sequence goes on from CM037783.1 coordinate 55,179,451, forward strand.
GCTTCCTTAAAAGCAATTAACTAAGTCTTTATTTGTGTATAACAACAAATATTAAATTTTGAAGAAATTTAAGACCTTTTTTAAAAAACATGCTATATATGACTTTAATGCATTTTTTCTAGGTACATTTTGATCTTCTAAATTGGACAAAAATTTCTAATATGTTCTGTGTAACACTAACCTAGCCTTTGTTTCACACACTTTCACAACTTGAAATTTTCCTCATCTCTGAATTCGAAGATTTCGATCTCAATTGTTTTTCAAGCAAAAGAATTGATTTTTAGCTCACCTGAGCAAAGCTCAGGGTGAGCTTTTGTGATCAATTGATTGTCCGTCGTTCGTCGTGCGTCAATAATTTCAGCAATCTTCTCCTCTGAAACTACCTGATGGATTTCATCAAATGCCAAAATGATACTTCGGATAGCCTAATTCAAATTCCTAATTTTTTCTCAATTCCATGAAAAATTCTGGTTGTCATGGCAACCAGAAAGCATAACTTCAAAATGTGTTTTCTCAGAAACATACAGACCTACAGATTTGATATTTGGTACATAGCATCAGCTTCTGGTGCCTCAACACTATCAACAAATATGTGCATCAGGGTTTACATGAGGACATTCGCAGGACCACACTCAGATTTTGTATGGAACTATATAAGGAAACCAACTTCTGAAACCATTGGTTGGATCATGAAGAACTTTTGTTGCCATGGCAACCAGAATGCATACCTATAAAATGCCTTCTTTTAGAAACATACAGACCTACAGCTTTGATATTTGGTATATAGTATCCGCTCATGGTTCCAGCCTTTCTACAACAAACCAATTCAGGTGAGCAGTTTAGGGCCATCTTGGCCCTCTTGTTTTACTTTTTATGAATGTGTCTCTGTTTCTACCCATCAATTCCTCAAACTTCTTTTAATACATGTGTACACAATCAGAGGGTATTGAGAAAATTCCAACACTGAGTTGTTTCATGAATAGCCTAGCACCTTCCAATTCCTAGTCCTAGTGAAATAAAAATATTTTAGCAGTGCTGGTACCATGCTACTTATTTATAGTATAATCTGTCACAATTATCAAGACTGTATGGTATTAAATGCTGATAATGGACATCTTTTTAAGTTTTTTTTTTTTTTTAATTCCTACAAATGCTTATATACAAAATGACTTATTTACATGTTTTGTACTCCTGTTAATGGTATTATGTAAGTTGTCAAAGTAGAGTTTTGGTGCTGACAGTATTCTCTCCAAGCTATGTGATTGTTTACACACTGTATCATGCTGCTAATAGACATGTTGGGTAGTGCAGCAATCTCAGATTAGATTGAACAGTGTGAGAGATGTGTCGGGGAAACATGCAGTAGTCATAGAAAGGTTAATCTTCACTATATCATGGCCATGGTATGGATGGGGGAAAGTGTGGAGAGACGGATCAGATCAGGGTAGAACTGTGACATGCGCTTATCAGGGGCGTAGATATTGGGCTATAAACTGCAGATGAGCTCTGGCAAATTTGGGTAGCAGAAAATATCTATCTAGATAAACAAACAGGCTGCAACAGCAGTGCTCCAGTGCTGTATATACCTATCAACTGATAGGCTACCTGGCTGGGCTGTCAGCCCATCCAATTAGGGCTGTTAATTGTCTATGTAAACAGATGCAATATAGGCAGCTGTTTGTTTATTTGAAGGGTTAAAAGAGCCACTGACACTTGTCATGCTATCATTCAAATGAAATGATCTCTCAGTCTTGCGGATTGGATTGTTTGGGGGGAAAACCTGTAAGACCACCTACTGCAGAGTTAGTCATCCACATCCGTAATGGGGATTAAAGATATGGATGTTGACATGCAGACATTAAAGAATGTAATATATCCTCTGAGATTTCTGAAGTATTTCAAGAGTTAAAATGCACATTATATTGAAGTTTGGATATGATGATTATGTCACTGGAATTTTTTCTTTCTTTTCAAAAAGCTGTATTATGCTTGATCTTAATTTCGTTCATTTCGGCTTTAAATGTTTGATTATATATTTATAAAATATAGGTAGATTTGTTTATTTGCTTATGGGAAAATCTCTCTTAGCACTCAGCTTGTAAGGTAGATCCAAGACTGGTTGTCCCAGTGTCAGGATAATGTGACTGGGTGTGGTTTCATGCCTCATGCCTGTGGATAGTATCACAGTGAGGCAGAGCTATATCAATCTCATGTAAACAAAGTCCCCTAATTCTATCCCAAGTAAACAAGATACAAATAATAAGTACACATATGGTGATGTTTTTCACATTGATTTTTGTGTCACCTGGGGATAACTTTTCTGTCATCTGTCTGTCCATCACACTTTTCCTGTCACGCTTCAGCATGTGATACATGTGTTCTAAAGAACACTCTTGTACATTTATATGATCATAAAAAATGGAACACTGCTAATTGTTTTTTATGTATTCTTATATTTTAGGAATTCTTACTAGGAGACAGTACTAAAGCCAAAACAAAACTAGGATGGAAGCCAAAATATGACTTTGATGTAAGTAAAACTTGAAATATCATGTGTTTTAGGAATATGTATCTCTGCATGCCAATATTCAACATCAAAATTACCAGGTACAGTGCAAATTCATGAGAATGCGATGTTTTGGGTCCAGTTATAGATATCGCGTTATATTGAGGCCCAAATATTTTATTCAGAATTTAAACAAAAATATGTATTTGGCTCCGATGAAGGATTCGACTATGTTATATTGACAACGTTTTACTGAACCATGTTTTATTGGCAATATTTAATTGGACTGTTTCATTGGACCTTGAAATATTTGCAATATATTTTTACACTGTTATATTGTCAACAGTTCAATGGACAGTGTTATATTGACAATATTTGAAAAGCCTGTTATATTGGCAATGTTTGATTGGACCATGTTATGTTGGCAATATTTTGTTAGACTCCGTGGCCGAGAGGGTAAAGTCACTGACTTTAACACTCACTCAGCCCCTCACCGTGTGGGTTTGAATCCCGGCAGGGTCATTCGGATTTTCATGTGATGGAGCCTTCCAGCTGGCTTTCGGTAGGTCAGTGGTTTTACCTGGATGTCTCAATGCATTCAGGGTCTTCCTCCACCTGTAATTAGCTAGGCGTCACTATATGACTGAAATACTGTCGCAGCGACAGTAAACTCAAAAATCAATCATTCAATGATGACTATAATAGAGGCATACTTGTTTTGGTGATGGTTGTTGTAGTTTTATAGTATATCCTGATTAAGAACTGAAGAGGAAAAAATGCTCATAATTTTCTGCATTGGGTGCCTGATGCTTCCAGTTGGTCAAAGCCCTGGCTGTGGGTTCGATACATGGCTGTGGCATTTAGCGGTGAAAAATGGTACTGGTATAGCTCCCTTACTTGGCCCTCAGCATATAAGTGTAGTTCCAGGACTGGTTAGCCCGGTGTCAGGATAATGTGACTGGGTGTTGTATCATGCCACATGGCTATAGCGTGATACTGCAGTGTGGCAGTGGTATGACAATGACTGAAAGGCTGTTGATGGACATTAAACCCAACAAACAATCAATCATTTAGGCCTAGTGGTTGATTGGTATGATCATCTGTCTCTGAAATGGTTTGATGAACTATGTTGGTTTGATGTTTAGGTTTTAACTGATTCTTTGCAACAAGTTCTTACAGTTTTATGACAGTATTTTAACTGATTTTATTTTACATCAACTGAGCCACATGTTCATACAAATTGGTACTACTCAAATCCTCCTCAAATATTTTTTGTTTGGACCCCCCCCCCCCCCCCCAAAGCAGGTTGATTGTTGTTGTTGTATTGGGGTTTACCGTCGCTGTGATAGTATTTCAGTCATATAGCGACATCCAGCTAATTACAGGTGGAGGAAGACCCCGAGTACACAGAGGTACCTACCGCAGGCCAGCTAGAAGGCTTCCTCACATGAAAAATCCGAAGTCCCTACCGGGATTCGAACCCACAGCGGTGAGGGGCTGAGAGATTTGCAGTCCATGACTGTAACCGCTTGGCCACGGCGGTCCCACAAGCAGGTTGAACCCTACAATCTTTGGATATGTAGTCATGTATAATTCATCTTGAACATGTTGCCTTTGTTAGTTTCTGATCCACAAATTGTTATTTTGTGGTACACCTCTTTCATACTTGGGGCAGTTCTAGAACTAATTGTAAAGAAAAAAATTACTCAGCAATATGCACTTCTGTATTGGTGGTATGTGTTCTATTTCCAGCAACTTGTAGGAGAAATGGTAGAGTCTGACCTGAATCTGATGAGAAGTAATCCGACTGCATAAGGATGGTAATCTGTCAGGTATGGTATAGAAATCAACTGAAGACATTTTTTAGGTCAGCTGTTTTTCAAAAAAAGAAAAGTCAAGATATTGTCATCACTCTGGCATCATTGTCATCGTTGGCATAGTTGTCAAAAAAAGATTAAACTTGGCCATAACTTCTGAATTATTAAACCTTCTGTCATCAAACTTCACATACTTTTTTTTACTATCAGAAGGGCTATATTCCCATCAAGGCCCATTACTCTCAGGAGTTTTCTTAAGTGGATGCCTGCTTGCCCGTGCTGGGTTAAAATCACTATGAGCAAGTGATTTTTCAAAGAAAATAGCCCAGTGGGCGAGTTTATTTTCGTTCTTATTTTTATTTTATTTTCTACATTACATGGGGGTGAGTTGCTTGCACATTGTGTTTGATACATATTAAATATAATTCATCTTAATATTACACATATTTTGTTTTAAGCATTAACAAACACCAACTTAAAGATTGGGCAACCTGTTTTCACTTGTAACTTGCCCCTTGGATTTGGACATCTATGAATGAATTTCAAGAAAACTTCACAGAAGTGTTTGTCATAACACAAAGGTGTGTCATGTACATCAACCATATGTACACTAAATTGGTCAAGGCCACAGGAGTTATTATAACTTGTCTTTGATATTCATTGGATATTTTAATAATTTGTAAAGCCTAACTGATGAAACTTGCAGAAAACAATCTTCATATAATTATACAGTGGTGCAAATAAGCTATTCTGATGTTTAAATTATTTTGTTTATATCCATTTTAAGAACAGTTACGGTAATTAATATTCATAAAGTCAAATTTGTACATGAATATTCATGAGGGAAAGGATTAAAACCTTAAATGGATGATGAACTTATCCCAACATCCTTGTTTTACTTTAATACATTTTACCAATGTTTCTTGTTTTATAAGTGTTATAAAAACCTAATGTAGTGTTTTTTTATTCCCAGAAATATTCCATGTTGGCTATGACAGCAGGGACCACATAAAATCAGTCTATGGTTATACAAAGCAAAACCAGTGCACTTTACGCATGGGTATTAAATATGATATGCAACCAGTTCAAACCAGTTCAAAGCAAGTTACTCTTTGGTAGATAAGGTTATATTCATTTTGTTTCTCCCTTTTTTTGAGGTTAGACGATAACACTCCAGATCATAACCATGGGCAACTCATTGTAACCCATATTGGTTCCAATTAGATATTGCATTATATTGGACCACATGTGCAGCTCATATAACCCTATATTGGGTTCAAAGTCTAATATTGCATTATATTGGACCACATTGTGCAGCTTCATTGTAACCCTATAATCATTAGGGTCCTAAGTTAGATACAGTACAGTTCCACTATAGCAATCACATTGCGGTCTGGTTTAATGGTTCAAAGTTAATTCAAAATATAAATTTTCAAGTTGGACCTGTTATTATATTGCAATTAATTAAATGGAGTGTGTATATATTGAATCCAGTGTGTGTATATTCATGTAATATGGAAACATGTGAGTCATTGTTAAACATACATAAATATAGGGTCAACTGTTAGGATAATGTTTACTACAGGGTCTGAAACTATTGGGTATGTTTTATGTTTTAATTTCATAACTTTTTAAAGATTTTTAGTATTGCAAGTTAAATCAGGTATCAAAATACTTCATTTTAGATGAGAGATTGTATATTTGCAGACTTGCATTTGGTATGTTTTTGTAAGTTAATTATTAATCATTATTTTCATTATTTTGTAGCTCCATTGTAACCCTATATTTGGGTTCCAAGTCTAGATATTGCATTATATTGGACCACATTGTGCAGCTCCATTATAACCCTATATTTGGGTTCCAAGTCTAGATATTGCATTATATTGGACCACATTGTGCAGCTCCATTGTAACCCTATATTTGGGTTCCAAGTCTAGGCTCCATTGTAACACTATATTTGGGTTCCAAGTCTAGATATTGCATTATATTGGACCACATGGTGCAGCTCCATTGTAACACTATAATCATTTAGGGTCTAAGTTTAGATACAGTACAGTTCCACTATAGCAATACATTTAGCGGTCTGGGTTTAAATGTATCATAAGTTATCAAAATATAAATTTTCAAAGTTGGACTGTTTTATATTGCAATTAACATTATAATGGAGTGTGTTATATTGAATCCAGTGTGTGTATCATGTAATATGGAATATCCATATGGTATATTGTTAATAACATACATGTAAATAAAGGGTCACTGTTATAGGATAATGTTTACTACAGGGGGTCTGTAACTATGTGGGTATTATTTTATGTTTTATTTCTACACCTTTTTAAAGATTTTTCAGTATTGCATAGCTATATATTCAGGTATCAAAATACTTCATTTTAGATGAGAGATTGTATATTTGCAGACTTGCATTTGGTATAGATTTTTGAATAAGTAAAGGTTTACAAACTTAAGTTTCATAAGGTACCTGTCAATATATAGTTTTATTAGTTTATTTGCTGTATGTTAATTTATACATGCTTGATATTTATGTTTTTAGCTCCATTGTAACACTATATTTGGGTTCCAAGTCTAGATATTGCATTATATTGGACCACATTGTGCAGCTCCATTATAACCCTATATTTGGGTTCCAAGTCTAGATATTGCATTATATTGGACCACATTGTGCAGCTCCATTGTAACCCTATATTTGGGTTCCAAGTCTAGATATTGCATTATATTGGACCACATGGTGCAGCTCCATTGTAACACTATATTTGGGTTCCAAGTCTAGATACAGTACAGTTCCACTATAGCAATACATTTAGCGGTCTGGGTTTAAATGTATCATAAGTTATCAAAATATAAATTTTCAAAGTTGGACTGTTTTATATTGCAATTAACATTATAATGGAGTGTGTTATATTGAATCCAGTGTGTGTATCATGTAATATGGAATATCCATATGGTATATTGTTAATAACATACATGTAAATAAAGGGTCACTGTTATAGGATAATGTTTACTACAGGGGGTCTGTAACTATGTGGGTATTATTTTATGTTTTATTTCTACACCTTTTTAAAGATTTTTCAGTATTGCATAGCTATATATTCAGGTATCAAAATACTTCATTTTAGATGAGAGATTGTATATTTGCAGACTTGCATTTGGTATAGATTTTTGAATAAGTAAAGGTTTACAAACTTAAGTTTCATAAGGTACCTGTCAATATATAGTTTTATTAGTTTATTTGCTGTATGTTAATTTATACATGCTTGATATTTATGTTTGATACTGATATACCATGGAAGATATCATGGAAGATGGTTGTTATTTGACAATATCTTCAACATCAGGCGAGGTTTTGAATATCAGGGCAATATCTAGCTTTGAGTATGAAGAAACTTGAAATAGTCAATTCATATTTTTGACATTTAAAAATCCAAAAATCAGATTTTGGTAATCAAAAATGGATTTTGTTTTAGGATTTGTTTTTCCTGTGCATGACATTAATCATACATTCATGTTTGTCAGAATGAATCTCATGTGGATCATTTTTTCCCTAAATCAAGATTATTAAGTAAAATTACTGTAGGCTTATAATATATAAGAAAGCTATTCTGTTGAGTGTAACAAGAGAATTTATTATGGTCATTTTTGCTATCAATATGTAATAAGAATATAGAATTACACTCAAATTGTTTTCTTAAAGTTCATTTGGGAGTTGAGAGTTAATTTAGTATTTGAGAGAACTTGAGGGTGTTGTAGACTATAAACTTAGTGCTGTTCAACTTCTGTCTGAGGATGCTGTGTACTAATCGTTTTCATAAGCGTGTTTTTCTGTTGTTTTTCTTCTTTTTTTCTTAATTTTTTTTTTTTTTTTTTTTTTTTTTTTTAAAAAAAAAAAATTGGGATATAACCTGTTATAATTTATTACTCTTATTTTTTTTTATTGATTTGGCTGAATTAATATTAGATGAAAACTTGCTATTTATTAATCATTGCTGACATTTTTTTTCAGAATTCAAATTGTACAGGTATTAAATTTGATAATGTGACTCGTGTCGTCAGCTGTGTTTGCTTCCCATTGAAAATAGTCTCACAATCTGTGTTTACAGTGACATCATGCGGGAAACTACATCACCTATGTGATGCAGTGTGTTACTACTGTGTTCACTTCTTGAGAGTTTACTTGAGAGGCAGGCCTATGTGATAAATGTACTTACTTGTATAATGACCAGGTTTTACATTGTTGGCAACAGCATGTGTTATGTAACAGTATATAAGTAGCTATATAGTTGAGATACTTGTGTCTGTCCCGTGGCTTGGTCGTTAGAACTCTTGCTCTGTAAATGCAGGGTTTTTGGTTGGATTTCAGGTCTTGCTGCACATTTTCTTACCTGGTAACATGTAAAATGTGCTCAGCATGTCAGTAAATATATATATAATATGAAAGAGTGGGACATAACAAATCCTGATGTCATAGACATTTGATTTTTTTTAAATGGAGTCATTTTTTATTAAAATTCAGTATAAACCTTGTAGGAACTTCTGATTTACACGTTTGTTGCAATCTATTTTTGTGTTCTTAAACAGTTTTTGTTGCAGGATATAAACTTAAAATATTGAGAAGAACATATGGAACCTCTGGTAGTTGGGCAATTGCATAAGATTTTATTTCCTTCATAGATGCAGATATTTGTATGCTATAGGATATTGTTTTGAGAAAATGGTGATGATTGCTTAACTATGACTGTTAATGTCGTGTGTACACTAATGACAATCAAAATCTAAAAGGGCCATTATTTGGATTGCAGCCAACTTTAATTAATGGGTTTGACAATCAAATTAAAGTTATAATTAAAGAGAAAATAAGTTTGGTGGATAACTAGAAGGTCTTTTCAGTCTGCTGTAAGCAGAGGTAACACATAGGGATTACTTTTCCATTGCCTGTCCGTCTGTCACACTTTTTCCATCACAATTCAGCAGGTAACACACGTGTTCTAGAGAACACTCTTGTTTACTATTGTTTTTGTTGTGTTTTTTTTTATCAGAGGGAATACAAATTCTTCAGCTTAAATGGGAAAAACATCTTTCTTCTGGACAGTGAATATAATTATTTCCTTGAATGATGAGTTGTATTTTGGAATCCTTCATTCAATTTTAATCTAGAATGTTTTGAGACACTTAGAAAAACGCCTTGGCTATCAAGGGATGTTAATTGGGAAAAAGTTTCTTGACAAGGGATGTCAATACAGGACGATATTCTGTAATCAAATTTGTTATTTATATCAGATGCTAAAGAAGTGAGCTGACTTGTGAGGATGCATGAGTTTTGTTATGAACATTCCATGCACATTCTTAATTTCCTACTTATTTTTCGCTGCAGTTATTCCAAGGTACCTGGCTACATTTATTGTAATTATGCAATATGATTGAACCTAAAATGATATAGCATTTTGAAATTATTGTATTTTCTTGCTTCCTTTTTTCTATAGATTTAATATATGGGCAAAATTTGTAAATTTGGGAGAATTAAAATAAACTTTAAAACACATATTGTTATTATGATTCATTTCTGGTTAGAAGAGGTGTGTGTGTGTGTGTGTTGGGGAGGGAGAATCTGTTATTTGATATAGAAGGGACACTAACCTCAGCTGTCCCTTGGTTGTGACAAAAGAGAACCATGTACATTTCAGGCCCTGTGTTCTTGAAAATAAGATAAGTACTCAAGTATGATTTTCATACTCGAATTCAAACCATTGGTGTCAATATGATACTCAAATTTGAGCCTGAAATCGTACATATGTATTTTCGAGAACACGGGGCCAGATGTTTGAACATGCGTTTTTAGCTCACCTGAGCACGTGTGCTCAGGATGAGCTTTTAGGATCGATGAATGTCCGTCCGTCCGTCCGTCCGTCCGTCCGTCCGTCCGTCCGTCCGTCTGTCCGTCCGTCCGTCCGTCGTCTACAATTTGTTCGTTTGCACTCTAGCATCTTCATTTTATGAGCAATTATCTTCAAACTTTAAAACAATGTTTATAACCATAAAATCTCGGCCAAGTTCGATTATGGCTGATATCGGAACATTAGGTCAGGAGTTATGCCCCTTTTAAAATTAAAAAAAGCCAGATTTCACATTGTTTGCACTGTAGCATCTTCATTTCATGAGCAATTATCTTCAAACTTTATATCAATGTTTATAACCATAAGGTCTCGATGGCTTTCGATTATGGCTGAGATTCATCAATTAGGTCAGGAGTTATGCCCCTTTTAATATTCAAAAAATGCCATATTTCACTTTGTTTACACTCTAGCATCTTCATCTTTTGAGCAATCATCTTCAAACTTTATGGCAATGCTTATGACCATAAGGTCTCGATTGAGTTCGATTATGGCTGAGATCCGTCAATTAGGTCAGGAGTTATGCCCCTTTTAATATAAAAAAGCCATATTTCACGTTGTTTACACTCTAGCATCTTCATTTTTCTAGCAATCATCTTCAAACTTTATGACATTGTTAATGACCATAATGTCTCGATTGAGTTCAATTGTGGCTGAGATGGGTCATTTAGGTCAGGAGTTATGCCCCTGTTAATACAAAAAATGCAAGATTTCACTTTGTTTATTCTCTACCAACTTCATTTTTTTAACAATCATTTTTAAACTTTAAGACAATGTTTATGCCCATAATCTCACAATCGGGTTCAATTATAACTGATATTGACTTGTAAATTTAGGAGTTATGCCCATTTCACCATTAAAAAAAAAGCCAGATTTCACTTTTACACTCAAGCATCTTGATTTCTTAAGCAATCATCTTTCTCAGGTGAGCGACCAAGGGCCATCTTGGCCCTCTTGTTTTTTAGCTCACCTGAGCATTTGTGCTAAGGATGAGCTTTTGTGACCGCCTTTTGTCCGTCATCAGCAATTGCTTGTGAATACTCTGGAGGCCACAGTTTTGGCCAAATCTTCATGAAATTGTTCTGGATGTTAGTCTACATGATATCTCAGATGAGTTAGAAATTGGGTCATGTGAGGTCAAAAACCAGGTAACCAGGTCAAATCTTAGAAAAACCTTGTGAACACTCTAGAGGCCACAGTTTTAGGCCAATCTTCATTAGATTTGGTCAGGATGTTTTCTACATGATATTTGGATGAGTTCAAAATCGGTCACATTGGGTCAAAAACTAGTTCATTAAATCAAATCTTAGAAAAACCTTGTGAACACACAAGAGGCTACAGTTTTGGCCCAGTCTTCATAAAATTTGGTTAGGATGTTTGTCTACATGATATTTTGGATGAGTTCGAAAATCGGTCACATTGGGTCAAAAACAAGGTCATTAAATCAAATCTTAGGAAAACCTTGTGAACACTCTAAAGGCCACAGTTTTGGCCCAATCTTCATGAAAGTTTGTCAGAATGTTTGTCTGCATGATATCTTGGATGAGTTCGAAATTGGTCATTGGGTCAAAAACGGTCAATCAATCTTAGAAAAACCTTGTGAACATTCTAGAGGCCACAGTTTTAGTCCAATCTTCATTAGATTTGGTGAGGATGTTTATCTACATGATATCTTGGATGAGTTCGAAAATCGGTCACATTGGGTCAAAAACAAGGTCATTAAATCAAATCTTAGGAAAACCTTGTGAACACACAAGAGGCCACAGTTTTGGCCCAATCTTCATAAAATTTGGTTAGGATGTTTGTCTACATGATATCTTGGATGAGTTCGAAAATGGGTCATGTGGGGTCAAAAACTAGGTCACCAGGTCAAATCTTAGAAAAACCTTGTGAACACTCTAGAGGCCACAGTTTAAGCCTAACCTTAACATTACTTGGTCAGAATATTTGTTTACATCAAATCTCAGATGAATTCAAATTGGGCCACATGGGTCAAAAAGTAGGTCACCATGGCAAATTTTAGAAAATCTTGTGAACACTCTAGAGGCCTACTTTTTGTCCCAGTCTTCATTAAACTTGATAAGAATGATGACTACATGAATTCCCAGTTGAGTGCAAATTCAGGTAGGATCAAAATCTAGGTCACTAAGTCAAATGTCAGAAAAACACTTTAGATGCCACATTTTTTGTCATCATGCCTAACACAGCAACCTCACTAAGGTGAGCGACACAGGGCCATCTTGGTCCTGTTGTTTTTTTTGTTTTTAGCTCACCTGAGCACGTGTGCTCAGGATGAGCTTTTAGGATCAATGAATGTCCGTCGTCCGTCCGTCGTCCGTAGTCCACAATTTGTTCGTTTGCACTCTAGCATCTTCAGTTTATGAGCAATTATCTTCAAACTTTAAATAATGTTTATAACCATAAAATCTCGGCCAAGTTCAATTATGGCTGATATCGGAACATTAGGTCAGGAGTTATGCCCCTTTTAAAATTCAAAAAAGCCAGATTTCACATTGTTTGCACTCTAGCATCTTCATTTCATGAGTAATTATCTTCAAACTTTATATCAATGTTAATAACCATAAAATCACGGCCAAGTGCGATTATGGCTGATATCGGAATATTAGGTCAGGAGTTACACCCCTTATATTATTTAAAAAAGTCAGATTGCACTTTGTTTGCACTCTAGCGTCTTTATTTTTTAGGGTCATTGTCTTTAAATTTTATAACAATGTTTATAACCATCAAATTTTGGCTAAGTTGGATTATGGCTGAAATTGGACCCTTAGGTCAGGAGTTACGCCCCTTTTAAAATTGAAAAAAGCCAGATTTCACTTTGTTTGCCCTCTAGGTCATCAGGTCAAATCTTAGAAAAATCTTGTAAACACTCTAGAGGCCACAGTTTTGGCCAAATCTTCATGAAACTTGGTCAGGATGTTTGTCTACATAATATCTCGGATGGGTTTGAAAATGGGTCATGTGGGGTCAAAATCTAGGTCACCAGGTCAAATCTTAGAAAAACCTTGTGAACACTCTAGAGGCCACAGTTTTGGCCCAATCTTCATGAAACTTGGTCAGGATGTTTGTCTACATGATATCTCTGATGATACGAAATTGGGTCATGTGGGGTAAAAAACTAGGTCACACAGTCAGATCTTAGAAAAACCTTGTGAACACTCTAGAGGCCACAGTTTTGGACCAATCTGCATGAAACTTGGTCAAGTTGTTTGTCTACATGATATCTCGGATGAGTTTGAAATTGGGTCATGTGGGGTAAAAAACTAGGTCACCAGGTCAAATCTTAGAAAATCTTGTGAACACTTTGGAGGCCACAGTTTTAACCCAATCTTCATGAAACTTGGTCAGGATGTTTGTCTACATGATATCTCGGATGAGTTCGAAATTGGGTCATGTTGGGTCAAAAACTAGGTCACCAGGTAAATTCAGGTAGGATCAAAATGTAGGCCACTTAATCAAATGTTAGAAAAACACTTTAGATGCCAGATTTTTTTGTCATTTTGCCTAACACAGCAATCTTAATCAGGTGAGCGACACAGGGCCATCTTGGCCCTCTTGTTTTTTATCGATATGTACATACAGCAGTATGAACTGAAATGTATGTCTCCAACATAACGAAATTCGTAAAAAGAATGGTTCTGGTATCTTCCCCGCCACCCACACCCCTGGCGCTCACCATATAGGCATTCTTAATTTCAAGCAGCGTAAACATATATTATGTTTCTAGTTACACATTAAACACAAACACAAATAAGAGTCCTATATTTTTGACAATACAATAACAGTGGCAGTGACACAAATACACACAACCCTCATTTGACAAAATATTAATATAATGTGCACATTTTATAAGTAAGACGTTGAATTATGGTCATTATCTTAAATGAATAAGTACTACTAAAACAAAATCAGCAAATAGCATGTATATATTATCATTTGTTCATGAGATGTAATAAAATTTAGTTACTTATGAAATATACGAGTACATGTATACATATATCTGAATTTGATTTATTATATATCTACATATAGATATGCTTAGTATAAAAAAAAACACACATTTTCGTAATTTCAAATATGTTTTCCGATTTCATAAGCTCAATAAATTTGTATTTACTTGGTTGTACGTAATAATTTTGTTCATATATTTTTTCCGCATATCACAATAAACCTGAAAGATACAAACAAAATGGTATCGGAAGTCACCTAAGTTACACATGGCACAGCAACTCTCATTACATGAAATTATATTTCCATATTTTCCAGGTTCGATTAGGTTGGTGGTTCTACCCGGATGCCTTCGTGCATTCGGGGTCTTTATACACTTGTAATTTGCTGGACGTCGCTATATGACTGAAATACTGAGTTGAGGCTTTGATCAGACAGCTCCAGCAATTGAGAGAAAATAATATGGCGTACGGAAATGCGTGGACCCTGACTGTGGCGTTCGAGTGTTCCTTAAATTGGGAGGAAACTGGTGCCCAGAGATAAACCCACTCATATGAACAGAAATACTCTTTCACATGCAACATCGGACCGATCTGGGATCGAACCAGGGTTGAAGTAGTGAGGGGCCAGTGCCTTAACTACTATACTGTCCGGGATATATAGATCAGGGCTTCCGTGGCTGACTGGCTGTAGTCCCTAATTTACTTTCGCTTTCCCCCATACCGCCTAATTTTGAGTATCGGCCACGTCACTTTAATTTAGCATTCCAACTGACTTGCAGTAGGTTGATTGTTCTCAGTGTTCAGGGTTTTCCCCCGCTTGTAATAGACCATTTCTCAGAGGATCGGCAATTCCCGGTATAGTTCGCTGATTTAAATTGACCAATCAGTGACTGGAAAAAAATCATAGGTGTTCGGGAAGTGCTCGTTGATTTACGTAGGTTTACGTCTCCTCTCGGAGTGCAATGGTCTATTAGCTGGACGTCGCTATATATCTGAAATACTGTCGCAGCGAAGATAAACTTAAACACAAATATCTACCTTGTCCCCTTTATGTCAACGTAGATTGTGTGCCCATAATTTACATAAGTTCCTTAAACTGCTCGTGAATCACATGTGGCCAGCATCATACTATTTTCCCCTTGATATTCACCTGTATATGGTTGTTTGATAGGAACCCATTAAAAACGTCCATATAGAAAAACACATTCTTGATCTGAATCAAATATTTAAGTTCTGTATTAGCTATGTCACTGAAACCTTTTTCTTGATATCAGAGGACTGTCCCATAAAAACACAGACATTTCTAATCTCCACCCTTCGGCTGTAGGGACCATGAAAGCCTAACAGATGCTGATACTTTTGCCTACCAAACCCCGCTTAAATCTGTTTGAAAATAAACAGACGGAGCCCTCTAAGTGTCGATACATCGAATATGTTGGCTTTTCCTTAGGAATTCTACAGTCTGAACTGCAGTGTGTATTTATTGGATTTGAAAAGTTTATACAGAAAATCCCATTTTGTAAATGATGAACAAAAATGCCCATTCACTTTGCTTTGATGTGGTTTTTGCTGAGACCGACTTTGTGCTGAGGTTTTATACGCCAGGTGGAAAGTTATAGTAATAGTTTGGTAATCTTCTCTCCGATTATTTAATCAAGGGATACTTCGATGTATTAAATTATAGCTTGAGCAAACAGTAGTAATTTATTTATGTTTTGGTTTAGGGGCGGCCCTTTTACGGATTATCTTAAGGAGCCACTTTCTAAAATGTTAGCACTTCAGCATTTCTGGTTGTGTTTATTTTAAAATTTGTTCAACAAAATTGTGATAGAACCAACATACTGAATGACCCAAAATAATGGCGCACTTTATATTTATTTCTTGTTAAAAATGTTACGAAAGTGGATTGGAACAATGGTGGAACCACCTTGTGGAATGACTCATTTTTTTTAAATATATAGACTGAATCATTTCAATGTTTAAATATATTTCTTAAATTCGAAAACATCATAAAGATTCAAGTAATTTATCATTATTCACCCTGTAATTGGCCAGTGATAGAAATATACTTGGTAAATGGTATAGATAATGGACAAATAAGTATGCTTCAATACTATTAATGAACGTATATACAACAAGAACACGATATTACGATGAAATTACACATTCAAATCCGGGACAAAGAACGGGAAATGTCTGACACTGACGGAAAGGGAAAAAATGTTGGGTATTGATTCGTTTCATTGTAAGATTAGGCAGCAATTTATCGCTAAGTACCGATAATACTAAAAACATAGGGGCAAACTCATCCTTAGTGATTCTCTAAGTAATAATGTACATTGTGTGTCGACTTAGTCATGCCCTTCCATATTTCGTAAAAAGAATGGTGAAGCGCGTTTCTACTCTATTTAAGAAAGCGTGGCATTCGAGCTAGATTTTATTTTATTTGCCATTTTTTCCGCCAAAGAAACTATTTTTCTATGTCTGCACATTAGATAAAATACGATTTTACAATTTAGCAAAGTAAAAATATATCTATATGTTCTATCCCATTGCGAGTTCTAATTATATAGTCATCAGTCTGCGAGTTATTTGTCGTACGTAGATCTATCATTATATGTTTCTCTTGAAATCAAATAGGTTTGAAAAGTTCAACAAAAACTCTTGATTTTTGTTGTTGTTTTTTTTTTGGGGGGGGGGGGGGGTTTCGAGTTAAACTTTACTTAACAAGGTTCCTGCTGTATAATTCGTTTTATTTATTTATGTATTTATTTTTTAATGAAATAGAAATAGAGTATCCTATTTTTGTCCATGATAAGTTACTTATGGTTAATTGGACATAGAAACCCAGTAGGGGATTTTTTTTTATTATTATTTTTATTTTTTTATTTATTTATTTACATTTAGAATAATATGACGTTTAACTAGTGAAAAGGCAATGCATTTTGACATCAAGTAAGAATGCATCTTCTTATTTTTTTTTAAGTATAGATGGGGAGAGCTAAAATTTATTCCATTTTTTTCTTTTGTGAAACAGAGGCAAGAACTACTTAAAGTATGAATATGTTAGTGGAGGACATATACTGAGATAAACTTGTATTTTGGCGGGACATGTTCTAAATATTTGTATTCAATAATGAATTTGAGGTAGACATTTAATAGCCAAGAGCCACTAGTAGCTGATTCCATTTCATAATCGCGATCATTTATTCGAACGACGTCGAAAGGTATTGAGATATTATTGTCTAAATATGTTTTAGAGAAACAGTAGAATTTTCAAGATAATACAGGGTCAAATCTGGTTCCTGATTATCATCTTAATGATCTAATTAACTGCATAATCTGATACACAAACATGTTTTGATACTTTGTTCGAGAATGTGTGTATAAAGACACAGCGGTCGTTAGGCTGACAGTATTGTCATTATATATCAATTCAACACATCCAAAGTTTTCGTTAACGGGTTGTCAAAAAATAAAATATTATTGCTTTCCGTCACTTTGCATTTTTAGTGCCACAGAGTTCGCCAAACAAAAGTGAAGATATTTTTCCAAGTCAAAAGCGGTTTATAAACACATTGATGTAACGGTATCCCTAGAAGCTATCAGTGTTTGTCTTCCAGTAGGTATAATTCATTTGATAAATAAATTACTTAAAAAGGCGTGAAAGATCAAATACTATGTGATGCTATTTTTGTTTGGGTTTCAATAGTTTAACACTTTGAAAATGTTTTCCAAATATGACTAAAAGCCCGTGTGTACATTGGTAACCCACACTTCCGATTCTGTGTGTGAAAGCGCGAAGAAGCGGAGGAAAAAGTCCGACCGGAAGTAAGCATGGATTTAAGTTATCCAAACTAATTTACATTGCATTGTGGGTATTTCAACAATTTCATGTCAATTGCATTAAAATGGCGTGACACCCGTTTGTTTGTTTGCGAGATCGATCGACATCGAATATAAACTTAATATGATTTTGTTATTCGAAATGATTTTAGCGATGGCTTTAACAGCTGACTGGTGTTTATATTTCTCACCCGCTAGGCAGTGTTTAACTCTAATATTATTATTGTCAAGAATAAACACACAGATTTAAATAATAGATTTTGGTACAAATAATCAGGACCAGATGACGTACTCGTACATGAACAAATTAAATAAAATCTTGTGTTTTTTTGTGTTTGTGTGTGTGTGGTTTTTTTGGGGTTTTTTTTTTGTTGTTGGTCAATTATTAAAACACAACACTATTTTACAAACGTTGGAATACGGCAAATACGTCATTAATAAAAACGATACCCTGTTTAAACACCAAATAAAGTTAAAAGAGAAAAACTGATATGTATATACATCAGATAATGGTCAATGCTAGCATTGTCTTTTCTAACACGGTGAACTGTGAAATTGGAGTTAGTTTAAACATATTTTATTCAAGATAATAAACACATGTAATATTAAGGTAATCCAACTATCAGTAAAATGTGATCATAATCAATCAAGTGATCATGGGAGTTTTATAGTAAATGCAAGCCTTTATAGACTTTGAGCAAAAGAGCCTATATTTCCAAGTAAATGGATGCTTGCATCTGCACTGAAGTTTTTTAAGCATTTAAATGACAATGATTTTATCTAATGATGGATGGATTACCTAAACATGCAATCAAATACGGATTAGATCAAAAGATAATATCGTTTTCTTTTCCATATAAACTTTTTGTAAACGATATTATGGTTGAATAAACTACACGTTAGAAAATTGTATGAATTATGGAAGAAAAGTAATATCAAAAACATTTTAAATGAGAGCAACAGAGGTAGAGAGAATGATGGAGATATAAAAAAAGACCAGTGACGGCGTTGGGTTGATGTATTGTGAATATATTCTTCGGAAACATGAAGAAATAAAATCATAATGCAGAGAATCTATAGATTGTACTAATTGTACGACAGTTATATGAAGGGGAACGAAAACGATATAAGAGTAATTTCTTTGGTGGATATATATGGTGATTCTTATTTGAATTATCAAAATAATGCATCGTAAGTTTTGTGATTATTCATTCTAATGATAAGCAAATAGAGCTAGTTCTAATATGTTTTTATTCACAATCATATAAATAGAAGAAAAAAAATACTGCGACCTGTAGAGTGATTCGAGCGTCCCGAAACCGGGACATCTAGGGTCCCCGTCCGTGACATACTAAAGTCGTTGAAGATGATACCGGTATATCTCCCGTTCACAAAATTTGACTGGGTATAGTATCATGTCACGTGTCTACGTCGTCATGTCACATTAAGGCAACATGATGCTGGTCACATTTGCAAAGATGTCTTAACCCTTTCCCTCATATAGACTCATTTTGACGCACTCATTAGGTACCACATAAAGCCTGATCTGCAGAAAACCACAGTTAAACCTTACCAAATTTAATTACAAAATCCTCATTTCCAGACCACTGAGGAGCAGCGAACAGCATAAAACCTGATCAGCCTGCGAGTTACTCGCAGGCTGATCTGGTTTTATGCTGTTCGCATAGGTCTTTTCATGGTTTCCTCTATGAGGGAAAGGGTTAAAATTATTGAAATACTGATGGATGGACGTTAAACTCTTCGTGTACTTCGCAAAACTGCTAGAATTGTTTCAGTATTTGTATGTTGCACCATGTTCTCGGTGCAATCAAGGGAAGAAATCTGCAATTATGATAAGAGAAATTAAAAGCCAAGCGAGTGACGTATACCGATACTCTGAACTTAATGGGCGCTCGATCATTGCATTACCAAATCTACTGCTCTCTATATCAAATAATCTTATATATACGAATATATGTATATAAACATGTTAACGTCGGTCATATCACTCATACAAGTATGAAATGGCTGACAAATTGTAACTTTAAGATAAAATATAATCAAATAAGCCATGGAGAATTAGCTCCAAACTTAAACATAAATATTTGTGTATCAGAAGAGCTAGAGTATCGTTTCTGCGAATAAAAACGAACCCGTGGTATCCGTAAAATAACCGTGTCCATCATGACATAAAATCAAAAAACAAACATTTGAATGTCTCGAGTCCTCACAAAATGGGGTAATTGTTTAATACAATTACTGAAGAAAATGTTTTCCTCTTACTACTATTGATACCTATGTATTTCAATAACAATAGTTTCTAAGATTCAAAAGAAATAAATGTTTAAGACACACGTGGTGGTCAAATTTTCATCAAAGCTTTCAAAAATATTGACAGTCATATTAGTTCAGGAGTGGATCAACTGATTTAACTGGGGCCAGGCTCAACACAGTCTGAAACTTAAACTATAAGATTATTAACGCCACCATCGTCATCAAGTTGACCAAGACTCAAAATATTGTCTGTCGAATTTAAAACATACATTTTTAAAAAAAAAAATAATAATAATATGTAAAAATTCATACTATTACCAGTACTATTGTACTGGTATATATGTGCATTGAGATTTTAGCATTTTATTGTTGGAAAATCATATGAACATGTTTTAATATGTAAAGCTTTTTATAAACATTTTATAGCATCGATTTTTTTTGACAATTTACACAAATTTTATGGAAAGCATTTTTAATTTTCCCTTTAAAACCTCCCAAGATATTTAACCATTCGATGACTATATAGATGCAAATTAATCGAACGATTTTATTATCAAATTATGAAATAAATTTATTAGGGTGTTTAAAATGTCCGCAAGGGGTATTATCAATTTCATGTTTATTTTCTTTTAATAACGCTACCTGAACGAGTGAAAAGTGCGCATCTTTCTTGGGATGAAAACATCCCTAGAACAGGATTTCTGATGTAGTAATATTTTCTTCAATATCTATATTTTTCTTTTACTGTCTGTCTGTGAATTAACCCTTTCCCTCATATAGACTCATTTTGATGCACTCAATAGGTACCACATAAAGCCTGATCTGCAGAAGGCCACACTTAAACCTTACCAAATTTAATTATAAAGTCCTCATTTCCAGACCACTGAGGAGCAGCGAACAGCATAAAACCTGATCAGCTTGCGAGTTACTCGCAGGCTGATCTGGTTTTATGCTGTTCGCATAGGTCTTTTCATGGTTTCCTCTATGAGGGAAAGGGTTAAGATAACCCCGCAATAAAGTCGCACTCACAGGTCCACTCTTGCTTGTATGAACATTATTTGAAAAACCACTAAAAGGTTTTTGAAATAATTTAACATATGAGTGATTATAATGAATAAAACAAATTCTCGAATAGTTTCAATAACTTCTAAATATCTATACAGTAGCAGATTGCTCCCGATAAACATTTACGCGTGTGCCAATGTGTTATTGTTACTGGGGATTTGGGCTTGATACCTTAAGAAAATCGCTTTCAATGTTATTTTTAAATAAAGGCATGATCTATACAAACTGGCAGTCTGCATTAACTTCAAATGAAACGGTCAGGAAGACAGGATTATGTGATGTTCGGACAATTAATCCTGACCTCCCCTTGCAAAGATATGAGGTCGAAATGACCATTGTTAATGAAAAGTCAATCTGTGAACGTGTATGTTTTATGAAATCAAATTAATGTACAATAAAAGTATTAGTTTTCCTTGTACAAGTACTTACGATGAAGTACAAAAAGGAAGTAATAATTTACAGTTGATGTATACATATAAATGCAACACGAATGTTTCTGCGTCTCTCTTTCTCTCTCTTCTCTCCCTCTCTCTTAAAAGAAGACGAAAAGTATGCAACATGTTTTGTGTGTGTATATATATATAGACTGCTTGGGTTTATTTCATGGACTTTTGTGAGCCAGTTATGTTCAACATAATTACACATTATATTATGAAATATCCATATAATGTAGAGTACATATGCTTCAGAATGAATACTTGTAAAATATGACAAAACCTATTTTCTTCTTCCTTTATGAAAGACTGGAACACTATGTGTATTTTCCATTGATTTTCGCAGAGGAAGTGACAAAACGAACACCTGTTACGTGCAAAAAGTCGCCATCGTCTCGCAGAGTGACATAATTCACGTTACTTCGAGTCTTGCCGAAACCCATTAGCCAGAATGAATAACGAACTTGTTAAATTGTCAACTTGCACCTGGTAAAATATAAACACTCGACTGACCAAAAATATCACGGTGGCTAAAAGCATTTTAAAAGGTGCGACATTGTTTTTTGCCGTCTTCATTGAAGTTGGTCATTTGTCAGTAGACGCACCATCGCGTGTTATTAAGCAGACGTCAACGCTGTAGTTGACCGCACATGAACTGCGTCCGTAATGTTCCCGCCAAAAAATGTATATAAATAATGAAAGTGTACATATAAATAAATGAAAAATTCCTATATTTCATTGTATGGTAAATAAGATGTGTTATTCAGTATGTAATGCCGTTTTTAGGTTTGTTGGTCATGATAAAAAAACAAAGTGTATAATGTATTCTATATATTTTACATCGTCGAATACCCACGGCCTATCGAAAGATCATCTATAGGCCGTGGGATTTTTCGGCTTGATTTTGTCGTTTTAAGGTGTGTCAAATTATGCCATTTCATTGGTCGCATCACGTTTTTAAAACCAGTAATAGAGGCCGTTTTATACAGCTGCCGGACTCTGTCATCTTTCTGGACGGTTTTCGGTACTGTATATATACATGTATTACTGTTATTAAGTCATGTGTAGATTTTAGCATGTCCAATAAAAATGGGTTTTTACTTCCGTTTGCGCATGTGCAAATTGGTAATTGCAGTAGAATGTAAAGCTGTGATTGTATTCATGTCTTCTGTACTGAGCGTGTAATTATACATGGCTGTTAAATTATATCATGATGTGTGGGATAAGTAATGCGTAATGTTTATCTTATTAATAATCAACTGTAATGTGAAGAACGTTTGGTGTAGAAAATGTAAAAAGTAGTGATTTTTTTTCCTGCAAGGGTTCGTGAGTTCTATCTAAGAATATTCTTCTATAAGAAATTCTTGGGTTATATATGTATATATATAGTAAGTTTTACATACTAGTTTTTTTTATACGTCCATTATTTTGCGTGTGTTAATTTGCATATGATTCCTTTTGAATTTAAATCATCGACCACAGGACCATGATATTCAGTCCAAAAAAAAAAATAAAAAAATATATATATATATAATATATAGAGAGGTCGATTTTTTCTTTTCACTGAATATGAGGGTCCTGTGCATAAACAGGTTAGGTTATATGGTCAAAACAGTAAAAAAGAGAAAGAGAGTGGAGAACAGTATGCTTATTGAAAGCCGTCCATTAAAACATTTTGTTTTAATCATTTTTTGTTTGTTTTGTTATTGTTTACATGACTGTCAAGCTTCCAGACCGAAAAGTATTGCATTTATAAGGTGGATTTTCATTGGTCAATAATTAAAATGCATTACAGCGGTATGCTTGCCTGTTTCCTCACGGCATGATGCCATGTAGTGAAACGGATGGTAAATCTACAATGTACATTCTAACGAATCTGAGAAAATAACTGATCCCGTTTAATTTTGAGAGCGGTGAAAAACAATGGAGTGTGTTCATATCTAAAAATGGATGGCAAATAGATATATCGTAGAGAAGAAGAATAAACATTATTTGATTTAAACGATGTAGAAGGCGAAACCACACGGTAATAGTTGGCACATTAATATTTTAATGCAGCCCGCACGTGATTTCTTGACGTTGTTATAATGGATATATGTCTGGCGCACTAAATGGAAAATATGATCTTATGTTAATATATTCAGAGAACAATAAATAACAAGTTTCCGGTCTGTTTTGCTAAATAATAATGCAGTTTTAAGATGGACGAAAAAGTGTATACTCAAGAAGTTAATTGGTTTTACTAACTCTTGAAGTTTGGCATATGCATTTCCATTATCTCATCACTGGAGTACTCCGAGGCTGACGAATCAGCGGAGAAACTAGTCATAACACTAAGGAAACGGACAGGCGGTTTTAACAAAGATTCTGGACACTGACGAGAAAAAAAAAATGGTGCCATATCAAGTTTCATGCTAAAGCAATTGTAAACTATACATTTAGACCAAATCAAATCGAATTAAAGTAAACTGAATTAAATTAATAAATATATTAATTATCAAATAGATAGATGAAAATAAAAATATTAAAATCTAAATTAAAATTTTAAGATATTTAGGTTTTAAGCTTTACTTAAGTAATTTTAATACTATTTACCCGAATAGCACTGTAATCATGAAAGAACATGTATAAAAGCAAAATTTCGGTTTTAAGGAATGCTCCTCACACTTTGCATTTATATGTATATACATGCACTCAGTTGAGAGAGAAATTGCGCAATCATTTGCGTTGATTTCGTTGACTTGTACATTATTTCTATCAGAAATATTATGTTAGGGCTTCAAACAATCCTCCAAAATATCGACACTTTCGAAACAAAAGACAGTGCACATTATTTTGGTAAAAAAACCCTCAAATATTTATGTCAAAAATGATATTATCTTGAAGGAAATGATACAGAAAATTTACGAAAATCTTGATGAACGCTTTCTTTTGCAGACTTATGTATACTCTGATTCGAATTACACTGTATGCTTCAAAGGACAACAGCATCTGAAGATATTATTCAAATTCTGGAAATATGTTTCCTGCCTCATAAATTTTGTCATTTTGATATTTAATTCCTTTTTTAAGAGTTTATCACGGAAATGTCTATTCGTCTTATATCAGTTATTTTATTATATTATTGAGTTGCAAGAAGCATGCCTAGATTTGCACAATCAACATGTGACAGGTCGCTTTTGAACTATATTCAGTAAACATTTATTATCAATATACATAAAACTTGGCATATAGAATTCTAAATACTATTCCTCCATTCTGCAAGATTGATAATAAAACTCTTAGAGTGAGAAATGTAAAGCAACTTCAATCAATTTTGTCAATTAATTGATACAGCGTATACCTTATTTAAAAGGTTTTGGCACGAGAGGTTTTAGGTTGATTGGTAGTAGTATCACTAGTAGCATCAGTAGCATCAGTAGCACTAGTAGCATCAGTAGCATCAGTAGCATCGATGTTATTTAAGATACTTTTATTTGTTTGGTCTATGACACCTGTATCTCCTACATCCAGTCTTAACTGAAGTCAAGATTCTCAGTCCAGGATGTTTGTTTTTTTTGTGTTTATTTTTGTTTTTTCGAATCTGGCTGAATATGGAATTTGTATTTATGGCCAAAACACTGATCGAATGCAAAAACATACAGAAATATTTTACCTTTTTATAAATCGGTGAAATGGAGAACAAAAAAAAAATCAAATTACAAGACACGTTCACATACAATACCATACAATTTGTGCTAAGATGAACACGCCATCTAAGTTAAACAATCATTTTATTTTATTTTTTGTTACTGCAGACGACATTTCAGAAGCAAACCTTGCACGTATTACTGGGTATAAGCTCGTTATTTCTTCATAAACGTCACCCTGATCTCTGTGCATCAGGGGAGACGTTTTGCCTGCGTGTGAAATAAGTAACACCTTGGCTGCGTTAAATCTCGAGGTGACCATCCATCATCTACTTGGTATTGCACCTGTTTTCGTCAGTTTGCCAAGGGAAACAAAATTGGTGCATGTCGCATGGTAACAGGTACTGCGCAGGTTGACCAAATATCTCTCTTTCTTTTTTCTTTTTTTTTTCTTTTTTTTTTCTTTTTTTTTTTAATATTTTGTAATAACATCATCTTGTCACATGTTTGACTTGAAAATAAAAAGTCAAAAGAATCAAAAGAAAGAAATGAAAGTTTTGACCGGTTCAAATCTAAGAAAAAGACAAATGTTTAAGATTTTCGTCTGATTTATATCGCGGTGCAGAATATGTTGAGTGTGATGTTTTCGGTACATAAATACTTTCGTCACCATTATTTATCAAAAGAAGCAAATATCTAAATATGAGACGGAAGTATAACACGGCAGGCATGACTAATAAACAGATGGGTCACTCAGAAGCATCATTGACGTCCGGTTTTAAAACGAAAATTTAGAAGGGTAATTTTTTCCAAGGGTAGGGAGACATTTGGATTTATTTTTCAACACATAAATAAATTTGATAAAACAAAATTCTATAAACAATCAACGATGGTGTCTACGTTGGCGGCCATCTTGATTAAAGATGGCGCTGATAGATCACGTGATTTATATAAACATGGCGAAGACACGCGCGTGGCTTCTGTCTTAGTTGAGGCGATAAGATTATTTTGATAGCAGGCGATGTGGTTATATAAATGTTCCTGTAGATTTTAGTGTATACAAATATACAAATGTCTCCCTTTCGCGTTGGATCCCCGTGCTGATCGCCCCCAAAAGCCCGGGGCTAAATAATATTAGACGAATGACATAAACATACAAATAGTCTACTCCATTTTCAGTTGTTCGTTTACATGAATAAAAAGCTTGGCGTCGGATCGCTTAAAAGCCTCTTCCCCAAGTACACTGTCCAAAGTCTTAATACAGACCATATGATTTTAAAACAAGTCTTGAAGGCCCTCGTGGATTTCAACACACCGTTCCAATAAACCGTCAAGCATCTACAGCCCTGGAGTTTGGAATGATTGTAATGTTTACTTTCTTGCGACAATTTGTTCAAACCTGGACTGTCGCGGTGCAATGTGAACAGAAAGGACAATGATTCGATTGCAACTGTATTTTGCTTAGTAAAGGTTTATGCTTTTATCATAAACTTTTATAATTGAAGTCCTTGCGGGGAAATCAGCATTTTTAAAATACGACTTTTTTAGTATTTTAAAATGGCTGAATGTTGACATAAGTCTTTATAAAAGCTTTTTAGTTTACACGATGACATTGATCGGATTGTTAATAATATATAGTATTTATGAAACAGGGTTCATTGTTCTTTTGTAGAGACCAAATTGACGTATATTTGTCATCATTATCTATTTATATGTTCTTTATTCTATACTGTTTTACGTGTACATTCGTTCACGGATGTTTAGATTGTAAATAAAAACGCAGTTTAATTGTTTAAAAGACAGCAATGTGATCCCCATAAGCGATGACTGACTTCTAAAAACAAGACGTGAATATCCTGAAATCTCGGTATTTATTAAGTTAAATCCAATGCGACTCTTTCCAGTTCCGTGTATCTCGAAAAAAAAAGATTTTTAAAGTTTGATTAAAACTTGATTTATATTGATAAACTTATATTGATACATCCTCTCTGTAATTGTGTAAAAACAAAGTAGAGTCGCCCATACTCGGTCACAGTCTGCCAGTAACATACAGAATACTGAAGAATGCATGTGTATTCATAGTTTGATCTTACCTACATGTCTACTGTTAATGATAACAAATACAAATTTAATCATTCGTTTTATGCTTAACCCTTTCCCTCATATAGACTCATTTTGACGCACTCAATAAGTACCACATAAAGCCTGATCTGCAGAAAACCACAGTTAAACCTTACTAAATATAATTACAAAATCCGCATTTCCAGACCACTGAGGAGCAGCGAACAGCATAAAACCTGATCAGCCTGCGAGTTACTCGCAGGCTGATCTGGTTTTATGCTGTTCGCATAGGTCTTTTCATGGTTTCCTCTATGAGGGAAAGGGTTAATATAAATGCATAACTGTTATTGCGAAAAAATCGCTAAAACGTCTTACATTAAATTAGATGAAAGAGATCAAAGAGTAGAAATATTTAAATGATTTAGCACACCATTATATTCTATCACCTGTTGATTAACATTACTTTAATTCAGTGTTCCTCCATTCTATCTAAAGGAAAAAATATTTTCAAAAATTAACAACAACAATTTAATAGTTCTCCTTCTTATTTATGGTTAGAAATAATAAAAACATACTATTTGATGAACGGAGAATTGTATGTATACGTTTGCAGCCACAGCCACATGCGAAAATATGTTTTCTCTTGAAACATACACGAAGAAGAACATACACCTTTCACCCCTGTTAGCCCTAAATGTAAAAAATGAAGATTTGAAACGATAAAAATACTACAATAGATAAATAAAAAATAGTATGATATAGTTGATCCTAATATTCAAAATTTCGATTTTTTTTTAATTTTATATATTATTTTAGCTTAATTTATTCAATTATTTTACAAAAGAAAGAGATTTCACTCTGTGCGACATTTTCGTGCATATTGGATTGGGGGGGGGGGGGGGGGGGGGGGGGCAGGAAGAAATGCGTTCGAGCATTCTAGGCATGTTAATATGCTAGTCTGTACACTGTATATAGGGTGAATGTTTCAACGTCTTTCCTGCACCCCCAATAGTAAATAAGCCATGTCAACTGTGTGGAGCGACTCATATATAAATACGAAATCGAGGCGGGCTGACAAATAGCGGTGTTACCAAATATGAGCGGAGTATGATTGCAACAAGGCATTTAAATATTTACATCAAACGAGGAAAACGTGAAATTAATTACGTAATAAAGGACATCTGTTCGTGAAAAGTTGGCCAAATACAGTCTGACAATTTAATGGCCTGCCTGACAAAGTGGGTGAGGTCCGAGGGTTCCGAGTGTCACTTTCGGGAATGGCACCCAACATTTTTTTCCCCCTTTCTTCTGCTTATTTTTATATCATTCTTGTTATTTATTTATTTGTTTATTTTTTATTTTATTTATTTATTTATTTATTTATTTATTTATTTATTTATTTATTTATTTATTTATTTATTAAAATGCCGTAAGGCCATTATATTTCATACCCATTCAATGTAATATCATTTATCATATATGCCTCATATATAATCTGTATTTTTCCCGAACTTTCATAGATTTGTTTAGATAATCCGACCTTATATGAACATACACAAATATTTTCTATCTCTTTACCACTTTCTATTGATATTTCGCTGGGAAAAAAATAATAATACTTGTCTGTTTACCAGCAAAATAACAGGATAGCTTTTCATAGAAGTATCAATTTAATTCCATACGTTTTACTGCAATTTTTATTTGTCACATTCGATTTTGTGCAAAAATCTGCTTGATTCAATATAATGAAAGGAACAATTTGATATTTTCTCTCATTCTTTTTTCTCTTTTGAAAAAAAAACAAGCGACCATTATCATGAAGTTGATATGCGAAGTGAGTGGTTCTGAGGGATACTTATTTATAAAACAGACACCCCCGTGAACGCTGTGTATCATGTCAGCATACTCGTATTTAATGCTTATTTTTATCCTTATTTTTCTATCTTGATTGCAAATATCACATAATATTAACATGTTTTATCATAAGTATTCGTCCGCCTCTCTCTCATTTAATGCTTATTTTTATCCTTATTTTTCTATTTTGATTGCAAATATCACATAATATTAACATGTTTTATCATAAGTATTCGTCCGCCTCTCTCTCATTAATGCTTATTTTTATCCTTATTTTTCTATTTTGATTGCAAATATCACATAATATTAACATGTTTTATCATAAGTATTCATCCGCATCTCTCTCTCTCTCTCTCTCTACGTGTGTGTGCGCGCGCGCGATATACTTGGTGTGTCTTTATTACATTATTTCATTCTTAATACAAAGATTATATTTTCTCTGATAACCATGAATTTATTGTTGTAAATTTTGCTACGGATTCTTTTCTTGATTGCTTTCATTATTGCCTTGTTAATTCTTCTCACATAAATATGTAATGAGAGTCATTAAGAACTCGAAACTTAAATATGTAAATTTCTCCAATTAGTTTGTTTTTTCTCCCATAATTATTATTATACAAATGGAATATGATCATTAAATAAAAATGATGATGTGATGATGCTTAGTATAATGGCGATGTTGTTAATAATAATAATAATTATCATTATTATTATTATTATTATTATTATATAAAATAATAACTGAGTAATAGTTATGATGACAGTAATCGTTATTAACAAAATAGCAAAAATATTAAACAAAAAAAATAATAAAAAGTGAATACATCATCAACAACATCATCACAATTACAGTAATATGAGTAATAAGTATTATTATTTAGCAACAAGGCTATATTAATTGTTGCTGTGACTACGGAGACCAGTGAAGGCCAGCTACAAGACAGGACCACGATTGTTCTGGGACTGTATGATGGACGGTAACACAGTGGCACGGCCACATATCAACATGACAACCACAGTTTGTCATTAGCAACGGAAGCTACAAAAAATCAGAGGGGGAAGAAATGCTACAAGTCGTTATTGTCTAAAACACTGTTTTATTTATGTCAAAATAAATACTTTTCTACAAGAATTAACAAATAAAACATCAACAAGCACACAATAGCGCGCCGTAAAAAACGTTACGCAGACAGTAAGTGACACACTAACGACATTTATTGGCCGACATTTTGCAGTTTTTGATGTAATCAATGTCATAATTAAACTTTCAGCTTCAAACGAATTTCGTTATTTCAATGTCCATCTCTTTTTGCACAAATTGTATCATGCAGTTCTCAAGAACGTGGATAAATATAAAACAAAAGAAAAGAAATTGCATATAAGCTAACTATATTTAGAATAGAAAGTTTGAAGTCTATGATATAGAAACACTTTATGTCGGTCTGTATATGTTATTTACCACTAAAGTCTTGGGGTTGAATGAAGCTGGGGGGCTCCAGGAGTCCATATCTGCGGGGTCTCCAAGGTGTCACGCGGCGATCTGTTGTTACCTCCATTTCCGGAGAGTGCCATAGACAGAGAGGCGGCGTTCTGGTGGTACAAAAAATCCTGGCCAAGTGAATTAAACCCGTGACCTCTGAGGTGAGGATTCAGTGAGTATGGCGGAATAGCTGGGTACATTTGTGGAAAGTTAAATCCGTACAATCCATTTGCGATTGAAAGTTGTAAAGTGCTAATGTTTCCGCCTTTTAAGTCAATTATTTTAGGTGGAGGACTCGGGATCTTATCAAAAATGTCAGTTTTCCGTCTCTTCTCAGCTGGTTCCAAGGACTCATCACTATTGACTTTACAATCATCACCCTCCCTGATATCACTATCACGCTTATCGTCATTTCCAATTATGCTGTCAATTGTGAATAATTTCCTTTTTATACCAGAGAAAGATTTCACAGATTCCCTGTCATTGTTTTTAACTTCTTTCTCAGTATCCGCAGTTTTGAATTTTGCCCCCACGTCCGTAGAATCACGAGAATGTTCATCTTCTGAGGCGCTTGAGCAAACATTTATTCCACTGTCATTAACAGGAGATGAACTTCTCCATTTAAGTTCTTTGACAGACTCGGCGTCATCCTCACCATGTGTCACATTTAACTCTTCGAATGAATCAGCATCAGAGTCACTTCCACTACACCTGGCTGTGTCTTTCTTCTCCTCGTCTTCCCTGTACGGGGCCTTCACCCTCCTCTTCCTCCGCCTGTAGTTCCCATTCTCGAACATCTCCTCACAGTTCGTGTCAAGGGTCCAGTAGTTGCCTTTCCCCGGCTTCCCCTTCTCTCTGCACACCTTCACGAAACAATCGTTCAAACTGAGGTTATGGCGAATGCTATTTTGCCAGCCTTGTTTGTTGTCATGATAGTATGGGAATCGTTCCATGATGAACTGATATATTCCATTAAGTGTCACTTTTTTGTCGGGTGCGTTTTTTATCGCCATTGCGATCAACGCGATATACGAGTATGGTGGTTTCTGCGGTTGCTCGCGACGATGAATTTCCTCTATCATTCTCAGAGCATATGCCCGGTTGAAGTCCGCCGGATGATAGTATACTCCGGGAAAATTATAAGGCGTCGTCGGCATTCCCCCGTATCCGCCGGGAATCATTCCGTTGAAGAAAGACGGCATAATGTCATTCTGTAAGGCTGGTGGACTCGCCATTCTCCCCTGCTTGTTCCGGATGTTTCACATACAATTATAAATATTCTCCAGAAAAAATAAGTCTCACTTTCAAACTTTTCTTTTAATCTGATTTTTTACTCGATATGCAACAAGTCCGTGTTTCACTCGATGGTGATGCAATGTGTCTTCATCAAACTCTGGTCAAGACTGATTTCAACTGCAGGGTGATTTCGTTCTTATAATCCGCCTCACCAATTAATACAATCCGAATAATTGTAAGTAGTCTTAATGATGGTAAAATAAATGGACGTTAATACAAACAACACTCAACTGGTGTCGCCCTTTGGGCAATTTGGTGTCAATTACGTGACGTCACTGACCACGTGCCGATTGCTACCGAATCGCTTTACACCTTGAGTAAACATCGGAGCAATTTAGCACCGCCTCTTTTCACGCCCACCCATGCGCACGCGGAGAATGTTTATTTTGAAAATTTAAACGAAGAAATTGACCACCCAAAATATAAACATTGTTTTGACGTAGATTTACAAAGAATTTCCCGTTTCTGTTATTTTAGAAACTCATCTCTCGATCTGATAATTTTAAATCAGATTGGGTTGTGCGTATTTAGACAGGTTTTCAACAGAACATGTTTAGTAAGGCTTCATCTTAACAAACAGAGAGCTCACTTAAACAACTACAACTGATATAAAACATACGCCTAATGTTTAGGCCCCAGGAGATATTTGTTGGATACTGAGCTGGATGAAGGTCTGTGAGAAAATCTCACATTTCTCCTTCCTCCTTCACCTTCAGTTTCATACTCCGATCTTTTTTTTTATTATGTTCAAAGGCATTTCATACTCGGAAATCAAAGAGGTTTGCAGTATAAAGATTCGATGTAAATTTAAGACTTAAATCTTGTGTTTATAATTCAACACTTTTTTTCCAATGGACTCGTGATTTTCTTTCGTACATACATACGAGTTTAATTCTTATAGCTTGACTTAAACATTTATCTTTTAATTTTATTTTCTTATCTTCCAGTATCCACTCTCTTTTCTAGCTTCTAACGTTACCACCATTCCCTGTACTATTTCCAAATTCTGGATTATAAAAGAAAATCTTTTCGAAGGATAATATTTACACATTATGTTAAAAGCATGATGTTGTATATTACACTAAGATGATAAGGTCATTATCGAAGTTGGAAAAAAAAAATACTGCCTTATTTTATGGTATATTTAAAATTATCTATAAAAGATAACAATTAGAATATTTGTTTTGCTCAATACTTTAATGAAACAGTGATTAGAGTCAGTGTAATTATTGCTGTAATATACATGTATATGCCATGATAATTCTTCTGTCTGTCTACAGATTCCAATTTTCTGTCCTTTCGTCGTGTCATATAATTTTTTTCAGTCAGCTTCAGATTTATACCGAATTGTCAAATGTCCAATGCTTTTTCTTAGCTTATGTTTCGTGATTTGAAAATAAGATTTTACATTTTGCAAACTCATTAGATAGACGCCGTGCAAATAATTTCAATGGCAGACCTTTTTGTTTTCAATGTTGTAAAAAAATGTCACGACACGGGCAGTTAAATGTGTTCAGTGAATGTGAATTTGTTCTACACATTAAATATAGGATTATTATATGCATATATATCAATGAAGGTTTCCAACAAAAACAACAACGACGAAAAAAAAAAAAAAAAAAAATAAAGGAAAGAAGAAGAAGAGTCCATTAATTCAATGCAATTTCCAAGAGGCTTGGTTTTATGAAGAAATTCTCTAATAAACAATATTGTTTTTCGTTTGTTCAAGTGTATGTAAAAAGGCTGACATTTGTTAATATGTTCATATATTCTGTAGAGGAAAGAATAAATATAAGTTATAATACTTTGTTGCTCAATATGATTTCTGTTAATAACGTAGAAATGCAATATGTTTAGACTGGAACAAGCCACGTGGAGGCACGTTGAAGTGGCACCGAACATGAGAGTTTGGATGGCCTCGGATGTTTCCCTCAATTTTCTTTATGAGACTCAACTGCGGGAAGGGATTGCGCTTCTCGAGGATGTTTATGTAATAAGATTATAAAAATAATTTGTCAGTACTTATCACTTTCAACACACGTCGAATTCCAGAACAGTTTTCATTGATTGAATTTGTATTCGGCACGTCTCGGACCCGCCTGTGTTGGAACTGGCGAGGGATGCCGAAATCAGCACGTGCTGACAGACGAGGCATGCAGAGGAAAACCGCAAATGCGCTGCTATTCAATAATATTGTCTTGATTTAAAATAAACACAGGGCATATTGATATATTACAACTATCAAAGGATTTCTGCACTGTAACTATTTTCATTCATTTAAAAAAGTACTATAAAATAAGGGACATTCATTCAATTTGTAAATATTTATCCAATATTATCCTAGATATTTATTGTCTTGAAATTGTTTACTGATGAGTGCTAATTGTGATATCTACCTATTAAAATACATGTATTATTATTATTATTATTATTATTATTATTATTATTTCTGTTCATTATTTGTTTTTTTCTAAATATTTTTTTGACATCATTTCGTCTGATAAACGTTTTCCTCAAAATAAAAGCAACCCCTCCTCGTGGACTCATTATAATTTTAACAATTATCATCACGATTAATTGACATTCTTCATTGTTGTTATTTTACATTTACTGTTGACATCAACACACAGTGGCATTCTTTATCCGTTATTTGGTGCTTGGTTTATATCCTTGAATTGCTTGTGAGTAATACATATACAAGTACCCATACATCATTATTTTATTCACTCTTTTAATTACATAAATACAATTTTACTACAGCTACTACTAACACTTCTATTAAATGCGATGACCATACTTCTACTACTACTAATAATACTGATAATGATGATGAAAAGGAGGGGGGGGGGGGGGAGAAAAGAATAAAGATAGGACCGAAAAGAGAAAAAGAGATATGGAGAGAGAATTCCGTAGAAATAATTCGATATATATTTCATTCTCTTTTCATCTCTATAATTTATAAATCATAACAACAGGGGTAAAACACTTTTATTACAAATATAATCAATGAAATCAGCAGCAATGGCAGCTTTAACAACAAATAAAGATGGAGAAAAAAAGCCGATTGTAGTATCATAACTTAAAAAAAAAACGATATTAACATTTAATCTGTTCTGTAATCCGGCACGCGACGGCTGGTTTTAAGACAACTGGAACTTAATTAATAAATAAACATTTAATTGCTTTATGTAAATCAGAATTAACGATGGAAATTTTCGTTATTTTCTGGTATCACTGTGAAAACCGATCTTGAATGGATTAAATGTATATCGATGATATGATATCGCAATGATTTAGATATCGCGATACGGGCGATAAAGTGATCACTTTGCTTTCATCCTTGCTAGGTCGGGTTCCTATCGGTGTGAAGATGCATCCCTGCACATCGCGGTAACTACTATGGTGGTTCGGACTGGCGCCATGGCGACGCGACGCTGTCACAACACGGAATATGAAACATACAGCAAACTGGTTTAAATATTTCAATAAAATCTACCCTTTGTCGAGATTCCGGCTAAAAAAGCCATTAAACAAACAAAAGATATTCCTTTAATTCTTGTTAAATATATTTTCTTAACATTAATTCAAATAAACGTATTGTTTATAAGGTTTATAAAATTTGGACATATTGAGGTCAAGGAAAAGTTTTATAATATTATTTTACCTAAAAGTGAAGTACCATAACTTATCCTCATATATCACTTTATTTCATATTTCAAAACATTTTCTTCTTTGATGAATATTTGTAAGGCCTTTACAAAAATGGAAAATATACACAGTTGGGGAAAGAATGCTTAAAACAATTGTATTCTAGTTTTAAAATTACAATTAAAATAGCGTGTAAACGAAATCAATTAAAATATATTGAAATGGTGTAATATTTTTATTATTTGTATACTTAAAACCACAGTATTATGCTGTTGTTGCTTTCTTTTAAACAATTACTTTACTTCAAACCACTGAAACTTTGAAGCAATTAAAGGGATAATTAGGAGTATTTAGAAATAATTACATTGTGTTTATACATTGTATCTGTTAATGAATACTCTCATTAAATTAATGTTGACAACCTTTCGTTAAAACTTGAGGTTTACACAACAGATTGGCTAGTTACCATGACCATCTGTTTTCACGCCCATGGATTTTTTTCGAAATTAATTTTGTTCCCACCTACATTTAAGAACAAACAGAAGGTGTATACAACTCGAGCATTTTATTTTTTAATTAATTGCAACCAACTGCAGATAACAATCAATTTCTCACAATGACGCGCACTTATATGTCTCGTGCTCGCAATTACCGGGATATCTACTCTCCGTGTTTATGGGGGGAAATGAAATTTACAAACATGCGCGTATTTTTTTTCCAATTAAACATATGTTATTGCTGATATCATATTCATAATATACACACGTGAAAATGGGAAAAAATACAGACGAAATTGTATGTCGCAAACGGATCAAGTCAGAATTTTCAAAATTATTTTTTTTACATCTCTCCAAATTAAACATTAACCTACATGCAAAAATTTGGCAGAAATTAATATGGCACAACTTGTTTAAATGGACAGGAAAGTGTTTTAATATCGCAACTGAATCATGTTATTTTGTGTTTGGTTAGTAACTATGTTTACAACAACAACAACAACAACAAAAAAAAAAAAAAAAAAAAACACACACACACACACACAAATAATGATGCAACTTCAGATTTATTCCCAATTTTCCAGCAGAAAAAGAAAAATGTTGGATTTAAAATCCAAATACAAAATGACATGCGAAAAAGTCCGCGCACAGAGCCTGCCAGGCAGCCGGACCCTAATTAAACAAGATATCAGACATGCGAAAAAGGAAAATTACTGACTTTTAGAAACATCAGTTGTAATAGCAAGAACACCTTTGTTTAAGACCTTTTCCGGCTGTTTCGTTTTGCAGTGGGTGAATGTACAGCAGCTATTTTGATATGACTTCATCACGAGTAAATATATAAATATGAGTGAACTGTTGTGAAATGATGTGTAACAACAATGAAGAAATTACGATTAAAAGGAGATAGGCACAGGCCAGATTAATATTCTCTGTTTTATAAGCCCGACAATAATATCTTTATAGCGTGCTTTTGTTTTGCGTAAAGCCCATGATTTCAGACAGCAGCAGTATTCGGACAGTTTCTTCTTATTGAGTAAAATCGCTTGTAACGATATTATTTCATCATCCGGTGAATATTGTTAAAAGCGGAGTTTCTGTATTTGGATTCAAATGTTGTCATCCATATGGTTTACAAAGTCTGCTTTTATATTAACTTTGAAAAAAATATTTCCGATTCTTGCATTAAGTCCTGTAGTGTATGCTACCAGATGAAATAACGATGATAAAGCTCATACATTTATTTTCGCATGCTAGTCTTTCTTAATCAGCAGTTTGCGAATTTAATATTTATTAAGTCATTTCCCCTTGATTTTATGTCACTTTTACTTGTCTATGAATGCATAACATGCGGAATATATTTCTATATATTTCATAAAATATTATAATTGTTTTCTACTTTTAAAAATAACCCCAGACTGGTGGAAACTAGAGCATCCCTCGACAATCCTCCTGGGTTACCTTTTTTTCTTTATGAAGGTCCTAGAGGTATTCATCAATTAAATGTTTGTTTAATAACTTTCATTCAATGCGTAAATAGAAATCCTGGCTTGAGGATTGAATCCTAAATATTTTATTCAAACATGGACAGTTGTTACTTCATGTATAGGATCCTGGTGCCGCTAATTCCCCGGAAAAGAAATACAAAGTTTTATAATATAAGATAATCGTCCATATAAAACATTTTAAAAACAAATATTAGCGAAACTGCGAAACTTCGCACCTGGCTCACTTTGACCTCAAAAGTTTCGGCTTCTTTCGCCCCGGGTCACTTCGCCTCTGTCAACTTAGTTTAAGAAGAAAAGTAAATGTGGATAGTGCAGGGTTAATGAATAGCATCCGAAGTTGCTACTTTTAACAGGTATTAATCATGCTGATTGTCAAACGTATTTATCCAACACCTGCTGAATGAATGGTCTTGAGCACCGATATTATTGGATTAACAAACCCTCACGAGGAGTAAATATTGAAAAGCAAATGCTGCAAGCGACTAAGCAGCTTCTTACAAGAATGGATAAAGTTTAATTCAAAACGGAAGTTGGCGTTGCACAGTGGGCGAAATTTGTTTTTAAGAGAGGAAAATTGTTGTGTTGAAATGTTACAGGTGTTAAGCGCAAGATTAACGTCCGTGTCCATACGGTGATCTACAGCGTATTTTGAAGTATTTAAACAGAAAAAAAAAAAAGAGAACAAAACGTATTAAACAATATGGGAGTAAAAACAATTACGGTACAAATACAATTTAGGCTTCCGGTTAGAAAACTGAAAAGTCGTTAGGTAGAGATAAATGTTTTCATGAAAGGAAGGGTAATTAGACAGTATAAAGGCATGACATTATACATCTATTATTATATCATTATTATAGCTTCTCTAAAATCGCTTAAATGACCGCCGAATTGAAAAGCAGTCAGTTTTTCACCTACGTATTTATAAATCGTACATAAATTAATTTTTAGAAATGAATGAAACATCAACAACAATAGTAGTTTGTCAAAATTCATCGTTTGTCAGAAATATGTTTGCAATCTGTAGAATATCGGTCTGAGCCTCAGCGTTCTCTTGTAATGCAGAATTTACATGCTGAATATCATATAAATGGAACATTATAGTCCACCGTATTTAAAGAGACAGTTCTTTTCCCTGTTGTAGAAGAAAGTAGCACAATCTAAATTATTTCTTTCCGAAATATATCATGTTTGATATATGTTTGGTTTGCTTCTAAAGTATAGATTTTTTAACGTGAGCGGTTGAAGCCGAAACATGACATATTCCTACAAGAAATATTATATTTAACCCTTTCCCTCATAGAGGACACCATGAAAAGACCTATGCGAACAGCATAAAACCAGATCAGCCTGCGAGTAACTCGCAGGCTGATCAGGTTTTATGCTGTTCGCTGCTCCTCAGTGGTCTGGAAATGAGGATTTTGTAATTAAATTTGGTAAGGTTTAACTGTGGTTTGCTGCAGATCAGGCTTTATGTGGTACCTATTGAGTGCGTCAAAATGAGTCTATATGAGGGAAAGGGTTAAGAAAACGAAAGCCTAAGCGCACACATTCTTTTGCAATAGAGTATATATATGTGTATTTATGTTCTGCTCTGTATTTATGAAAAGAAATAAAAACGGATAAATCATATGTCGTTACGTGGTGTACTGTAAGTATAACTGTATGTGACGGAAGCGTCAAAGAATCGGGCTGAAGGACTATTGTTGTTGGCGTGATTCTCAGTTATTGCGGGGAAATAATGCAATTTTGCTGCCCTACTGGTTTCTTGCTTATCCAGCCTGTAAAACTGACGTTCGCACTTAATGGTTTTCGTACTCGCTAATGAAGGTGATTTCAACATAATTACAACAGGACTAAATCGAAGATTTACACTTCTAATACCTGATTTTGTGTAAGTACAATAGATTACTCCGCAGATAAAACCTAGAAAGTTAAACTAAACTTTAAATATCGGAAAACATTATGACATCTGCAATATTCCTTATCAAAGACAATGTCAAATAAAGGCGAGATATATATTTATTTTTTTCCATTACAAAATTTACATCAAATAAAGACAGACACGGAGAAAAGCATAGCATAGACCTATCAGGAGCCGCGCCGGTTCTTGCCGGCCCGGAATAATAATGTTAAGACCTGTACATAGTAATTTACTAAATTACGAGCATACTTTCACATGATTATCATACCTTGCCAGTGTTGTCTTTCATACTGTACATGAATGATGTACACTTACGGATATGTTGGTTAGTCAGCTATACCATCTATGTGTGTATGTTTCAACATATGTGTCGTATATCATTATTTTTATTGATGAACAGTAATCATTATATGATGTACTGTTAATATATGATTGTGTAAATATGTTCGGCACTTCGAATATGGCGAAATAAGTAGTTTTCTATTCTACTAACCAGAAGTAGCAGGTACAGTGATCCACGGAGTTTAATCATGGAAGATACCGAAATCAAAGACCTATTAAGCAGGGATAGGAAACTCCTGTAACAGACAAAGGAAATTATTTTGTCACATGACAGGTCACTGAATTTGCAAACTGTCTAAAATATAAAGAAAATCTCAGAGAAAAAATAACTTTCTTATAAAAGTATCACTTTTCTGATGCAAGAAAATATGTTCAGTTTAATCATTTTTGAAAATTTATTAAAATTTTGATTCAAATTCAACCAGTATGGCAGAAAAACAACAAAATCTAAATATTTTTGTTCATCATCGCGGCGGGGGCTTCTGTATTTTGCATAAAAAATTTATTTTTATTTCTGTACTAATTTTAATATATAATAGGTATCATTTTGGGGGTAATGTATTGATCTATTGCAAGATATGAATTACTTTCAATATCTTAAATAGAATAGCAGAAATTTGCAAACGTGACTTTGCGAGATCTGGACTATCTACCGTGTGATTTTGGGTGCTTTTGATTACTTGTCAATCTTTGTTATTATAGTTCTTTGACGAAATTCATCACCCAACACATTTTTTTTTTCACACAAGATACAAGTTCTAATGTGGAAGTCAATATCATAAAAACACTCTCCACTGAAAGATGATGATTGCGAGTTCTAGAGTATCATGAAAAAAAAGGTTACGACGTTACGCATGATGTTGCGTCTAATAAACGTAACGTCAAAATGACTTGTTTTAGACGTTACGTTCGATAAATAAAATTACTTATCAAGTACAACTTATTTACTGTATAATTTTATTTTATTTATTTATTTTTTGCGGTTCATATATTTTATATTTATATAGCTGACAGAAGCAATGCTAGTTTTGATTTTACGTAACATACGAAGTATACAAAACTGTTATCATCTATTTTTTAAAAAGTAATTGGTAAAAATTAAATCGCACAAGATAAGGTATTATATCAAGGTATTGTTCAAAAGCAAAACTATGTTTAAATAACCTACCGGTATACGATGTACACCCAATGCATCCATCCGTGATTGTTAATATAAAAAAAGGAGGGATGGGGGTGTTTCCCATTCACAGGCAATACCGTTACAGACGGTAATGAAATTACATGTATATTAAGAATTATAAAACCCATATTAAGATTTACTTTATTCATTTGCAGTCACTTGGTCGATCACATTCACTCTTCGCGCATGCACTAACCTCACAGGCTGAACTTACGAAATCGCTACCCTGACTGGTGAAGTCGCCATGTTGCGGAACGTGTCACATGGTACCGTAAACACCTGCTTCGGGGAGACCGTATTCTTATGGTGGCTGATTTCTGCCATTTCGTGTTGTCGTGTCTTTGCCCCGAAAGGCGAAAGGCGAAATAACGAAAACATGCCATATTGCCGAAACATGTCAGGCGAAATAACGAAATTTTAACAGGCGAAAGGACGAAAAGTTTCGCCTTTGAATGTTTCGTGTCCGCGGGTCGAAACCTTTCGTGTTGGCGCCCTTTGTTTGTCGTGTCTTCGTGTCTTCGCCCCGAAACGCGAAAGGCGAAATAACGACAATGTTGCAGATTTCGTGTTGTCGTCCTTTCGCCTCGAAAGGCGAAAGTCGAAATAACGAAAATGACAACGCTTCGGGTTTTGCCTTCCGGTAGACATTTAGTAATTCGTCTGGAGGTCGTGACTGTGCATTTTTCTTGAAATATCCGAAATCATAAAGCAAAATGCTATGTTTACATCCTAACAATGTGGAAATAATTATTACTATATTCTTTTGAGCAAGTTCGATTTTGTATGTTGTCACACTACAACTTCAAGGCCACTGAATCATAATTAAAATGTCATATTTCACATTGTTTACCACATTTAGGAAGATGTGTTAACTAAACTTGGAAACAACATTAGCGGATATAATATTTGCATAAAAAATCGATTAAGGCTGATATCGAACCGATCGCTCTACAGTAATGGCCTTTTAAATATCAGGAAATATACAGTTTTGCTGTTACTTCAATTGCAAAGCTATGTTGGTAAAACTTGGAAGCATTATTTATGACCATACTTTCTCAGCCTAGTTCGATTGTGCTGATATCACCCTGTGAGTTCAAGATTTTTGACCACTGAATTATAAATTTAAATTAAAAAAAACAATAAAAAAAAAACATACCGGTAATATACTTTTTAACAGTCATTTTTAAAGTCTAGCCCTACAGTATGGTGGGCATTTGCCACCAGGTCACGCTAAGATCATGGCCTGCGTTGTTCGCTATTTAGTCAATAATTTTTCAGCAAACATCCTGACAAACAACTAATGGTACAGTCCAAAATGCAGAAAGTCTAGGTTCAATTTCAAAATTTAGTATGTTAAGGGTAAATAAGCGATGTTGGAGACACTGTTCATGGTTACACTCTCTTGGCTGTGTATGATCACCTTCATGCCGTTGATTTATGGCATATTATCTTTGTAGCAATGTTGACGGAAATTAGGGTCACTGTTTATTTGTTTTATATCTGGGCAAAGTTTAATTGCGTCTGATGGGACACCATCGCATACAAAACCATGGTCAGTAGCTTGGGCTCTAAACCAACATAAAGGTCCGTGAAAAGATTTTTTTTCTAATATATAGTGCCATTAATACGAAATTGATGGCACTGGCTTTAAGGCTATATTGCGAATTCTGATCCAGCTGGAGGACTTTTTTTGTTTAAAAAAAGAAAAGAAAAAAAAAGTATGGATATGAAGATGAAAGTTATTGAAAGGCATTAATTTCTTGGCACAATACAGTAGTGGAGTATTGCATTTATACATTTATATTTTGAGAATTTTTAAAAACAGCATTAATGGTTTATATTTTATTGATTTATTTACATTGACATATCTATTAATGGCAATTTGTTTTATTTATGATTCCTTTTTATTTAAATACATATACGTGTGTATTTATGTTATTTAAAAACATATATTTGTGTTAATCTTAAAATCTGCAAGAGAGAGAGCGCGCGCGCTTAAGCCGTCCAATGAAAGAGGTTAGGATTTTACTTGTTACAACAGTGATTACGCAGTTCAAAGCGCGTTTGATTTGATGCTCGTTTATTTCTTTTTTTATAGTATGCACAATAAATGCAATTTAAATTCATACTAATCACGAACTTCCCCCCGGTGAACCCGGGCCTGTAAATTGCGACGACTTATAATTACAGTTAGTAGAGAACAGTAGAATGGTTTTAATTTGTTGCGTGTTATCCCGATTATCTGTTTTACATTCGGTCCGCTCCCAGTTTTACATATAAAGGGAGATAATCGCTATACTCTTGCGGAAGCAACATCCTACGCAGTGACCTCCCGTTACGGAACCAAAAACACATACCTACTTTACATCATTTGAACAGGAATTAAATAACAATGTTAATGTTGAAAAAAAAATCGTCACTTGACACTGATAGCTACGTTCACATGGTCCTTCATGTAGAAGGAAACTGCCTACCCAAGGCACA
This sequence comes from Solen grandis, assembly GCA_021229015.1. Lineage (NCBI taxonomy): Eukaryota > Metazoa > Mollusca > Bivalvia > Adapedonta > Solenidae > Solen > Solen grandis. The sequence goes on from CM037783.1 coordinate 55,223,161, forward strand.
ATTAAAGTGTCAAGTCCTTCCGTTTACTTAAAACATATCTTATTTTAAAATTGATATTGATATATCCTTCCATCTGCAATGCCGAACCGACCTGGGAAGCCAGCGGAATGAATCAAAGCGCTGATAGCGCTGAGAGAACAGGGTTTTTAATATTATGATGTCGCATGTCTGTCGTTTATCAAATTAAATTTAATAAACGAGGATCAAAATTTCAAGAGATGCCAATAAACCCAATGTCATTAACCCGTTTTAACCTTGTTTGAACACCGACGTTAAAAAAATGTCTCAATGGACTGCTAACAATAAGCATATCGCCACTCTTACTTTCCCCATTTTTCTTGCCTACAGTTTATAAGATTATATGAATATGTGGAAGCAAATTTAAAGCAACAAACTAACATTGTTTATTTTTATTTTTTTTATACAAAAATGTTATAAAATTTGTAAAAATTGTTCTCCGGCTGTGACTCGAACCCACACCCCTTTTTAACGCCGTTGAATGGCGATCAAGCCTGACTATTTTACCCACTGCACTAATGGGCAAACTGTTGCATGCTGACGAAATTTTATCTTTACCTGATATATTGTCTGTCGCTGGAAATTCCAGCCAGTTATGGTTCAAAATATCTCCGAAAGTGCGATTTTTTCGCGTTCGTATTTTCTTTTTCCATTACAGTTTATTAAACACGTTATCTCCAGCATCGATTATCAACACATTTTAATACAGTTTCGACTTCCATAATAGGATCGTACTGAAATATACATGAATATTATCAACATTTAGTGATAAGACAGAAAACAAAATTTGAAACTTTTTCTCTACGTAGTAAAAACTAAAAATGGAAAGCAACCCTGTTCAAAAAGAACACAGATGCACAGAAGGAACAGCACGTATAACACAATATTTCTTCGTTTCTTCCTTTGTTTCACCTAAATTATTGCCACGTTTCTATTAAAACATCATTTATCAACTTTAGACCCTCGTGAGGCTATTTTTTTTTCTTTTCACTCCTATGATTGTTTTTTCAAATATTGGTTAAAAGTTAAGAGCCAGTTAAGAGCTAGAAAATGAACGTAATCGTGAGAAAGGTGAAAACTGAAAACGGGTATCCAACCGTGATTTGTTTCACTCATGTAAATATCCCCGTCTAGGGTTCAAAGCATGATATGAATTACGGGTATGTATATAATTTAGCAACTCTAACAGATAATTGATAAGATGAAGGGAGCAAATATCTATTATCATGGGCATTTTTTTTTATCATTTTTATAAATGATAGAGATAATTTATATCAGAAATAAATGATGTATGATATGGGCAAAAATAAAAAAAAATAAAAAAAATAAATAAAAATGACGAACATTTATCTTGGTCTGTTGCTTTTGATCGACTTTGCGTGCAAAGATTTGAAGCGGAAATGAATAAAACGATTATTTGTCTTCCTTTTCTTAAAAGGCACCTATTCAGTATTAAATTTAATTTCGCCCTCAATAAGTGTCTTATAGACTGCTGTTTAAATTAGTCTTCTGTATCCGTCCAGTCCTTGAGAGATCTCTCATATCGCGTATATAAAGCCATAGACCTATTAAACAATATACATGTATTATGTTATTATAGGTCTTTGATATAGCTAAAAATAATGATATATCAAACACTCTGTCCCCTGGAATAAATAAGGGGCAATAACTTATAGATAGCCGGTTTCATATTGGTTTTAGGTTACTTCCCTTCTTATTATTTCTTATTATGAGTTTAAACACTTATTGATTAATATTGGCAAGTGTTTTATTTATCCTGTAAATGACCTGAAGCTTCCAGCTATGTTTAAATGAAAGAAAAAATGTCCTAAGCGTGACTGCTCGCTGAAAATGTTTACTGGTCTTCCCATTTATCTAAAATATTACTCTATCTACGTAATATATAAAATTTCTGAATCTACGTTTCGTTCATTTTCTTCAGCTTGTTCTATGTGCCAAATATTACCCATCAAAGTTTTATCTTTAGAAAGATATATTCATGAAAAGTCTTTTTTTCAAAGTGTACTAGGTATAGTTATTTTGTACTAGGAATGGCTTTTCGCGTGAAATAATTGTACTGGGGATAGTCGTACGAAAATTAAGTCCTGGTAGTTGTTGATGTTTTAAACGGGCCTCATTAAATGTATTGTTTATGAAATGATTACTTAAATAACAAAGATTATTTTACACTGTTTACCAAGTGTTTACCACTGTTTACCAGAATTTGCAGAGGTTAAGCGCTTGGGTTCACATTACGTTTTGAAAAATTAAATATAGCTTAACTGACTATTTGACTTGACTATTTGAGTTTACCGTCGCTTCGACAGTATTTCCGTCATATAGCGACGTCCAACTAATTACAGGTAGAGGAAGACCACGAAAGCACGGTGGCATCTGGGTAAAACCACCGACCTACCGCAAGCCAGCTGGAAGGCTTCCTCACATGAAAATCCGAATGACCTTACCGTTATTCGAACCCATGCGATGAGGGGCTTAGTGAGTGTTAAAGTCAGCGACTTCACCCTCTCATTTATCCCATTCCAATAATTTCAGATTTCATAGACGTGAAGTACAAATGAAATTACTGTGCCCAAGACAAGGACTAATTCAAAATCACAATTCAGCACAAAGAGAATTGTCACACACAGTGTCCACTAACTTCGGCACCAATATCGTTTATGTTATTTCCCTTATCCATGCCTCTAGATGTATTCCAAGAAACACAATATTGGCTTTTAACAGGGAGTTTTCTTTCTTTCCCGTTTTTTTTTTACTTCAAAATATTTTGATTAGATTGTTAAAAACCTTTTCATTTTAAACATTTCCAACTCTTAATTTAATGACTACACATTATATGCTTTAATGACAGGGTTAAAAAATGCTATGGCTGCTAGCTAGAAGTCAAGTTCTGGAAGACTATCGAATTCTCAACAATACAACCGACTGACTGCATCCACTGATCTTCTGAAATTTTCCTTCTTTCCAAGAATTATACCGATATGGAATTCCTTGCCAGAATCTACTGTTTCATTGACCACTGTAGATTCCTTCAAGACACAACTCGACTAGTTCATTACGCTAGTATGTTTTTAATGTTGAGGTCAGATGTAACCCTTTATTTTTATTTGTGAACTGTACTCAACTTTTATTTTTAATTATTTATACAGTTTCTAACTGCATATATGCCTCCACCCTGTCGTAATTATCAGAATTGATAGAAGACAGTAACGGAAGAAAGAAAGAAAGAAAGAAAGAGAAAGTGCAGGTTCATTCTTGAAAGTGCATATTTGCTAATTCTCTTTTTCTTTTTTTTTTCTTTTGTTCAATTCTAAGTGTCGACTGACCCCTTTCAATTATAATGGGTTAAGAAAGGATAGTTATGTAAGGTGCAGTTCGTATGTCTGACGTGTTTTTTTTACATTTCTTGATATTGAAAACCCCTTAAGAGCCTCATCCAGGTATGTTGTGAATTTTGTAAAACCTGAAATCCTTTCTACGTTTAGAAATAGATACATGTTACTAGTTTGATTGTCGTTTTACACAATTACACATTGTGCATATTATAAAGAAGAAATTTAAGCTGATATTGCGGAAAAAAGTTAAACGTCGATTCAAATCCTCTATAACAAACCTTCCGGGGCCTCCCATTTTATCATTATCGATTTGCATGCTGTTCACGTGATGTAAATACACTTAAGCGTGTTATGATGGTCTATTTTTAAGCTTCATGTACGCTCATGAATATGTATGTATTACTATTTTAAGAACAAACAACAACATCGTAGCCAATGAAATCGCGCCAAGCAGACGTAAACACAACTGTAGCGAATCAACACGCGATCTGCTTTGCGAGAAATTTTGACAGTCAGACATTTTGAGGGAAGAACAAAAGCGACAAAATACAAAGTTTCCTGTCTGAAAGAAGCACAAAGAGAACATCCAAGTGTATCTTCATCTGCTGAGGAGGCTGAAATTGTAAGTACTTTTCAAATGTATTTTGCATAACTTCTAATTTTTCGTTTGCAAAATCTTCATCGAACAGCTGATTTTCATAACAGAAATGGATGACCTTCATTTCACTTGACAACGGCCAAACGTCAAACGCAAAAAACGATCTGAAGCGCAGAATCCTGGTCTTTGATACGTAATTCATTTTGCATGTAGCTTATATTATCATTTTCCTCTATACTGCGTTACATTTCCGTATATTTTTCATACAAAATATGACGATTTATTGCGTTGTAATTTAGCAGGGCGTTTTCAGCTATAGGCTAAACAGTCTATTTTTAGCACAACCCAGCAACAACCTGTGTCATTCTTGTTAACTTTGCAGTTTTTTGAAGGTTAGAATGCATCAGTTCTCTCTCTCTCTCCTTTGTCAGTATGTGATGTTTGATATTTAAACACTATCTTTGCTGTCTGTCTTGCTATGTATGTATATTGCATTTGTACCACTTGGGCAAGTATGCCTACTGGTTTAAATAAAAAATATTCAAAAATATTCATATTTATGAATACTGAATTGAACACTTTCACACATCTCTTTGCCATAAAGAAAGGCTCATATTGGATATGAATTATATCAAGAAAATTATCCTCGAGTACACAGTTCTGACGCACCTAAGAAAAAATTGTGGTCTTTTTTAATTTAACATAAAAAATATAGTTTTTCTTTGTATGGTAAAACTGATTAATATATTCATAGTTTTACATTGTTTTCAAGTGGCTTGCATTGTTTTTTCAACGAAAAATCACTAATTGTCATGTCTGTATAATTCAGTGAGGCTGACTTGAGAGTATGATGGGCTAACAAGTTTTTGGGGTACTAACGAGATTGATCCATATTTGCATATCAAATATCATTGAAATTTTCATTTAATTAGAATAAAGGAGTGCAACAATAAATTTGTCACTCCCTGTACACATTTGCGATCTTAAATTCATTTCGATCAAA